>JAJJWW010009883.1:0-429642 GCA_023531295.1 Papaver armeniacum
GACCGCTTTATTCTTATTCACGCTTTCTTAATGTGAGCGTAGTGTACGTCGCATGTCAGTGACCGCCAAACCAAGACCCCGGGAAATCATCCCCCGCTTTGTGTTGATGTCTCGAGTGTTGGTTGCACCTTGAGTGCAAGTGGCGCTACTAGGGCGCGTGTGGCATGTGCCAATGGCATGTGTGGAATGCCTTTGTTGCGGGTTGCACCTCGAGCGCAAGTGACAATGCCAGAGCTGCTAGTGGTGTGTGTGGCATGTGCCAATGGCATGTGTGGAATGCCTTGGTGGTAGGTTGTACGTTGAGTGTTAGGCTACCAGTGTGGATGTGCCAATGGCATGCGTGGCTAATTTGGATCACGGCCTCGTAAGAAAGCTACCAGCGATGCGTGTTGTCACGTGCCAATGGCATGCTCGGCCATTAGGGCCATGGCTGGTGAGAAAAGCTACTAGCGAGCATGTTGGCATGTGCCAATGGCATGCTCGGCCATTAGGGCCACGGCTTGGTAAGAAAGCTACCGGTGATGCGTGATGGCATGTGCCAATGGCATGCTCGCCATTAGGCCATGCCCCGGTGAGAAAAGCTACCAGTGATGCATGTTGGCATGTGTCAATGGCATGTGTGGCTAATTCGTGTCGCACTTGAAAAAGCTACCAATGAGCGTGTTGGCATGTGCCAATGGCATGCGTGGCTAATTTGGGTCGCGCCTTGGTAGAAAAGGCTACCGAGCGTGTAGGCATGTGCCAATGGCATGCGTGGCCAATTTGGGTCGCGCCTTGGTAGAAAAAAGCTACCAGCGAGCGTGTTGGCATGTGCCAATGGCATGCGTAATAATTTGAGTCGCGCCTTGGTAAGAAAAGCTACCCGAGCGTGTTGGCATGTGCCAATGGAATGCGGTGGCCAATTTGGCTCGGCGCCTTGGTAGAAAAGGCTACCTGCCGAGCGTGTTGGCATGTGCCAATGGCATGCGTGGCCAATTTGGGTCGCTACTTTGGTAGAAAAAGCTACCGGCGAGCGTGTTGGCATGTGCCAATGGCATGCGTGGCCAATTTGGTCGCGCCTTGGTAGGAAAAGCTACCAATGAGCGTGTTGGCATGTGCCAAATGGCATGCGTGGCCAATTTGGGTTGCGCCTTGGTATAAAAAGCTATCACCTAGCGTGTTGGCATGTGCCAATGGTATGCGTGGCCAATTTGGGTCGCCTTGTTAGAAAAGGCTACCACGAGGCTGTTGGCATGTGCCAATAGCACGCGTAGTCAATTTGAGTCGCGCCTTTGGTAGGAAAAGCTACCAATGAGCGTGTTGGCATGTTCCAAATGGTACATGCGTGGCCAATTTGGGTCGCGCCTTGGAAAAAGCACAATGAGCGTGTTGGCATGTGCCAATGGCATGCGTAATAATTTGGGTCGCGCCTTGGTAAAAAGGCTACCAGCGAGCGTGTTGGCATGTGCCAATGGCATGCGTGGTCAATTTGAGTCGCGCCTTGGTAGGAAAAGCTACCCGAGCGTGTTGGCATGTGCCAATGGCATGCGTACACCCAGGTCGCGCCTTGGTAGAAAAAGCTACCAGAGCGTGTTGGCATGTGCCAATGTCATGCGTGGCCAATTTGGACTAGGGTTGCATGGTTTGCAAGCCTAGGTGCGGGAGCTACTTTGGCATGGCGTGCTAGGGCCAAGGTAAGGTGTTTGGCTTGGCGTAGCGAGACCAAAGATAGCTAGGGCCAAGGCAAGAGTGTGTTTGGCATGGCGCGGCTAGCTTGGGCTAGGTGTGGCTGGCATGATTTGCCATTAGGCCATGCCCCGGTGAGAAAAGCTACCAGCGATGCATGTTGGCATGTGCCAATGGCATGCGTAATAATTTGGTCGCGCCTTGGTAGAAAAAGCTACCAATGAGTGTGTTTGGTGGCCAATTTGGATCGCGCCTTTGTAGAAAAGGATACCCAGCGAGCGTGTTGGCATGTGCCAATGGCATGCATGGCCAATTTGGGTCGCGCCTTTGGTAGAAAAAGCTACCAATGAGCGTGTTGGCATGTACCAATGGCATGCGTGGTCAATTTGAGTCGCGCCTTGGTAAGAAAAGCTACCGAGCGTGTTGGCATGTGCCAATGGAATGCGTGACCAATTTGGGTCGCGCTTGGTAGAAAAGGCTACCAGCGAGCGTGTTGGCATGTGCCAATGGCATGCGTGGCTGAATAGTTCAGGAGAGTAGAATAATTGGAGAGAAGAACCGACTTGTATCGAAAGTGAAAGCCTCGGAAGCTTGCAAGAGATGAAAGCATTTTGGAGTGCTTGCAAAGTTGCCTTTTCGAGAGTGTTGTATTTTTCTCCCACCGAGACTTGTCGGCCTCGGTGGAAATAGGTAAGAACTATTTATACAAGTCGAGATTGAAACGCACTCCCCGGCCTCATGAAGGAAGAGAGTAAAGGGTGAAATAATGGGAGGAGGTGGTAACCGCATGGTGTTAATGGGTGAAAACTTTTTCACCATTATTTCCTCTTTTATTTGACCGCTTTATTTCTATTCACGCTTTCTTAATGTGAGCGTAGTGTACGTATCTTGTGGGACCGCCAAACCAAGACCCCGAAAGCATCCCCGGTTGTGTTGATGTCTCGAGTGTTGGTTGCACCTGAGTGCAAGTGGCGTTTAGGGGCGCGTGTGGCATGTGCGGAATGCCTTTGTTGCGGGTTGCACCTCGAGCGCAGAAATGACAATGCAGAGCTGCTAGTGGCGTGTGTGGCATGTGCCAATGACATGTGTGGGAATGCCTTGGTGGTATGTTGTACGTTGAATGTTAGGCTACTGGTGTGGATATGCCAATGGCATGCGTGGCTAATTTGGATCACGGCCTCGTAAGAAAGCTACCAGTGATGCGTTTTGGCGCGTGCCAATGGCATGCTTTCGGCCATTAGGCCATGCCCCGGTGAGAAAAGCTACTAGCGAGCATGTTGGCATGTGCCAATGGCATGCCGACCATTAGGGCCACGGTTTTGGTAAGAAAGCTACTAAAGGATGCGTGTTGGCATGTGCCAATGGCATGCTGGCCATTAGGGCCATGCCCTGGTGAGAAAAGCTACCAGCGATGCATGTTGGCATGTGCCAATGGCATGCGTGGCCAATTTGGGTCGCGCCTTGTAGCAAAAGCTACCCCGCAGCGTGTTGGCATGTGCCAATGGCATGCGTGGCCAATTTGGTCTACTTTGGTAAAAAGGCTACAAAGGAGCGTGTTGGCATGTGCAATGGCATGTGGCCAATTTGGGTCGCGCCTTGGTAGAAAAAGCTACCGCCGAGCGTGTTGGCATGTGCCAATGGCATGCGTGGTTAATTTGAGTCGCGCCTGGTAGGAAAAGCTACCAATGAGCATGTTGGCATGTGCCAATGGCATGCATGGCCAATTTGGGTCGCGCCTTGGTAGAAAAGGCTACCGCCGAGCGTGTTGGCATGTGCCAATGGAATGCGTGGCCAATTTGAGTCGCGCCTTGGTAGGAAAAGATATCGGCGAGCATGTTGGCATGTGCCAATGGCATGCACAATGGGTCGCGCGCTTGGTATAAAAGCTACTAAATGCCGAGCGTGTTGGCATGTGCCAATGGCATGCGTGGCTAATTTGGGTTGCCTCTTTGGTAGAAAAGGCTACCAATGAGCCGTGTTGGCATGGGCCAATGGCATGCGTATAATTTGAGTCCCGCGCCTTAGTAGGAAAAGCTACCGACGAGCGTGTTGGCATGTGCCAATGGCATGCGTGGCCAATTTGGTCGCGCCTTGGTAAAAAAAATCTACCAAATGAGCGTGTTGGCATGTGCCAATGGCATGCGTACAATTTGGCCTAAGGCTGCATGGTTTGCAAGCCTAGGTGCGGCGCTACTTTGGCATGGCGACTAGGGCCAAGGTAAGGGTGTTTGGCAGCGGGCGAGACCAAGATAGCTAGGGCCAAGTGCGCAGTGTGTTTGGCATGGCGCGGCTAGCTTGGGCTAGGTCCGGTCCGGCATGATTTGCCATTGGCACGAGGTGCGGCTAACATGGTTGGCATGCTTTGGCGTTTGGTGTGGCTGGCATGATTTGCCATCGGCTGAAGAGGTGCGGCTAGCTTGGGCTAGGTGTGGCCGGCATGATTTGCCATTGTCACGGAGGTGCGTTTAGGCCAAGGTAAGTGTGTTTGAGTTGGCGTGGTGTGATTAGCGTAGCTAGGGCCAAGGCAGAGTGCATTTGGCATGGCACGGCTAGCTTGGGCTAGGTGTGGTCGGGCATGATTTACCATTGGCACGGAGGTACGGCTAGCATGGTTGGCATGCTTCGGACGCTTGGGTATGCTGGCATGATTTGCCATTGGCATAGAGGTGCGGCAAGCATGGTTGGCATGCTTCGGCGCGTTTGGTATGGTCTGGCATGATTTGCCATTGGCATAGAGGTGCGGCTAGCATGGTTGGCATGCTTCAGCGCGTTTGGTATGGATGGGAATGATTTTCCATTGGCATAGAGGTGCTTGGCTAGCTTGGGCTAGGTGTGGTCGGCATGATTTGCCATTGGCACGGAGGGGAATTAGGGTTTTGTTCGTTGTAACCCTAATTTGAAAAAAAAATACCCCTATTGATTACGACTACATGCATTAAAATGTTCTAATAAATGTGTCACTTTGGTGACATTTGGTTATTTGGGGTTTTACGATTTCACCCTTTGTTTAAAAACCACCATCGTGAAGACAAAATTTGGGTTACTTTCAATTGTTTTGCGATAATCTTTGAGTTGATTTTGAAACCAATAGGGTGAAAGTCCACTATTGAGCAAACCTAGAGATCCTCGCTTGATTCATATGTGGACCCCTACACTACATCCGTTAACTAAGCCACCAAGGTTTTCGAAAACACGAAAAGCATTATCTCATCCTTTGGTTGGACAAGATCTATTAGCTGCAGTTTACCGCACACATATATAAGGATTCGTTGTAAGGTATAAGAACATCAAAGGTAACCAATCTAAAATCATCAATGATCAATTTCTCCTTCCAATCCCCCACTTAGCGACAAGACACAATTGATCTATTAAAGATATTTCTTATTTAAGTAATGGTTTCTCCTCAAATCAAACTTTTTAATCACTACAAAATAATAAGATCCATGTTTAAAGTACTAATTAAAACCCACAATTTAGCTGTCAAGAGGCTTAGGAGCATGCATAGCAATATTACATCCGATGAGACATTAAAGGATTTGCATAACATTTTGCCTATCTAATCACCCGACTAAAGCAATGATTCACACACTTTTTAAGAGAATAGCAATGAATTGCAAACACGTACAACCCTTATTAAGATCATGTAGACATGTACAACTGAATTGCAATTAAGCTATCATATATCACTTCTGTTATAAAATCAGACATGGAATGCCTATTTGTGACGAAACTAATTTTGGTCTAGTGAATTATGTATCCTAAGAATCAAACCTATAATACCCATAATTCAAGAATCACGGGTAATCAACACCAAAGCAAGAATTTTTATGACCTAATAGTGTAAGGATGAAGACCTTGATATGAGGCATCTAAGCATGAATTACTATTATGTAACGCTCCTTTAATTATTATTTTTCAACTTCGTCTTCGATGGGAAAACAAACATAAAGTTGTAGGTTAATCATCCCACGAAATTTTTGATCGAGAAGAAGGAGATCAAACGGAAAAGACTTCGATATTTTTCTCAATCGGTATTTATTTGTATAATATCTACATTGATGATTTTTTACTTTTTTAAGGAATCTACATTAATAAAAAAGCAAAATTACATTTACAAATAAAGTCCTATGATTCAAGTAAGGTACCTTTTCCCCTAAATCCCAAAGAACAACTTTCATCCTCGGGTATATAAGTGTTGATACATCCATTTCCCATTAGAAAGCGCACCCTACACCGATGTATATTTAAATAGATCTAATAAGTAAAAATTTAAGTCGTCAAAGCATATGTACGTTCAAGAAGACCCAACAAACTAAAGAATAATGCGGTGAATAATGAGATAGAAGTTGCCCGAGAACATGAAGGTTGTAAAGCCTAAACCCTAAGGTTTTGAAACAATCAACAAATGTATAAAAACCAAATAAGCTCCAAAGTATTTAACATTACCATAAGAACAAAAATTGTATCCCATCATCACCGCGTAAGCAATCGAACCTCTTAAAACCAAATGAAAAATAACATATTCAACAACAAGACCAAAACCACAATCACCAAGCACCATCACCCCAACCAATAAGACGCAAACAAAAAAGAAAGGAAAGAGTGAATCGGTAATCAAGATTAGCTTGTAAAAGTATCAATAACGGGTTATTGGTTATCCACAATCGAGGAAGGAAAACTCCTACCTCAACCGTAAAAAGGACTTGTGGATTGGGTTCTTTGAATTGGAAACCATATGAATAGGAGAACAAATCTTCAAATCAACCTATCATCACCTACGAAAGAAGTAATTCAATACCAAAGTAAAACAGGTGTGAAAAAAATCGACGAAATAAGTAAACCTAAAAGATTTAGAGAAAACCCAACCCATTCGAGATTTATTATCACCGTAATATCGAAAGACAAAAAGAGTTTCTATGTTCAAATTGTTGAAGCATTATATTAAATCCACATTTCGAGGATGGTAAGAAGATCTTCCCGTGATTGTTCTCTTGATTCAAAACAAAACACGATTAAGAAAACAAAATTCAATGGAAATTTGGTACCAATTTTATAGAGTTTTTTTCAGTGGGAAATAATGAGAAATTTAGGGTTTAAGATTTACTCGAGAGAAGTTAAATTCGTAGACTTCGAGAGTGAAAGACGAACTATTATACTTATGATGGAATGATGATCAAAGAAAAGTCGAAGGCGAAGTCAGCGAAATAAGTATTTCAACCAAATTATTCGGAAAAAATATCGTGAAACTCGAGGATCGAACGGACGGTTATATGGAACAATTATATCACGCCAAAGTTTTTGAATAACGTGAGTCTTTCGTAGCCGTCTAATGACTACTCCATCCGGAGCTTCCCGATCTTCGGATTGGGTCTATATTAAACGTCGTCCGTCTGATAGCTTTTGTCATCATGGAGACAAACACCATACGTTTTATAACAATGATATAAGAAATATGCATAATTTGATAGGCATGTTTATATTCGTTATGTAGGTGTTTTAAAATGCTTTACAATGGTATGAAGTTTTGCGAATATCCGTGGAGTAGTTTGAGAGATAAATCATTTCTAAATTTCACTAGTTATTATCCATAGAGGTATAATTGTAAAAATGCTTAAAAGTATTTTTTCCTTGCTTTCCTTAAAAATTGTGCAAACTTAAACTAGGTCACTTAATAGTGGGATAATTATAATAACTTTACTTGCCCTAGGTGCCTATCTCGAACACAATTTGGATTAAAAAATGGTCTACACATCGCCTATCCTATTAGGTTCCCTATAAACTTTAAATTGTTAAAATTGTTCTCTATAAATTTTTGAAATGCCACCCGATGACTTCTGTAGTTCCGTCACTTGAAAATGATAATGCCTCTACCAACACCCACCCTACTTCATAGTTTTGTAGTTGTTACTTCTTTAAAAGATACATGGAATGTTTCTCATGACTCGGGATTATCGATGCCGAGTTTTGGTTTACCTTGCTTTTTTTTTTGGAGAAATATTGGGTAGAATTCAGCTTTAAGTTGTTCAATGACCACTTCTATTTCGAAAAATGAATTCCCAATAAGTTTATAATTCATTTAGACAGGACAATATTAGGCAAGACGAAGCTTTACTTCTATAATGGATGGTGTATTAGCTTCTGCGGTTTATAAATGTGAAATGCCATGGGGTCTTAGAATATTTTTTCTAAAGGACAGAGACTTTAAATGTATTCATATCTACGGTCTAACAAAAGTTAATAGATCGCCGATGTGTAAATTAGAAAATCCATATATTTGTTTGCTTACGGTTCACTCTGCGTTAAACCGACATTAAAAGAATGTCACTATGGTTGTGGATCTTATGTTTTCATGGTTTTGATTACATCTGCTTTTTCTTAAAGAGGAGACAAGTATTTTTACTCGATAATGTGCGCTTTCCGATTCAACCATCACGGCGACCATGAAATCCCTTCCATACCCTCCATAATCATAAAGTGGTTGCAACTGTGATTCACGGACATGATCATGAATTAGACAAGGCTGAGGAGAAATTTAAGTCAAGGCGTCATAGGCTTAACTTTCGTCTTATAATGATGAAATGGGAAAAAAATTGTTTTATATATTGATCTTTTCGGTTGTATTTAAATATTTTGTGCAATCGGTTCCACGATGTTAAGGAATATTAGGAATGTGCTCTCTGTCCTATCCTCTCTTTTAAAACAGTGGTGTAACAATTTTTTCCCTATTAATGCAAGGTATATATATGATGGTGACAGTCTCAGAATCTGCGTGTTATCAGGACACAAAATCAAATCTTTGTGCCTTGGGTCCATACCAGTACTTGAATAATTGTTGCTGCAACACAAAAAGTGTGTGCAGATATTTTATTGGACACCCTTTTAAGTAAACCCACAGGTTTAGTTGGCACCTTAGCGAAAAATATCGAATGGATGCTTTGGAATAGGTTTTTACCTATTTCCTATCCCCATTTTCCTAATTCCCATTCTAACCACAAAAATTAGATTTTGTACAACTCTTTTTAAATTGGGTAAACAAAACTCACTCTCTTACTTCCCATCGTTAAAAATCAGGTTAAACATAATTATCAAATCACCATTTCCATGGGGATTTGAAACTGAATTACAGAACCTAAATAATATGACAGCGTGTGGACAATAAAATAATTCATCAATAAAAATTCTTAAAATTGGGGATAATTGATTACAATAAAAACCTAATTAAATAAAGTGAAAACCGAATTATTTGTTCCCATAGCATCTTAATTTCACTTATATAGACCGTTCCCAGTGGCATCAACACGAAATTTCAACAAAGAAACAAAAGTTAATTAAGATTCTACGATTGATGTTAGGCATCTTTCTTCTCGATATCGGCATAAAAGCATTTTTAGATCACTTGAAGAATACGAATGTAGAGTAGAATAAACTACAGAAGTTAGTAATGGAACCGAGGAAGAAAAACATAGGTTAGCAGCGGTAGATGTATTTAGGATTAGAATATAGAGAAAGGGGAAGAAGGAAGACGGTGGTGAATAGGGCTAAACATGATTTTGGTTTTCCGCCGAACCGGACCAAACCAGACCGATAAGGAAGAAATCGAACCAAGCCATTTACTAATGGATTGGATACGGTAAAAAAAATTGAAAAACCAAGCATTACTGGTTCGGTTTTGGTTTTACTTGAAAACCGAACCAAAAACCAATGGAAAAACCAATAAGTATAGGCCGTTGATTAAAGTCAGATAGATTTAATCTACCCCGTCCATCTCACACTTTGAATATGGAATTTGGAGCATGCATGACTTGGAGTTTATGTAGTTTAAATCTCTAATGTTTATGTTTTGAACTATGCTTATAAACTTGAGTTATGAACTTCACTTGTGTGTTAATTACATTCTGCAGGTAGGTTAAAAAAAAATCAACTGTGTTATTTTTTTCTTAAAGATTTGAAGTGTCAGTTTCAGAAAACTGACATATAGTCGATTTTCCATTAACCCAATGGAACAAACCGAAACCGGCTAAAACCATTTAGAAACCGAACCAATGGTTAATGGATTGGTTTGGTTTAGATTTTTAGAAACCGATAGTATTGGTTTCGGTTTTGGTTTGGCAAGAAACCGAGCCAAAACCGACCATGAAGCGACCCTAGTGGTAAATGTCCCTCATAAAAAGTAATAGGGTGAGTTTTGTTCACCTAATTTAAAAGAGTTATACAAATTTCGGGTTGTGTGGTTGGAATGGGATTTAGGAAAATTAGGGATAAGAAATAGGTGAAACCTCGGAATATAGCTTGCAAAACGGATTTTAAAGCCAAATGATTTACATCCCGCGGGCCCATTCCCGCGCGTTGTACCGACGTCTCACAAGGTAGTGGGACCAACACCAAACCCCCTATAAATCCACCGGATCACTAGGTCTCCAATGTTTTGTGTGTTCAACACAAATTGAATGGACAACATAAGACTCTTTGTGACACTCGGTGACAATCGCTATTCTCAATTTGCGTAAGTCAAGTTTTGTCTTATATAAATTTTAGTACACCCTGTAAATTGGTAACCCCTATTAGCAATCTTTATAACTCGGCTAATCCAAGTAACATAACATGCTAATAGCAGGCAATGGCAAAAACGAATCATACCATTATCTAGTATAGTTAATTCATCAGCTATTGATACTACTAGTATAGTTAATTCATCAGCTATTGATACATTCCTTTTCTAAAAAAAAAATTATTTCCTTTTCTAAAAAAAGATAATGATACATTCTTATACTCTGGCTCTGCTTCAATTGCTTTGGATTCTATCAATCGCCAAGCACACTGTCATCCTTACTTCCGTGTTTGTGTTTGCTTCGAATTTTATCAATATCTGAGAATAGTTTCTTCCTGATTTCCATGTAACTCTGGAAGTGAGGAGCCTTCAGCTTGAGCATGCAACATGACAGATCACGTCAATCTGTATAAACAGAAAAAGTTATTTCAGAGCATGGAATGAAACAAGGCTTTTCTTGTTTTTCCCAAAATAAAGATAAATTCCAATCCATACTTAATTCAAAAGAATTATAATTATAATTTTCTCATTATTTTCACAAATTTCAAGTATAAACTCTAATCCCTACTTGCAAAAACCAAACTACAGGCTAATTTTCCTTTCATCTATCTTGAATTCTAGTTCTTATCTTAAATACCTTCACAGCAACATGACCAAGGTGAACTAAGGTCAGACTTCTTTGCTTAATTTTATTTTTCTAAAACTGTATAAACAAATCTTTTCCAAAAACTACGTTCTGATCCTTCTTTAAAGTCGTCAATTATATAACAAATCTTACCTGATTTAACTAGTAAACACTCTACCCTATTTATAATTTGTTGCATATGATAGTTTATTTGTTTCTTTAGGGTTATCAACAAAGGGAAGCTAACCAGATGATATGGTTCCAATGGAATTAGCATGACATGGTGGCACGAATTTTCAAAAGAAAAACCAAACAGAAATCAATCTGAAGCTAATCTTTTAGTGAGATATTCCTCTCATAAAACTCTATATTCCTACCAAAAATTAGAGTATTCCGCAATATGAGATTTTATTGTCCACATATTTTAATTTCAATTGTTAATCTTCAATAGTTAATATTCAAAATGGTGGATCATGGTATTATATATCTCCCAATGCTCTCATTTTCGGTTAGAGTGTAGAGCTTTATAAGAACATGTTTTTTTTAAATACCCTTATTGAAATACACCCTTATTTAAATACCCTCAAAATCTACCTCTTAAAATATACCCTTGTTTAATTTTTAAAAATACCCGTATCTCTGAAAGTGGGAAGTGGAAGCAACTAGTACAAGCTGCTTCCAACAAATGTTGATTTTTACCCTCGGGATATTTGTGCAAAATCATCTAAAATAGAGGGTGTTTATAACATTCCCACTATTTTTTGCTATAAATAATATATCCACGGGTTATGAATAATATGAGACATCAAACCTAATAACATAAATTCATACCTTTCTCTGGGGATCCATAAAATCCACCCCAACCATCTTAGGATTGGGTTTCAAATCATCATGAGCATTTAAAATATATTTTATCTCGTCCACCATCTTCATCGCATCATCTTCCTTGCACTCCACTGAGGTATAAATTAGCCACATTTTCTCTTTCTCCTCGTTAAGTAAGGTTAGATTGAAGACATTATCGCAATTGATTTTAAAATCCTTTAAACCAAGTTCACACAGTAGAGTAGTTTCCATTAATCCCATTTCCACATGATGAACCACATGCTGAACAACCCCCACAATCTCCTCCCCATTGTACTCGAGCAATATTAAATCATTCTCTAGAACAAATGAACTTGTCTCACGGGGTGAAACCAATTTGATCGCAGATGAAAACACCTATGTTTAACAAGAAAAGATCATTAGGCATGTAGAAATTAAAAGGGGCCTATTCAGATACGATTTTTGTTAGATGTTTGTATATTTTTAAACAAATTTTGAGTAAAGCAAATTGGTGCATTTTACTTGAATATCAAATTTCGAAAAAGTTGATGGACGCTAAAAGATTCTTACTTGATATACTCCCTACAACCCACAAAAAGCGAGATTTTTCCTTTTTATTTAAGTGATAAGCAAATACTCCCTGATAAATAGTATTGTTAAAAAATATATAAAATTTTATAGTCACATTTATACTCGTTGGGTTGGCATTTAAAACAGGTTCCTAACAAATAGTATGTTATAATTTTCTCTAAAAAATATATAAAATTTTATAGTCATATTTATACTAGGCATTTTAAAGAGGTTCCTAACGAATATAACATTTACAAATACCGGTTTGTGAGACGCCAATTCAAGTCTTAACCCCTGGAGATTAGAGAAAAAAATACTAAAAAATATCGGAAATGCTATTATTACTGAGAATATCTCCCGATAAATATCCCGATTGAGAGAGACAGGGGGACCCAATTCACACTGCACAAATCCAAATGCTAGAATAACAGATCGTGGCCGCTCTTACCATGTCGGGATTTTTGTCTGGAGGTTAAAAATTATTCTCTCACATGTTTTACTTAAAAATTGTTGTTCAAATACCAAATCCCACCTTTTGTGGGACGCAGGAAGTATGCAATATACTTTCAGTTTAGGGATACACGAATACCTGTGAATTTGTTAAATTTTATTTATAGAAGACCGAGGTTAGACAATAAACTTGCCACCAATGATTATGGTAGTAACACAACGATAAAGGGAGTGGTGGTTGCCTGGTTGGTATGGTGATAATAGTGATAAATAAAGATCTTAAACAACATAGTGGTGGTGACAATAATAGTTAGATAGAGATGGTGGCGCTAATAGTTATGTTCAGTAAAAATAACAACAGAGAAAAGAAACCATAGTAGATGTAGAGAAATAAGAAGTAGAGAAGAAAAAGGAATTGAAGGACTAACCCGTTTAACAGCTAAGAAAATTGCCTCAATAGCAGAATGCAACTGCAACTTGTCAATTGAGTTTTTGGGTACATCCTTCTTCAGTACAGGTGCAGGTGCCTGCTTGATCAATACCGAATTAACATCTGCATTATCCTTATTACTGCAGGATGAGATATGGAAGGGAAGGGGTTTGTTGGTAATCATGTGTATCTTGGGAAAATTACTGGTGAAGTGAGTTTGGGTTTGTTTTGTTATACTAGGAGTATGAAACATTGGAGTCAACTTTAACAAATCAGCTGTCTGCATATCTATCAATAACAACAGGATAAAAACCATAAAGATCCCTAATTCAAGATCGAAATTAAAAAAAAAAAAACAAAAAAAACATAACATTCAAATCAAGAATCCAACATAACATAGCTGTAATTGAAAAACAAAATTGGTAAAGAAATAAAACATAATTTTAGAATCAAAACCTAGATTTAACATTATTTTCTTATCAAAATTTAACAAGAAACTCACTTTTTTCTCCTTTGAGGGATCTTAAAACAGTGGATGTGTCGAAACCGTGGGTGTGTGTGGAGAAGAATTGTTTCAGAAACAAAAAAAGAACAAACAATTTATATATATGGATTTTGGTTGCCGGTGCGGCGTCTCAGAGAACAAAGGATTTTGTTTTGATAACATCTCGAACGAAGATCGTATTAAACGGACGAAATTAGCTGGGTCTAGAAGTTCAAACAGGCAGGCCTAGCCCGGAATAAGGCCCATCCTGAGGTTTAAAGACAGCCCAGCCTGAGCCTGCCATGTACGCACTACTGCTTCTCTAACTTCTAGGACATCGAATTCATCTAATCAAGTGGGCACATTATTGGAGAGCCAGGTAGCAGCTATACAAGATGCGATATAGTTTGCTAGATATGGAAATGTTCAATTGATGGTTGATTTGCTGAAGAGGCCAGCTTACTGACTAATTCACAAGATATATCTCCATACTTGGACATAAATGTTGCCTTTGTATAAGCAGTATGTAGATACCGAAATACGAACTGCCACGTGGATGTAGGGAAGACACGAGAATCCGGCCAAAAGATTTTGTACCGTGCCCCGAGAATCTTCGTCAGTGACTTGTCAAATCAAGTCAGAGTCACCTTTACTGACTAGTTGGCGAAGTAAAAGCCATAAGCGAGATAATGTCTCATGACGAAGTAACCCACCAGGAGAATATGAGCTATGAAGGATCGATGGAGTACCCTGCAAGATACAAACCACGAAGTAGGGATGGGCGAAATAAGCTAACTTGGCTAAAAAGATAACATGCGAAGTAAGTAAATTATCGGGCAAGAAAAGAGACAGCTGTCCCGACAACCCCATGTGAAGGTAGCGAAAGAAGGGGAAAAACTTTATGGAAAAGGGTCCAGGCAATACTTTGCAGTCGCTGGATGTTGGTTTGATGAAATGGACGTCAGCTACAAGATTGTGGTTTCATACATACAACACGACAGATGAGCAGTTAATTAATGCACTTTTGTTGAGTCGGTAACGTCCGAGTGTCAAACCTTTATCCCAGGCCAAAAGAATGCCCATAGGCTCTACACAAACAATAATTATCATCTAAATTGGTCATGTTATTAAAATTAGGAGAATTTCATCAAGAGAAACTTAAGAACTTAAAAATGTCACATTAATTGTTTAATTTACTTAGATGTAGTTATAATGTTTGCTAATCCTTTTCGTAGTTCAAAATCAAGTAAACTCTTGATTTCGAAGCTTTATTATCTTGGATTATCCTGCTGCCTGGACTAAATTTAACCACTAAACCAAATTACCGCTAACCTTTATGTACACACGCCCGAGTGTTATTCTGTGTGCGAGGATAACCCGGACCATTCTTCATTACTTGCTTTCACAAATAAGTTTTGGTAAGTGTGCCACCAAGAGGCTGTAAGTTAGCAAATCCAGAATTGAAAGCACAAATCATTATTTTCTTCGAGAAGGAATCAGCATGCCTTTTGTAATGAGCACAAGCATATCTTCCTCTAGATGCAAACCAATGATTGGATTCATGAAAATATATTTGAACAAAATGTGGTAGTAGAAACCAAATCTTTAGTGTTTTGTAATCTTTAATGCCTTTGGACCTAATCTTTAGGCCTATTCCTATGCACATGCCAAAAAAATCGTGTTTGGCATGCCAGGTGGCATACCAAACCATTTGTGCCACTATGGGAAAAACCATTTGATGGTCGATATTCTATCGAGCGATATTTATCGAGCGATATTCACAATATCGACAACGATAAAGACTTTATCTGCCGATATTGTGAATATCGCTTCGATAAACATAATAACGCTGGCGATACAATGGTTATCGCCAAGTAGTTATTCTGCAACGGCTAGTTCCCCCTATGTTTCCTATATATACACCATTTTACCTCGACAGAAAACTCACACCTGCTTCCAAAGATATTACTCCTTTATTCTCAATTTTAAGCTTCATTACAATGTCGAGATCCAATGAAGAAAGGGATATTATTATGAATAGGTTCAGGTTACAAGAAAGTTATCATATAAGGTTGCAAGAAATTGACGAAGAGGAAGCTGAAGATGAGAAACTAATCGAAACTTTGATGCTTGTACATACGGGTCACATACCAAGAAATCCAGAGCCCAAAGAAGTATTATCAAGAAGATATACGTATCGAGTGAGGGAATTTTACCATCAGAAGCTCATGCACGATTATTTTCTTCCCAATTGTGTGTACTCTGATCGAGATTTTCAAGGTCGATTCTGCATGCCTCGTCATCTGGTGAAAAAGATTATTGAAGAGCTTTGTCGAGTGGAACCTCAATTCAATTATCAGTTTGATGCACTGAATATTAGAGGTCATAGTCCCGAACAAAAAGTTACTTCGGCTTTAAGGATTCTAGGTTATGGCACTCCAGAGGATGCGAATGATAAGTACTTCGTATGGGTAAAACAACTTCTTACACTTACCTTTCATTGTTCTGTGAAGTAATGATTAATCATTTTGGTCCAACATATTTACGAAAACCAACCAACGAAGATGTTAGACAAATATTAAGGGAGAATGAGGAAAGGGGATTCCCAGGAATGCTAGGTAGTCTCGATTGTATGCATTGGGTATGGCATGGATGCCCTGTTTATTGGGCTGGTCAATATAAAGGTCATTATCCAAAACCAACAGTTATCCTAGAAGCTACTGCTTCTTACGATTGTTGGATATGGCACGCTTTTTTTGGTCTTCTGGGTTCACAAAATGATATTAATGTTTTGCACAAGTCGCCTCTGTTTGAAGATTTGAAGTATGTAATTTCTCCATGTGTCCGTTTCATGATCAACGGCCATCAGTACACTCATGGTTATTATCTTGCGGATGGTATCTACCCAAAATGGTCCACCTTGGTTCAATGCTACCGTCAGCCTCCTGCTGGTGCATTGGGCCGTTCATACCTATATTTTAACGATGCCCAAATGGCACTGAGGAGGGATGCGGAACGCGCTTTTGGAATTTTGAAGAGGAAGTTCGCTATCATTTGTGGACCATATAGTGGGTTGAGTCCTCGTGAAATGCACAAGACTATGCTCACTTGCATAATTCTTCATAACATGGTAATTCAGAAACCAAAGCGTGATTGATTGGATTAACTATGATGATGAATATTCGAGGCCGGAGATTCGATCTGAAAGAGGCCTCCCTGCAAGGAATTATGGTCAAATGACTAACTACATTCAGAACCGTAATTTGTATGACCAGTTAAGAGATGATCTGAGATTGAATCTTTGGGCAGAGCATGGAAGATGATTTTATGTATTTTTCTTAATGTTTTAGCTCCAGTTTAAGTTATGTTATGTATTGTTATTTTTCTAATTAATAAACTTCAACATTTCATTTCAAACTAATATTAATTGGAAGGGATATTTTGACTTTGGGTCACAACAAAGTGACCAGAGTTGCGTTTGGGTCACCCCAAAATTTTAATTCGAGTTTGGGTCACGAGACCGGCGTTGACCGCGTTGACAGTTACAAAAGTCAGTTAAACAAGGAAATGACCAAAACAAATTGAAAGTTTGATTTATTTACTAACCAAGCCATCAAACGTTCCGTTTGACAGGTGTGTGGCTAAAAGAAATAAACGGCTTAACTTAACCTAAATCGTGTTTTAGTTCTAGCCTGTTCTTCTCTTTCTTTCCTAAATCGATCGCAAAGGCGATTTTTGCCCGAAATCAAAAAATCGTATCGTGTTATTATAGAAATGGTTGATTCCGGTTAGTTTATCGCCGATCTACAAGATTTCGTGGTTAAAGTTGGTGTTTCAAGTTGAGGTAAGTCAAATAAATCCCTAATTGCTTAAATTTAACTGGGGTTTTCGTTTTTTTTTTACTTTTAATGATATGTATGAGTGATATTCTTTGCAGAAAAAGTACTTTAATTGGGTCAAATTTGTTTTCTCCTCTGTCTTTTAGGGTTTTGTTGTGTTCCGTGATTTTTTAGGTTTTCTTTTGATTCCTTCTTTACTTTTGTCGATTGGTACTTTATGTTAAAAATTGGTACATAGTATTGTTAATTTAGTGATGGGTGGGTGGGAGTATTGTGGTCCTGCTGATGATAATTGTGTGTCTGGAAAGTTGTCGTGTGTGGTTGAGACCTAGTTACTGTGAATGTTTTCAATAATTGTCTGCTTGTCAATAGATGGCTTTTTTGAAGAAATTTTAACTGTACTACAGGATAATGGTAAATGTGGAACAGATGTGACAATGAATGATTTAGAATGATTATTCTAATTGCTTTTGGTGGTTGTGTATATTTAAATACAGGTACAATGAATGATTTACTTACATACTATCCCACTAAAGGTGGTTATGTTGTCGGAAAAAGTGCAAGGGCTGAGCATCCTAACATGGAGAAGATTCCTGACTATAGACCTGAAGAAGACCTGGATTTTCTGCCCATTTTGGACCCAAAGAAAACTTCTACAAAGGCCATTCAAGTGGAGTCAAGCATATCTGAAAGTCAAGCATCTACTATTGTTGACCCCAATGAAGTGATGTCACAGCTAGATGATGAAGATATATTTGCAGGTCTGTACAATGAAAGCAACTCAGAAAATGAGAGAGTAAATGTGGATGAGTTTCCTGATGAACCAGATGAGAGTGATGATGAAGAACTTCTTTATGAACCTGAGATGGATGATGATGAAGAGATCAACCTAACTTGTCAGATTCAAGCAACACTAGACTCAACTGAAGAATTCAAGGAATATGTTGTAGAAACTGACAACATAGATGGAGATCACAAGTTGTCTGAAGGTCAAGAGTTTGTGGAGAAACTGTTTGTTGGGCAGCAATGGTTGAGTAAAGAACAATGTAGGGACTATTTAAAGAATCTAGCACTTGACCTGAACCATTCCATTGTCCAAGTGAGAAACAAGAAAAAGCAGCAAGAATACAAATGCAAAGATGAGACTTGTCCATGGAGGGTTTTCGCTTTCTGACTTTCTTTTCGATAAGCAAACATTTGAATGCAAAAAGGTTAGTAATTTGTTTAATGTAAGATGTCCATTATATATCTAGGTCATTTTAATTTGTATAACTTGTGAACTAACTAATTTTTATTTGTGTTGTTTGAATTTTTCAGGTCATTTTATCCACACTTGTGAGGCAATTCATGGTCTCAAGCATCCATTGGCTAATGCAAGATGGGTATCCAAGGTGATGCTTGAATCTTTCAAAGCACATCCAAACTACAAGCCCATGGACTTCATGACCGAGGTAAAGAAGAATCACAAGGTTGAAATTTCATATTATACTGCTTGGCATGCTTATCATCTGTGTAATGAGAAAATTTTGGGTAGTTATGAGGAAGGGTATGCATTGCTTCCTGCATTATGTGAGCAACTTTTGAAGGACAATCCCACAAATATTGTTAAATTAACAACTGACCCTTTAACTAAGAAGTTTAAGTCACTGTGTGTGGCATATAGGGTGTCATTAGATGGTTTTGTGAAGTCTGCAAGACCTATTCTAGGACTAGATGGATGCCACTTGTCTGGAAAATATGGTGGTACTTTGTTGGCCATCACATGCCTTGATGGCAACAATGGTATTTTTCCCATTGCTATATACATCTGTGAGTCAGAGTGTATGGAAGAATGGATTCATTTTCTAAGTTTAGTGGCTGAGGAATTGAAGGCACATCCCAGGGCTTTGACTTTTATTAGTGATAGGCAAAAGGGTTTGATTGAAGGTGTTGCCGTAAATTTCAGTGATATAAATCACTATCATAGGTACTGCTTTAGACATCTTTACAAGAACTTTAAGAAGCTTCATCCTGGCAAGAACCTTGAGTTTATGACATGGAGAGCAAGAAGGTCATTTAGTGAGGTAGGTCATAAAATTTGGATGGATAGACTCAAAGAGGCCAAAGAATCTGCACCAGAGTGGTTTGACAGAGAACCAGTTGAGACATGGGCAAGAGCTTACTTTGATAGGTCATCAAAGTGTGAGCATGTGACATCAAATTTTTGTGAAGCTTTTAATTCATGGATTCTTGATTTAAGGATCTTTATGTATGTAAGTTAGTTCTAAGTTTCATTTGCTTATGATGAGAATTTTCTATGATAGAGAGCAAGTGGGTAAGAAAATGACTGATGATGAAGTGGTCCCTAGAGTTGTAAATTGTTAAGAAGCACTTGTATTTTAGCCATCAATTCACCACACAACCTTCATCTGTTAATATTTGGCAAGTTTTTGACACCAAGAAGGACATATCATGGGTGGTGAACACGGGAACAAAGCATACTTGCACCTGCAATTCAGGGCAAGTATGTGGAATACCATGTGTGCATGCTGTCTGTGCAGGTCTACGTGCAAGACCAAAGAGTTATAAGAAGTAAGTTACTTTTTTGTTACAATTTTTTTGTCATTTCTAAAACTTAATTACACTTAGATATGTATTCTCTTACATTGTATGTACATTTGTTTGCATGGTATGTGCACTCTTACATGCATGTTGACACATACGAGAGACTTGTATGCTCCTTCTATTGAACCTCTAAATCACCAAGCTTTATGGACCAAGGTAATCTTAAGAAGTTCATTTCTTTGAATCTTTCTGTATGATTACATGTTGACACATACATCTGACTTATGCAGAATTCACGGGAGGTAAAGCCTCCTAAATGTGGTAGACCACCAGGTAGACCTAGAAGCATAAGAAGAAGGGACAGGGATGAAGGTGGCAACAACAGAAAATACATGTGTGGTAGATGTTATGTGTATGGTCATAACAGGAGCACTTGTAAAGGGAGCTTTGGTGAAGATCAACATCAAGGTAATTTTTTTGGATTATCTGTTCATTGGCTTATTTGTTCATTGGGCTTACTAAATCAATTTTTTATGTTTCGGCTCCGTAAACTTACATTGTGGCCTCATGTGAGGCCTAATCCAGTACTAGGCCACCACCACCTTTAGCATCCGCAGATGAACCTCATCGCACACCACTCCCAAGAGGAACTAGAGGAGGAAGAGGAAGAGGCGGGGGAGGAAGAGGAACTAGAAAAGGAAGAGGTGGAGCTACTCATGCATCAACTTCAAATGTTGCACCATCTTCAAATGTTGCGCCATCGGTTCCGCCAACATCTGAACCAGCATTACCAACTACTAGTGGAAGAGGCAGGGGAGGAAGAGGAGCTAGAGGAGGCAGAGGTGGAGCTACTCATGCATCAACTTCAAATGTTGCACCATCTTCAAATGTTGCGCCATCAGTTCCACCAACATCCGAACCAAAGATTACCAACTACTACTCTGGAAGAGGCAGGGAGGAAGAGGAACTAGAGGAGGTAGAGGTGGTGCTACTGAACCAGTTCCACTGAAAATTATTACTCCACCAGTCCCACCAGTTCAAGTTGCAACATCTACAACAATTGCTTTTGGAAGGGGTGTTGGCAACTCATCCACTAATTCCAGGGTTGGTGCACTGAGAGGAAGAGGGTCAAGAGGCAGGGCAAGAGGGAAGATGGTGCACAGAAGAAATGGGAGAATTGTGGGTGTAGGAATATTGCAAGATGGGGGACCAACACTGACTAGAGAACCAACACCAGTGCAGGTATCTGCTTTAACCTTTTATCTGTCTTGCAATTTGTGTCTCTTGTGAACTTACAATATATTACCTGTTGTTCAATGTAGGTAAATCCTATACCAGGACTAGATGGATGCTTCTTAAGAGGTAATTATGGTGGCAGAGGAGGTGGTGCATTTTCTTCAACATCTGGAAGAGGAAAGAGGCCAAGGATGATGGATTGGCTTGGCACCCCAGAGCAGTGGGCCAATGAAGAAACACTTCCATAATATGAATGTGGACTGGTTTAATCTCTTCCTTACTGTTTTTTCTTAGTTTTTTATGGATATTTTGCTGAGAACATGTTATTTTCTTTAGAAAACATGGCATGTGTTACTTTAATCTCCTTTTTTATGAAAATACTTCTTTTATTTACTCTTGGTTTAAGTTCATTACATCATTGCATCACATGATTACATAACTATTACAAGATAACAGTTACACATATTATATCTAGCATTAGGTATAAGTCCACTGCATCATTGCCTTAGCAGCTACTAGTTTAGTCAGATTTCTGATAAACCCATTTGAAAGCACTGCAAACATTGCACTTTAGAAACTTATCACCTAGACTATGTTGTTGTCTTGACGTAAATAGACTCATAGTGTTGTTGCAGCGAGGAGTGAAGCATTTGGTTGACTTCCATGGGCATTCATATGCCAAATGAGTGTCTTTGTGACAATGAAAACAACTCCTTACATTTAGTTTATCTTCTAACTCAGCACATAAGACATTTTCTTGCTTGTCAGTCAAATGAGTTTTCTTCATTGTACAGCCTCCATTGTAAGCAGTAATGGCATCGACAATCCATTCATAACAAGCACATGATGCACAACTTAGTATTTTCTTTGCACACTCTTTGCATAGTAGGTTGTGACAGTTTGAGTATCTCTTTGGGCATACCAGGGCTGTATGACCTGTGTCATTGCATATCTGACATACCTACAATCAAATTAGAAACTTAACTTGTGTATGCCTTATAAAAACAACTTACAGGTGTGTGTGAAATTGATTATGGATATAAATTACCTCATCTTCTTGTATGTCTTTGTTCTTCATTTTTTCCATGTTGAGATCTCTTGATTGCGTCAAAAAAAAGGTGCTTAAAGCTGTCTGCAGGTGTGAAAATGAGTTGGTGGAATAATGGAAGGATTTATGTGTACTTATAGGGGTTTGAACATCAGACCAACGGTCTGATAACGGGCAAATAACGCAAACCGTTAGATTGCATCTCTTCTGAACCGTCAGATGTGCCCAAGTGGGATTCTAACCAACACGTGTGAGTCACGTGCTAACGGTAACTAACGGTGTTAAGTAAATAAAATTATTTTTAAAAAATAAATTATTTCATAACTGTCAAGACGGTCAACGCCGGTCTCGTGACCCAAACTCTAATTAAAATTTTGAGGTGACCCAAACGCAACTCTGGTCACTTTGTTGTGACCCAAAGTCAAAATATCCCTAATTGGAATGCATAACAACATATCAAATTAAAACTTAAAGTAATACATTAAAACTTAAACTACTACATTAAACTAGTACTAAACTAGTACATTAATCATTTAGAGGAATTATTTCATCAAACTCATCATCAGTTCCATCATCATCATCTTCATCACGGTTGTTAGTAAATCCAGCTTGCTTTTCAATCTGTGCTTGAATCCTGTCAAATTCTATTTGCCATACATGTTTTTGTTAGGCGTTCATAATTGAGGTGTTAGCTTGAAGAATGTTATGCTTGTCATAGTCAAACTGGAATTTTTCTTGAGAAAGACGACTTTTCTTACTCTCCCGGTTTTGAATTTTACTTTGAATGGATCTTTCCTTCGCGAAGGTCTTTTGATGATCCATAAACTCCGCCATGTTAAATCCTACGGAACTCCCTCCTTCTTGAGCTAATTTTCTAGCCAGTTTTTCCTGATTCCTCCCTGGAAGGTTTCCCTTATTATTACCATCAACATAATTATTGAAAACTATGTTGGAATTTGAGCTTATAGGGGTATCTGGTGAAGAATTTGATGGACCTTGTGAAAATGGTGAAGAATTTGGTGTTGAGGGAGAAGAATTATATGGTGACTTTTCAGGTACTATTTGATTATTTGCTAAGTAATCGGGATTATATTTGTTCAAACCCTTCAAAATATGATAACAACTTTCGAAAGAAAACTGTTTACCATGTTTTCGTTGCCAATCTGTACGAACCTCTCTTTCAAAATCAACATCAGTCTGACCACTGTCCTTTCCTTTTCTCTTGGCTTGCATTATCAATGCAACATAAGCGGCTACTTCCTGGTTGATTACAATGAAGTGTTCTGACAATCCTTTTGCATCACGACTATTGATGTTCATGGTTTGTTCTTCATATTTTTGTAATATATTATCCCACATGGTGTTACCATGTTGTTGTGCACCACCGATACAATCTTGGGTAAAAAAAACATAATTACAACAAATACATTCATCTACTATCATGCTGTATTTTGCACCACGGACTCGATTCTTCTTACCTTTGCCTTGAGTTTGTGCTTGTGAATCCATTTTACAAGAAAATATAATTGTAGAGGAGTTGTGATAGTTTTAGATTTGAAAAAGATTGAGAAATTAAGAAATTCTAGAGAGATTTAGAATTTTTGGTGTGAGTTGATATGAGTTTGAAATCAGGTATTTATAGAGGGGGAAAATTGTAGCCGTTAGATGATGATCTAGTCGCGATTATCATATTAGCGATATCTTGACTGTCGCTGGCGATTGGAAGACCATCGAGCGGTTTGCTAACCATTGAGCGACCAAGACACTATCCCTCGCTGGAGACTCTGTCGTGTATGCCTATATGCCAGAAATAACATATTGGCATATGAGTTTGGCAGTTTGGCATACCCATAGTGGGTGCATATATGCCAAATATCATGTTTTGGCATGTGCATAAGAATAGGCCTTAGTATTTGAATTTTTAATATTATGGTCCCTAATGTACGATATTCTTATTACAGGGTGTTTATGGGTAAAAATCGTTTCCGCCGATTTTGGTAAATTCGGTAGGTGAGTGAGAAACTGGTTTAAACCATAAATAAATGTGCTGCACGTGAGCACTTTCTAGATTCGAGAGATCAATCTGTACAAGTCCGGCGTAAACCAAGAAATGGCGAGTTCCAGACTTGCTTCGGTCACAAAGTGGAGGAGAAGGGTTGATTTGGCGAGGGAAGCAAAGAAAGGTGTTGAGACTGAATAGTGCGGGAGAGTAGTGTCTCGACTTGTATCGAGAAAGTGAAAGCTTCGAAGCTTGCAAGAGATGAAAGCTTTTTTGGAGAGCTTGCAAAGTTGCCTTTTCTGAGAGTGTTGTGTTTTTCTCCTGACCGAGACTTGTTGTCAGGTGGAAATATGTAAGACCTATTTATACAAGTCGAGATTGAAACGTACCCTGGCCTCATGAAGAAAGAGAGTAAAGGGTGAAATAATGGGAGGAGGTGGTAACCGCATGGTGTTTATGGGTGAAAACGTTTTCACCATTATTTCCTCATTTATTTGACCGCTTTATTCCTATTCACGCTTTCTTAATGTGAGCGTAGTGTACGCTGCATGCTTTGTGACCGCCAAACCAAGACCCCGGAAAGCATCCCCGGTTGTGTTGATGTCTCGAGTGTTGGTTGCACCTTGAGTGCAAGTGGCGCTGCTAGTGGCGCGTGTGGCATGTGCGGAATGCCTTTGTTGCGGGGTCCACCTTGAGTGCAAGTGGCAATGCCAGAGATGCTAGTGGCGTGTGTGGCGTGTGCCAATTACATGTGCGGAATTCCTTGGTGGTAGGTTGCACGTTGAGTGTAAGTGGCAATACCAGAGCTGCTAGTAGCGTGTGTGGCATGTGCCAATGGCATGTGCGGAATGCCTTGGTGGTAGGTTTCACGGTTTGCAAGTTAGGCTACCAACGTGGGTTTTGGCATGTGCCAATGTCACGTATGGCCAAATTGGCCTAGGTTGCACGGCTTGCAAGTTCGGCTACCAGCGTGCGTGTTTGGCATGTGTCAATGGCACGCATGGCTATTAGGGCCACGACTAGGTAATGAAAGCTACCAGCGAGCGTGTTGGCACGTGCCAATGGCATGCTCGGCCATTAAGGCCACGGCCTGGTAAGAAAAGCAACCAGCGATGCGTGTTGGCATGTGCCAATGGCATGCTCGGCCATTAGGGCCACGGCTTGGTAAGAAAAGCTACCAGCGAGCGTGTTGGCTTGTGTCAATGGCACGCATGGCCATTAGGTCCATGTCTATGTAATGAAAGCTACCAACGAGCGTGTTGGCATGTGCCAATGGCATGCTCGGCCATTAGGGCCACGGCTTGGTAAGAAAACCTACCAGCGATGCGTGTTGGCAAGTGCCAATGGCATGCTCGGCCATTAGGGCCACGGCTTGGTAAGAAAAGCTACCAGCGAGCGTGTTGGCATGTGCCAATGGCACGCTCGGCCATTAGGGCCACGGCCTGGTAAGAAAAGCTAGCAGCGATGCGTGTTGGCATGTGCCAATGGCATGAGTGGCCAATTTGGCCTAGGTTGCACGGTTTGGAAGCCTAGGCGCGGGCGCTACTTTGGCATGGCGTGGATAGGGACAAGGTAAGGGTGTTTGGATTGGCGTGGTGTGACCAGCATAGCTAGGGCCAAGGCAGAGTGCGTTTGGCATGGCGCGGCTAGCTTGGGATAGGTGTGGCTGGCATGATTTGCCATTGGCACAGAGGTGCGGCTAGCATGGTTGGCATTCTTTGGCGCGTTTGGAGTGACTAGCATAGCTAGGGCCAAGGCAGAGTGCGTTTGGCATGGCGCGGCTAACTTGGGCTAGGTGTGGCTGGCATGATTTTCCATTGGCACGGAGGTGCGGCTAGCATGGTTGGCATGCTTTGGCGCGTTTGGTGTGACTAGCATAGCTAGGGCCAAGGCGAGTGCGTTTGGCATGGCGCTACTGGCTTGGGCTAGGTGTAATGGCATGATTTGACATTGCACGAGGGGAATTAGGTTTTGTTTGTTGTAACCCTAATTTGAAAAAAATACCCCCTATTAATTACCGACTACATGCATAGAATGTTCTAATAAATGTGTCACCAAAGTGACATTAGGTTATTCGGGGTTTTACGATTTTACCCTTTGTCTAAAAACCACCATCAACATTAAGTCCCCCGCTAGCTCTAACAGGGGCTTTGTTGCGTAGTAAGCATAAGATGGTGACAGATCATCACAGTAGAATCGTAAAAGAGAATTGAGGAGGCTTGTCCGACCTTTTTTATAGATAGGATTTGGAATCCTTGCCTCCGGCGCTTTGCACAAACCGGGAGGTCAGCACAATTGGGAAGTCGCATCATTGAGAGACAGAAGTCGGGCGGCATTGAGAAGTTGACGCGACTTGGGAAACTGAGCGTGCTAGATGGCGGGACCGGCGCAAGGTGGGGAAGCTGATCGTGCTAGATGGCGGGACCGATGCAAGGTGGGGAAGCTGAGCGTGCTAGCTGGCGTGACTTGGGCGGTCATTGGGAAGTTGACGTGAGTTGGGAAACTGAGCGTGCTAGCTGGTCGGACCGGCGCAAGGTGGGGAAGCTGATCGTGATAGCTGGCGGGACCGGCGCAAGGTGGGGAAGCTGAGCATGCTAGCTGGCGTGACTTGGGTGGTCATTGGGAAGTTGGCGCAATTGGTGGGGCCGGTGTAAACAAGGAGGGAGCAGGCGTTTCGACAAATAGCAAAGTTTCATTATTTTGCCTTCCTTCACACACGGCTTCCATCGGGGCATCACCCGTGCTAAAATCTGGAAGCGTTATGTCTTTCATTGCTTCCTTTTTTTTAAGGTTCCGTATTCACACCCAGCGCAATTGCATCATCTTACCTTGTTGACTGCTGCAGACTTGGAGAACGCTGATTTAGGGCTCTCTTGTCATGAATACCCCTATGCAGGTTTGTCGTTTGGGACTCGTATGAGGTGTCTCTCCTCCAATTATCGGAATGTTGGCGGTTTCCTGGTGCGGAAAGAATTCGTGGTCCTTTATACGAGGATATGGAAGACATGCAACCATATCGCTACCAGGAGCATAGTGAAGTGCTGTTCGTCCTCCTTGGTTTCCGTAGTGAACTGTATTTTGCCAATGATTGCTGAGATGGAGAATATGTCCATCCGTGCTGCTGCAGAGTCAGCCATTCAAAGGTGGGAGAACATGGAGTCCACCTGTGAATCCTTGGATTTAATATCAGCTGGTTGTGGCATCGTCTCAATATTGTGAAAGTCGACAGAGCTGGTATTCTTGCTGGTGTGATTCCTGCCACAAAAGCCATCTTTGGAAGAGGAGAAAGCTTTGGCCTTGGAGTCTCAGAGGATTGAAGAGTTAACTCGAGACTTGAAGAGTAGGACTGAAAGATATCATGGTCGATTGAAGATGATATTTTGTAGGGATTATAATTTACTAGATAGGCTTTTCTGACTTGTATCACGAGGTTTGAAGGCTCCTCTCTTTTTTGAAGAAGAAATAAAGAAATTCCATTAATCTGTTGGATTGTATTAAAATTTGATAATTGGTAAGAAAGAAAAGTAAAAGCAGAGAGGGTGTCTGGACGTTCACATTTTTTATGTATCATGTTGCAGGGAAGTGATTAGGCGTAGTATGCCTTAAGCCACTTTCCGTTGATGACCGCCTCTAGCTTTTCCCCATCTTCTTTGATAATCTTGTAGTAACCACCGTCATACGCTTTAGTGATTATGTACGGCCCTTCCCATTTGGGAGAAAACTTCGGTGCCGATGCATCTTGCTGGATGTGTTTGGCGGTTTTTAGCACCAGATCTCCTTCCTTAAAAACCCTAGATTTTACATGGCTGTTGTACGCCCTGGAAATCCTGTTTCTGTATGCTTGTGCATGTTCCTCCGCCCGGGATCTTCAGGAGTCTATAGTATCTAGTTCCACGATTATGGCATTAAGTGTTTCGGCTTCATTCCACTGAGGTCCACTTGCTGCGGCGATTCTGGCAGACGGGATCTTGATTTCCGCTGGGAGAATTGCGTTTGTACCGTAGACGAGGGAGTATGGAGACATGCAGGTGGAGCTTCTAGGAGATTCTATGCACGCCCAGAGAGCCATTGGAAATTGCTCGTGCCAGGTCCTGGGAATGTCGTGTACTGTTCGGATGATGATTCAGATCAGAGTCTTGTTGGTACTTTCGGCTTTCCCATTTCCCTGGGGATAGTAGATGGTAGAGAATACTTGTTTAATGCCGTACCTCTCAAGTAGTTCCTGTACTTGCTTGTTAGCAAAAGGCGTGACGTTGTCGGTGATGACGTGTTTAGGTACGCCAAAACGGCAGATGATGTGTTCCTTGAAGAACGCCGCGATCGTGGCTCCAGTGGTTCCTTTCAACGGGACAGCTTCAACCCACTAGGTAAAGTACTCGGTCGCGGTTATTATGTATTCATGCTGTTTTGAGAATGGCGGGTTTATCTTCCCAATGATGTCGAGTCCCCAGCTATAAAAGAGTCACGGGATACTTATCGAGTGCAGGGGTGTTGGAGGCGCGTGGATGAGGTTTCCGTGAATCTGGCATTCTCGGCATTTCTGAAAGAAAGTAGCCGCGTCGTCTTCCATGGTCGGCCGCAGTACCTCTCGTGTATCTGCAGGAACAGTTTATGTTTCCCTTGGTGTTCGCCTTCGTGCATTTCTCTTAACATAACTGGGATTTCTGTATCGCCCAAACACCGCAGCAGACTTCCTCCGAAACTCTTGCAATATAAAACCCCATCATGGAACACGAATCTTTTGGAATTTTGTTTTAGCTTGAACGCATCCTCTTTGTCAGTAGGGAGAATACCGTCGCGAAGGAAGCCGATGTACGGCTCCCGCCAGTCCCCGGTGTGACTGATGTTGAGGACTTCTGTCTGACATGGGGGTGCCTGGCAATTGGGACACGCCTTCTGGAGTAATCGAGATTGGGCTTCCATCTCCGGACAATAGTATCCAAGTCGTTGTAAACGACGGTAGAGGGTTACTACTGATGTTATTCCACAGACTTCGGCATGGACATGTTCAAGTTGTTGTTGTGATTCCTCTTTTCCGAGACACCTTGACAGAGAGCTGTCTCTGGGTTTCGATGATACAGTAACATCTTGAAGCATAAAGAAATTTCGCAAAGTCTTGAGATCGACCTTCCCTTGGAAAAGTGAGTTGTTGAGTTCTTGAATGATAGGAGTTCTCAAGTCATCGTCTTCGGCTTTCTGAGGTTGTGAAAGCCATGTTGAAGCTATGGTTCGCCTTTTTACTGTCAGGGTTTCCTCGGATCCTTCGAATTGTAGCTTTGATGCTAGTGTAGCTAGGCCAAGCATGCTTGTTACTGCTACTGCCGACGTGTGTGATGGTTGCATCGGCAAAATAATTTAGTAGTTTTTGTTCTTCAGCCCTGTATGGTGCCAGCGTCAGTTCTTTCAATGCGTAAATCCCGTTTACCTGGTTGATGAGTAATTTGGAATCTCCTCTTATCTCCAAACGCGTGGCCCCGGCTTGTATAGCTAGTGATAGTCCTATGAGGAAGGCTTCGTATTCAGCTGAGTTATTAGTGCATGGAAAGTCTAGATTGAAAGAGTGTGAGAAGACTTCTCCAAGCAGAGATACTAGTACCACACCCGCTCCTCCGGTATTAGTGTCGGGGTGGAAGAGTCGTCGAAGAACAAGCAGCCATGCCTCTTCTTTGACTAAGAAGATATACGGAAGGTCTCCCGGGAGATCTTCTCGTAACTCCGCGGTGTTTTCTCCAGGGAATGCTGCTAACAGTCCGCAACACTGTCCTTTTATGGCCCTCGGGAAGCGCACGTTATGTCGAACTCGACAGCCTGCCCCAGGAGCCATTTAGCCGGCCTCCCTATCGGGGCAGGTTTCGAGAGGAGAAACTTTACAGGGTCACACCACCTTGTTGGAGAGGAGGTAGTGCCTGAACTTCTGGATGGAATAAATTAATGCTAAACACGCCTTTTCTGCTTTGGGGATCTGAATTCAGCGTCGCTTAACGTTCGACTGAAGTAGTATATGGGATATTCAATTCCTTCGTCGTCTTCTTGAGCGAGGAGGGCTCCAATGGCAATATCGCTAAAGGATGTGTAAAGACATAGTGGTCTCCCTTGCATAGGAGGCTTCATGACGGTCGGGGAGGACAACGTTTGCTGGATCTTCTGATACGCTTCTTGTTGAGACGTAGTCCATGCGAAATTCGCTCCTTTTTTCGGCAGAGGGGTAAACGCAGTAATGAGCTGTGCCAGCCCATGTATGAAGCGACGAATGTATTTTACCTTGCCCAAGAAACTCTGGAGCTCTTTTACGGTTCGTGGTGGTGGCATCGTGAGGATAGCTTGCGTTTTGACTAGGTCAACTTTTATCCCTGCGGCCATTACTTGGAATCCTAAGAACTTCACCGAAGAGACACCAAAGGCGCATTTCAAAGAATTCATCTTCAACTTGTATTCGCGACATCTTTCGAACACTTGTCGTAGCGTTCCGGGATGATCTGCTCGAGTCTTCGATTTAACCACCACATCATCTACATAATCTTCGACTTGCTTGTGCATCATATCGTGGAAGATGGTAGTCATGGCGCATTGGTAAGTAGCGTCAGCGTTCTTCAGACCGAAAGGCATTACGGTGTAATAGAAGTTTCCGAGAGGGGTTCGGAAAGCAGTCTTACCCGCGTCGTGCTCATAAATATTTATCTGGTTGTAGCCGCTATATCTATCCATGAAAGAGAACATACCATGTCCACTGGTAGCGTCTACCATCATGTCAATGTTAGGGAGCGGGAAATCGTCTTTAGGGCAGCACTTGTTCAGATCTCTGAAATCGACACAACATCCGATCGACCATTCTTCTTTTTAACGGAACGATATTGGCCAACCAGTGGGATGGTGAATAGGTTTGACAAAACCAGCGGCTAGTAACTCGGACCTCCGCCTTGATTTGTTCTTCTACGTCGTGTCTGAATTGTCTTGGAGGCTACTTGACTGGTTTGGATCCGGGTATCACGTGAAGATGGTGGGTGACCAGTTTTTCATCTAAGTCAGACATTTCTTCATAAGTCCATGCGAACACGTCCTGGTATTCTTTGAGTAGGTCGAATAGCTTTGAGCGTTCTGCAGAATGTAGAGTCGAACTGATCAGAATCGGTCGCGGGAATTCCTCATTCCCTATATTGACAGTTTCGAGTTCGTCTGTGGTTAAGTCGGTCCCGTCTTTGCCTTCCGAGGGGCATCCGGAACTTCCTCCCGGTTATTGTGAAAACATTTTTTCGGGCGGAGAGACCGGGTCATGGTCTCCCCGCTAATTGCTAACAGCGGTGGTAATATGTGAGTTTTCCCTTTTACTTCGCCCCCGCGGAAGGGTGCACTCACACTTGGTGCGGGCACGGGTTACGCCCGTGGTGGGAGACTCGGAGGGTCTTCCTTCCGAGGAGACGGTGGGAGGGCGGTCTCCTCTCGCGGAGTATCTCCAGCTTGTCGCTATCTCTGAGCGATGTCCATTTTGGTAGCAAAAAACTGTGAATCTTGGTCGGCATGCCTTTTGAACCCTCCTTCGGCCCATGTGCTTCTACGCAGTACACTGGTGCAAAGGGGGACAGTGACGCGGGGATGCAGACAACTTCTCCGTTCAGTAATGTTTTCAGGCATTGGTGGTATGTTGAAGGAATGATTTTGAGATTGTGCAGCCACGGCCTTCCCAGTATCATGTGGTAGTCTGGTTCTTTTTCAATCACTTGAAACTTCACGCTTGATTAAATTGGCCCTACTGCCAGTTCTAAGTTGATGTAGCCGTATGTGCTAGTTTGGTTGCCTTCGAAATCTGTCATCGTAGTGGGTTGTCGTACGATCTCGTTAGGTCGCACCCTGGCATCTTTAAGTTTCTTGAGAGTGATTTTCCCTACTGAGAGTCCGAATAGTAATTTTCTCCCACGAGCGCAAATACCACTTTTCGAGCCAATTTTTCCGCAAAAGCTTATTTCTCCAAAAACACCTACAAAAACATAAAATACCAAAATAAGTACAAAATCGAGCACTAACAATACACATAATTGAGAACAAAATAGACACATAAATGCGTCTATCAAATACCCCCAAACTTATTATATGCTAGTCCTCGAGCAAATCAAATGTACAAAATAAAATCCTAACTCACTGTCGTAGGCATCGTCGATTGCATTTAGCGTATGCAACAAGCCTTTAAACCCCTAGGTGGCCCTAGTGGCCGAGTTATAGTCTCGGGAGGGTTTACCGTGAGGTGTACCCACAAAACCTTTACTCAGACTCTAACTATATACGCAGTAACCTTGAAGGCACTAAAAAGTCTCATTGGTTGGCATACTTATTGACTACGGGGAGGAAGTACCCCGATGCGAAATTCCAATTGTTGTACACGAGTTCGCACTCAAGCATACTAAAATTCATATATAAGTCACAGAGCTCTACTCAGATAGTCTCACTTTGGACATCAATACCCGGAGTCAAAACCAATCACATGGATAGATCAAGAAGACGGATATAGAGAAAAACATAGATGGTTTTGATGTTTACTAAGTGAATGGTGTTTCCCATATCGTCCAAGGCCTCCGCCAAAATGAACCTATCCTAATGGACCGAGATACTTGTTCGATCGATATCAACACACTGGCATATACAAAGGAACCAGTGGTCGATAATCCTAACTCTAGGTCAACACAACTGGCATATACAAGAGTTCCAGTGGTCGACTTTATTGAATTTATTCCGGTTGGTCGATGGTCTCGGTCTCATTTTTTTTTTTGGTATCTCGCTCACTCTAATTCACCCTAGCATTGGTAACAACTTGATTCGTGAGCCCCACCTAATCACTTAGAGAAACATAGTTTAAAAACAAAATAAAATAAAAAGAAGTGAAAAGGACTCAACGAGATATGGTGAAACTATCATGTTATTTCTAACACCCGAGCTCGTGCTTTTATGAATAGACTCTTTAGATGTTTCCATCTAATCGATTGGTTCCTCAACTCCTACAACCAAAATGCTTCCATCCACTTAGATTGGTTAGTGCCATCCTTAATAAACATAAATTTGTAGGCTCTGGAGTTTAATAATGCAACTAAAAGTTTCTCCCATACCCCAAAACTTAAATCTAACATTGTCCTCAATGTTCTAAAGATGAAATTAAAAGCATGAACAAGGAGAAATTTTTACCATTTGAAGTAAAAGAGTTAAGGAAAGATATTACCGTGTCGCATGAATATTGGGTTACCTCCCAAGAAGTGTAAGTTTAAAGTCTTCAGCCAGACTAAGAAAGGATTAGTCACCTCATAAAATCATAAAGTAATAGACGAAATATTTGTGGGTCATCAAAACCAAATAGAGCTATCACAAGTAAAAGGAATCTGCAACATGCCAAGAAAATCAACAAATAAAGCACACCCTTGTCTAGTTTCCTGTTCAAGACAACTACATCTAGCTGTGGTTCAGGTTCAGGCTCTATAACTGGGTCGAGATAAAATATTTTCATGGCTTTCATTTCCTCGTAGCTAAGATTCGGTTCAGGTTGTAAAGTCTGTAAAAACTCAAATAAGAACTTAGACGCACATAATAATAACCTGAATAATTGCGGATCCTTAAAGTCAATCATTTTTGACTCACACAATTGGCCACATTGAGAGTGGTGGTCATTCTTAAACAAATGTGTCGTTTCTATTTTCCTAAAGTACTTAGGCTCAGTCTCAAAACTTAATAATTGACACATCTGAAACTTATACGTTCCCACAATTGGTTGAAAAATATTTGGTGGGAAAACAAAGTCAACTGGGTATCATAGCCCGGCAAACCACATCAACCAGAGGATGGGTTTCTAATAACCGAACTTCCTTATGGACATCACTAGGTTCGTGAAAACGTGTATGAAGATAATCTTGTAAAATGGTTGAGGCATATATGTCAAGTCCCAAGTGGGGGACCCTTCTAAGAGTTAAAGCACATGGAGAATAATAATCACCGCCAAACTTAGAGTTTTCCGTGTCTCTAGAAAGACTAGTCACAACTTCCCTAATTTCAAGGTCATCGGATTCCTGAAAATGGTCAATTGATTCTTCTAAGTCGGGTTCATCCTCACTCATCTCTACGAGTTCATTTTCTTTGTCTAAGACTAATATTTCTAAATCGCTAGACTCTAAAACAATATTCTCATAATAGACCCGCTCCTCTAAACCATCATCGGCTTCGTAATCATAAGGAAAAACTACATCGTCTAAAACGGTGGCATCTCTAGAAAAATTCTCGTCCTTTTGAATAGGTGAATAATTGTTAAAATTATTTGGATTTGAACTAGAAACATTATCATTATTAAGCTCAATTGTTATAACAAATTCCTGATCACTATGCCTACTTATTTCAAATTCTTCATCAACACTATCCTCATCATAATCATCATTATAATAACATGAAAATGGTTGAACCTCATCTAAACAAGTAGTGTTACCAATTTTATCCTCGTCATCTTGATTATGCAAATAACTATCTTCATTTTCAAGGGTATTATTGGAAACACTGTATTGGAAATCAAGATTATTTCGAGCAATTTTTTCGTTCGTCTCAACTATCATCTTGAGGGATTCCTCTATAAAAAGTTCTCTTTCGTCATAAACTAAGTTATTCATCTTAGATAACTTACGTGTCGACTCCTCTAATTTCCTGAGAGACTCTTCTAAAGGAGAAATATAAGAATTTCGCTCGTATGACCCGTGCGTGTGTGGATAGTAATTGGGCTCATCATGGTATGAGCCATAACCTTGAAAAGGTTGATGTTCCCAACCACTATTCACACTATGGCCAAAGTAGTAACGTCCATTTTTAAACTCAGTTGGATATTCGTTGTATTGGCTATTGTAATACCGCTTGACATTCTATCATAGGGGTGTGAGTTGTCACACATAATAAAAACCCACCGACTGTGGGATTCGTGGGTGGATAGAGTCTTACCTCCCGTACCAGACGGGTGATGAACCGTTGAAGTCGACTCAGGCCACCGACTCCTATGTCAGTGTACGAACCCGAGGGGGCGAGACAGTATCGTAACCGTCGCCCTTCCCTGCAAACAGTTTATATTTAATTTTAACCCTTCCGTAGGGTTTTAAAAATAATGTCCAGTCCAAAAGAAAAATAAAGTCCAAAAAGTGTCCAAAAAGAAAAAGAAAAATTACAAAAATACAACCCTATTTACAGTTTCTAAAAATAAAACAAAATAGCTATATACAAAATCTTCTTCTTCACTCCTTTTGAATTCCTCTTTTCTTTCCTTCTTTGGCGATGCTTTCCTTTTATAGCACTTTTTCTTTCCTTATAGCTTCGCTTCAAATCTGAAAAGAATCAAAAAAAATACCAAAACGCGTAAAAAAGAACAAAAAAAGAACAAAAATAAACCTAAAACAAATATAAATACAAGTACACGTCGGCGGCGCCAAAAATTGATGTTGTTTTTGAAAGTTGTAGTAAAGTGGTAGTAAAAGTTCGTTCAACTCGGGCTTGTAAAGGTTTGATTTAAGAAAATACTAAAAACAAAGAAAATATATTCACAAGTTTGTCACAATATCGAGAGATACTAGGACTTCGGATTCCACCATTAATCACATTCAATTGGTTCAAATAATGACTCATAACAATTCTAGCTCTTTTGTTGACTCTTTTCTTTGCCAAAAGTAGATTTTATAAAGAATTAGATGTAAATCACAAGCATGGTGCATCAAAAGCTCTAAGTCTAAGCATACACCATCAAACGAAATCACAAATAATTAATAAAAATCATAAATCGATTAAATCAATGCAAAAATCATAGAGAATCGATTATAGTTACCAATCAATTGTGAAACATGGCTTCCTCCATTGTCCCAGTGATGGGTTTTAGCTTATAATGGTGAAAACACGCTCAAAATAATAATCCATGGCTCAATAGATGTTTTATTTGATAAAAATAATATTACAGCGGATTCGCAACGCTGTAAAGGCGTTACAGAACCAACTGTTACAATGGTTTAAGGATGTAGAAGAACGATAGTTGTATAGTGTAGAATAATCTGAGACTGTTTGAGTTCGTCCAATGTTCTGTACCTTCTTCTTCTTCAGCAGCAGCAGCGAGCTACTCTGCAATTCCTATTCTTCGCCTTTGCAGCCTCTGTCCGGTCCCCCAAAGTCTCGACTCCCTCTGTTTAGGTCCTCTCACCCTTTATATACCAAAAAGATCAATAATAATCGAGAAATACTCGAATTATCTTCTCTCTTTTCGTTCACACCAAGTCACGGGAATATCTCCCTTTCTTTCCTCTGTTGGCTTCCTATCCGCGTATTTTGTGTCGAACCAAAGCATTCAAACTCTCTCAGGACGTAATGAAGACTCGATTCCTGGCGTATAATTCTCTTCCAACTTCCTAAAATACCACCAAGAATCCAGAGTATCTTTCCTCTCCTCTGGTTTGTCGAGAATTAATTAAGCACTCCAATTTAATCGAATCTGATCCACATACAAGTCCGGTTTCGACAAAACAAACCATTCCAATCCAGTTCCTCGTAAAAATCCAACAGCAACTGCCAGATATAATCCATCAAATCCCACAAACAATGGCTGCCCTGTTTTGGTTCACTCGATAATCTATCCCAATCTTTTCGATTCCATCGTTTATACCATCCCTGTTTAGCTCTAATAAGTCTTCCCAAGAAGTCTCAACGATTGAATCAGCCTAAAACACGTCCAAATCACAAACCCTAAATCTGCCGGTGGAAGTGTAAATTTTCCCGCCTTTTTTGGAATTTGAATTTGAGAAGAAGGTGCCCCTTATCCTGGTGTTGGGGTGCGAATAGCATGTGCCCTGTGGTTGCCCCTACTGAGAGTCCGAATAGTAATTTTCTCCCACGAGCGAAAATACCACTTTTCGAGCCAATTTTCCCGCAAAAGCTTATTTCTCCAAAAACACCTACAAAAACATAAAATGCCAAAATAAGTACAAAATCGAGCACTAACAATACACATAATTGAGAACAAAATAGACACATAAATGCGTCTATCAGTTAATAGCAGAGAATGTTTTTATTCGTTGGTCCTTGGAGAGGTGTAGCAATTCACATAAGTTTTCTACCAACATGGTCGCCTCCTGGTCCGCTGGCTTATAGTCAGTGACGAAACCATTGATTTGAGAATGCTCATTCGGGATGTTAGTCCCCTGCTCTTGATCTCCTGGGGAACATGAACCACTTAGCTCCGATGTTAGGCTGATGAGGAAGTCGAGTATGTTGTTAATCGCATCCTTGATTAGATCCATGTTTTTGGCATGGATCTCCTGAGCCGCATCAGTCAACCAGTCTTGGGACCTCTTCATTGGTCATATTGCTTCTTAAATTGACGAGTTATCATGACCTTGAGCAGGATCAATGTTTGTGGAGATGGCCCGATAGCCGACCATGCTTGCGCGAAATTTGAGGACGGAAACCGGAATTTGATATTGTAATCGAAAGATCAATCCTCCGCCGTGGTCGCCAATTGTTTATGGGTAAAAATCGTTTCCGCCGATTTTGGTAAATTCGATAGGTGAGTGAGAAAGCTGGTTTAAATCCTAAACAAATGTGCTGCACGTGAGCACTTTCTAGATTCGAGATCAACTGCACAAGTCCGCCTAAACCAAGAAATGGCGGTTTCAGACTTGCTTCGATCACAAAGTGGAGGAGAAGGGTTGATTTGGGGAGGGAAGCAAAGAAAGGTGTTGAGACCAGAATAATTCTGGGAGAGTAGTGTCTCGACTTGTATCAGAAAGTGAAAGCTTCGGAAGCTTGCAAGAGATGAAAGCTTTTTTGGAGAGCTTGCAAATTTGCCTTTTCTGAGAGTGTTGTGTTTTTCTCCTGACCGAGACTTGTTGTCAGGTGGAAATATGTAAGACCTATTTATACAAGTAGAGATTGAAACGTACTGGCCTCATGAAGGAAGAGAGTAAAGGGTGAAATAATGGGAGGAGGTGGTAACCGCATGGTGTTTATGGGTGAAAACGTTTTCACCATTATTTCCTCATTTATTTGACCGCTTTATTCCTATTCACGCTTTCTTAATGTGAGCGTAGTGTACGTTGCATCTTTGTGACCGCCAAACCAAGACCCCGGAAAGCATCCCCGGTTTGTGTTGATGTCTCGAGTGTTGGTTGCACCTTGAGTGCAAGTGGCGCTGCTAGTGGCGCGTGTGGCATGTGCGGAATGCCTTTGTTGCGGGGTGCACCTTGAGTGCAAGTGGCAATGCCAGAGATGCTAGTGGCGTGTGTGGCATGTGCGGAATGCCTTGGTGGTAGGTTGCACGTTGAGTGTAAGTGACAATGCCAGAGCTTCTAGTGGCGTGTGTGGCATGTGCGGAATGCCTTGGTGGTAGGTTGCACGGTTTGCAAGTTAGGCTACCAGCGTGGGTTTTGGCATATGCCAATGGCACGTACGGCCAAGTTGTCCTAGGTTGCACAACTTGCAAGTTAGGCTACCAGCGTGCGTGTTTGGCATGTGTCAATGGCACGCATGGCCATTAGGGCCACGGCTAGGTAATGAAAGCTACCAACGAGCGTGTTGGCATGTGCCAATGGCATGCTCGGCCATTAGGGCCACATACTGGTAAGAAAAGCTACCAGCGATGCGTGTTGGCATGTGCCAATGGCATGCTCGGCCATTAGGGCCACGGCTTGGTAAGAAAAGCTACCAGCGAGCGTGTTGGCATGTGTCAATGGCACGCATGGCCATTAAGGCCACGTCTAGGTAAAGAAAGCTACCAGCGAGCGTGTTGGCATGTGCCAATGGCATGCTCGGCCATTAGGGCCACGGCCTGGTAAGAAAAGCTACCAGCGATGCGTGTTGGCATGTGCCAATGGCATGCTCGGCCATTAGGGCCACGGCTTGGTAAGAAAATATACCAGCGAGCGTGTTGGCATGTGCCAATGGCACGCTCGGCCATTAGGGCCACGGCCTGGTAAGAAAAGCTACCGGTGATGCGTGTTGGCATGTGCCAATGGCACACGTAGCCAATTTAGCCTAGGTTGCACGGTTTGCAAGCCTAGGCGCGGGCGCTACTTTGGCATGGCGCGGCTAGGGCCAAGGTAAGGGTGTTTGGCTTGGCGTGGTGTGACCAGCGTAGCTAGGGCCAAGGCAGAGTGCGTTTGGCATGGCGCGGCTAGCTTGGGCTTGGTGTGGCTGGCATGATTTGCCATTGGCACAGAGGTGCGGCTAGCATGGCATGCTTTTGCGCTTTATGTGTGACTAGCATAGCTAGGGCCAAGGCAGAGTGCATTTGGCATGGCGCGGCTAGCTTGGGCTAGGTGTGGCTGGCGTGATTTTCCATTGGCACGGAGGTGCGGCTAGCATGGTTGGCATGCTTTGGCGCGTTTGGTGTGACTAGCATAGCTAGGTCCAAGGCAGAGTGCGTTTGGCATGGCGCGGCTAGCTTGGCCTAGGTGTGGCTGGCATGATTTGCCATTGGCACGGAGGTGCGGCTAGCATGGTTGGCATGCTTTGAGCGCGTTTGGTGTGACTAGCATAGCTAGGGCCAAGGCAGAGTGCGTTTGGCATGGCGCGGCTAGCTTGGGCTAGGTGTGGGCGGCATGATTTTCCATTGGCACGAGAGGGGAATTAGGGTTTTGTTCGTTGTAACCCTAATTTGAAAAAATACCCCTATTAATTACCGACTACATGCATTGAATGTTCTAATAAATGTGTCACCGGTGACATTAGGTTATTCGGGGTTTTACGATTTTACCCTTTGTCTAAAAACCACCATCAACACAGGGAAAGGTCATCTTCATGTACACTTGATGTGATTTGCTATTGTATATTGTAGACACCCCAATTTTGCACATGAAAACTCAATGTCGCCGATAAGTCGTATCCGAGAGAGGGAAGTAAGCAGAATATGGCCGAGCCTAAATTAGGTCCACTTTGTCGACATTTCAGGTGACCTGCTTATTTACCTCTTTGCTAGTGACCATTTAGCTAATTAATGGACTAGGCAAGTCCCTGTATAAATCCATGTACAACTATATATCCACCGAGTACGTTTGGATCAAACTGAATCCATAATGTTCGAACTATTATGAAAGTCCACTAGGTAGTACCATTTGTCCCCTAGCGTTCGAGTCCACCAAGTTCATATCCACTTCAAGTTATCAAGCCCCATAGGTTAGCCGTACATTTCCATGCTAGCCAAATATGTCTACACCATTTCTGGCTTTGTTCCCAAGTCTTTCCTTCTGGCTAAAATTCTTGGTTTAAATGAAATCTTTTGGAATTTGGTAATAATATTTGATAATTTTAATAATATTTTAAAAAAAAGAGTAATAATATTTAGGTTTTCAATTTGAATCGTTTGATCTGAGGCATTTGATCCAAGGGTTAGAGTAGATGGGAAGAAGCTATAAATAGCTAGATAATTCATACGTTTGAGGGGGGATAATTCTAGGAGGAAAAATTTCGGTAAAAAATTTGGGGTAATAGAAATCATTAGAGAATTGGATACAAATACGCTGGGAGAAAAATTGTAGAAAAAGTTAGAGAGTTGGCGTTCGGATACGATTTGCGGCATTAATACTGGATTCGTCATTTCAATCTAAGTGACATTCGAAAGCTCACAGCGAATACAAAGTTGGTTGGTAATCAATTTTCATTTACACTTTTGGTCTTTGTAACATAAATTAATATATGCTCGATACAAAGTTCAATCACCATTTGTCATATTTCTGATACTCCACGTTTTTAAGTTGCATGCTTATGGTGCTCTGGTGATCAATAAATTAGCTTGCATCCGTTACTTTGTTGATATGATAAGGCTGTAAAAGGAGTTTATGGTCTAAAAGATACTGGCTTGTTTAGTTTTGACATCTGCATACAAAGGTTGCTATTGATTAATTAGACTAGAGAATAGATTATATGAATGCAAGCTTCTTTTTCTCACCGTGATTAAACAAATCCATGTTCTGTTAATAAGACCAACCCCATTTTTTTTTACGGAAAATGGGTCATTTGTCCAAAAAAATTTAAAACACAGTTCAAATGGACGAGTAAAAAATTTTATGGGTGAAATGGACAAAAAAAAAAATAGCAAGGATGAAACTGGATTCATCCTTGCTATTTAAAATAAAAATAAGAAAAAATATTTGAAAATAGACAGGATGAAACTGGTTACACCCTGCCTATTTTTAAAATTTTGTCCATTTAAACAGTATCTAAATCTGACTGTCCTTTTCACCCAGAAAATTTTAATTTTGGTCTTTTTAACCAATTTTGTGTTTTTTTTATCGATTAGCATTATTTCGGTATTTAGATTAATTATAATAATTTGGATTGGTTTTGGTAACAATAATAATCGTGTTTTCTTTTGAGAGAAGGTTTTTCCCCGGTGGATTAAGGGTGAACTTCCACATCTAATATTTTTTGGTGTTATATTTCATAAATTCATCATCATGTATTTATTCTATAATATCAAAACCCTAATATCCCAATTATAAAGTAGAGGTCAATCTTCGGATTGGACGAGTTAGGTGCCTTACACCTTCCTAACTCGTATCTTGATTCCCGGACTCTTTCTCTGTTTTGGACCAGTGCTATTTTGGGTCCCAACTCCCTAAGTTAAATGGCGGTTCTCCCCTAATAATAATTTCCACGTGATTCCCATTTTGGATATTTGAGAGATCCTAACGGATTTCGACGATATCCACAGTGGCGACTCTGCTGGGGATTGGAATCTAACTTGAAACGTAATTGGGATTTTAGGGTTTTGATTTACACTACTCGGTATTTGCACACACACACATGAACGCACCCATTTACACATTGCATTCCATTTCGCATCGTCAGACGTCCGATTATTAGGAAAACAAGTGGCTAGTAAGCTGAACCCGTGCCTTGGGCCTTATGGGAGTTACCAGCTGAACCACCACAAGCTTTAGCCCAGTACCAAAGAAGACTAGTCGACTACGTCCGAGGTATATTCTCGCTAAGGTAGCCCAAGCCTACCCAAGAGTTAGTGAAACCTGCATGCACGTGCATTAATTGTAAATTGCATTCATTGTTGCACAAAATCCGAGACATAAGCACCCTTGTGTTACCATATATTCTTTTGTTTCCTTGAAAACAGGAACACGAGCATAGAATCTGAAATGAATATCGATACTGGGGCATTGTCTTGGTTGCGCGAATAATTCCAACAGATGTTGCATACCAAGTTCTCCGAATATAAAGACACGATGAAGGCCGATATCAAGAAGTTGACTCTCGAGGCCATTGCTGAGTCCACGGGAAAACATGTCGGGGCTGATATGGGAAATGACAAAAATAATCATAATGAAGAGGTTAAAAAGAAGGAAACCACAACACGAGAAAGACAATTAGCCCAGAGGCTCAAAAATATCGAAAGGACCTTGCAGAAAATGGGTGAGGATACAATAGATATACATGGGCTATATCCTTATCCCGATATTCGTTTACCTCCTGGATTTAAATTTCCGGATATGGATAGATATGATGGAACTGGGTGCCCAAAAACCCATATTCGTATGTATGTTGGGTACTTGAAGCCACTGGGTATTAATGATGGGTTGTTAGTCCAATTGTTCCAAAGGAGTTTGTTTGGAACGGCCTTGAAGTGGTTGATGAAGACAGACCCAAGTCTAGTTTCGAATTGGCAGGATATGGTGGATATGTTTGTGAGACGGTTTTTGTTGGTCCCTGAAATTCAGTTTACTAGGAAACACTTAGAGGCGGTCAGACAAGAACCCAATGAGGCATTTACAAAATTCTTTCCACGTTGGAGGACCAAGGCATTAGAGCTCGATGAGAAATTGTCCGAAGAAGAGATGGTATATATTATAATGAATTGTTTGAACCATGAATATTGGAACCGGCTGATATCATCTTACCATCCAACATTACACTCTTTATGGAAGGCAGGCTCACAGATTGAAAATGCATTGGACACGGGCAGAATGATCAGGTTGACCGACCCGGAGGACTCTAATGAGAATAATTGCGGAAGGGCCACATTTACAGATGAAAATCAAGTAAATATCGTGCCAGTTGCATCAGTAATTGCATCATGCACAAGACCATACCAGGGGCAGAGCCAGAATTGGAATCAGGGAAGATGTGGACATCCTCAGAGGAATTTTGCAGAGGAAAAGCACTCATTACCATATCATAAAAGGGAACCCAGGGTCAATTTTATCTTGGCAGAAGACTATACAAATTTAGCCGACTCAATCTACAAGCAAGAATCTGCTGCCAATCGACCTGTTCACATTAGTGAGCTCTTTGTGGATCAGGTACAAACTGTGAACTCATTTAATTCAACAACTAATCGTCTTGTTATTTTGTCTGAATTAATGGCAGATTATTATGGAGTCGAGTAACCGAGGAACGTGCCAAATTCCAACCGATTTCAAGCAGAGCCTGTGCATATCTCTGACCTTCTACCAAAGCAGACCTCACCTGTTAGGCATGTGAATATTTCAGAGATCTTGTCTTATCTCGTTCAACCATCAGCGAGTCCAGTTTACTTCTCAGATATCTTGCCTGCTGATCCAGTACATGCAAAAAAGTAATCTTCATCTACAAGGTGGAATCCGTTTAAAACTGAGGGTGGTGATGAGGTTCAAAATGTAGCAAGAAACAGAACCATTTACAAGCCACCTCATCTCCGGAATAAAGACGTATTCATGCCTCCCACACAACCATCATTCAGATGGAAGTCTGTAAGACAAGAGGATGGAGAAAAAGTGGTAAGAACAATAGAGGCGGAGTCAGGTAAGTCTCTAACTCATTCTGTTGAGTCAAATCATTTTGTTGAGTCAATTAGACCGGTTAAGGGTACATCACCTGAATTTGTAAATAAGTCGTCTTTTATTTCCAATTTTCAAAATATTTCAAAAAATCCAAAAAAAATTAATAAACTAAAAAACCAAAAAGATTTTGTTTGCAGGTTGGAAAACAACATACTTGGTATAAATAAAGTGTTTGAGAACACTGACAAGCCGTGGGGACTGTGGAACCACCAAAAAGAAAAACCTGAACCGGCTAAAGAAGTAAAGTTTGTCAATCAAAACAAGGAAAATCAATGTTTAAGGGCACCTCAGAGAAAGAAGATGAATGTGACCAAAATGTGGATACAATGCAAGAATGTGCCAATACAGAAGACAGAAATAGTTAATTTAATTGAAGAGAAACCATTGCAGTTAAGACCAGAATGGATGTTGAAGACCAATGATATGAAGGAAGAGAAATTCAAAACACATGAAGATGAGATTTTTCCACCGAATAAAGGCAAGACGACGAATCCTCTACCTAAGGAAACGGTTTCTTACAAGGACGTGTTATTAAATTTGAAGAATGATGGAGCAACTGATCAAAAGACAAAGAATGATATTCCCAACATAAAATTTAAGAAAGCAATTAATCAAAAGGAAGTGAATGATTTTCCCAGCAGAAGGTTCAAGAAAGAAAATAATAAGAAGACAATGAATAATAATCAAAAGGTAATGAATAATTTTCCCAGCACAAAGTTCAAGAAAGATATTAAACAGAAGACAATAAATGACTTTCCCAGCAAAAGGTTCAAGAAAGCAATTAATCAGAAGACAATAAATGACTTTCCCGGCAAAAAAGGTTCAAGAATGCAGTTAATCAGAAGATAATGAATGCAGTTAATCGAAGATAATGAATGCAGTTAATCAGAAGATAATGAATGGTTTTTCAGACATAGGGTTCAAGAAGATGAAGCAAGCAGAATTTCGAGAAGATCCGAGAATCACACAGAATAGAAGAATTGTTCAACCATTTGATCGGGGCATCCAACATGATCCAGGCCCAGTAAGTGTTACTCGACCCAAGAAATACCATATCTAGGTAAGTGCACAAATCTATCTAAGGGCGGCGAACGCTCATAAAACTTAAGGAGAATTTTTTTAGAAGTCCAATATCTCTCTCATAGTGTCATAGTCTAGGGGCAGAGTCGTCATCATGTTTGGCCCCTTTAGTCAGTCAGTCAAAAAAAAGATAAAAAATGTCAGAATTATTATTGTCAGTCAGTCAAAAAGAAGAAAAAAAGAAGAAAAAAAATCAAGAATTATTATCAAAAAAAAAAAATCAAGAATTGTTTTCAGGGACACCGCCATCATCATACTCGGCCCGTGTCATTAGAGTATTTCAGTCTTTTAGTCTTAGAGAGAGATATGTCAGTCCATTTGTAAGTCATCATTAGTCCTGTAAGTCATCTCCTAAAGTTTTATGAGCAATGGACGTCCAAACGGGTAGGTTAAAAAAAAATTGAAAAAAAAACAAATAAATAAAAAAAAAAAAAAAAAAAAAAAAAAAAAAAAAAAAAAAAAAAAAAGAAAAAAAAAAAATGGTTAGTAAACAACCACTTGGGAAAATTGAGTAGCACTTTATAAAAGAGATGGAGGAAAAGAAGAGTCGAGTGGAGAAAGTTGAAGATTTGAAGCATCGAGCGTCATCCCTGGAAAGTAGCAAAAATCCTGAATCGTTTTACAGTTTGAAGCCAATTGATGAAGTTAGTTATAGCTGAGAGATAGCTGGGAGGATTGACAAATTTGAAAATTTGGATGGGGACGGTAATAATTTTGGTGGCATCTATCACACACGTGGCAGGTCAGGATTCCTAAACCTTTGTATATATTGAGTATTTTGTTTTTGAAAATTATTTTCTAGGATTTGTTTCTTAATAAAAAAAAATAAAAAAATAAAAAAAATGAAAAAAAAATAATAAAAAATAAAATAAAATAGTATTTATTAGGAACATGTGCTACTAATAGCTCTTTTGCAAGGTCATCAATTACAGGGTTTCCCCAGATTTTGGACGCAAAGCTCAAAGAGGAAATGAAAGTGAAGGTGTACTTTCTTCATAAAGATTGTGGCAATCAAGAATGCATGGGGCAAGTCGTATATCCCGAGCTTCTAATGGACCGTAGAAAGGGCCAGAGATGATGTATATATTTGAGCAAAGTCGTAAAGATTGAAGAGCCTCTACTCAGACGATGCAACCGATGTGATGACGTAGCATGTGGTTAGAAGAATTAATGTAAAAAAGCGCAACCTGTTTTCGCAATAGTTGGTATAGCACAAGTACCGCCTCGTCATGATCTCTATCATGAGGATGTGTACTCGTGCAAAATCAAAATACTTAGAAATAATTCGGATGAACTTTCTAGTGTCATTCCGGATAATTTATGAGAAAGGAATCCAGCATTTTAATGTGCAAAATTGATGTGTATGTCTTTGGCATTCAGTTGCACGCATACCTCTGCCAAAGAGGGGCAACTGTAGACACCCCAATTTTGCACATGAAAACTCAATGTCGCGGATAGGTCGTATCCGAGAGAGGGAAGTAAGCAGAATATGGCCGAGCCTAAATTAGGTCCACTTTGTCGACATTTCAGGTGACCTGCTTATTTACCTCTCTGCTAGTGACCATTTAGCTAATTAATGGACTAGGCAAGTCCCTGTATAAATCCTGTACAACTATATATCCACCGAGTACGTTTGGATCAAACTGAATCCATAAAGTTCGAACTATTATGAAAGTCCACTAGGTAGTACCATTTGTCCCCTAGCGTTCGAGTCCACCAAGTTCATATCCACTTCAAGTTATCAAGCCCCATAGGTTAGCCGTACATTTCCATGCTAGCCAAATATGTCGGCATCATTTCTGGCTTTGTTCCCAAGTCTCTCCTTCTGGCTAAAATTCTTGGTTTAAATGAAATCTTTTGGAATTTGGTAATAATATTTGATAATTTTAATAATATTTTAAAAAAAAGAGTAATAATATATAGGTTTTTAATTTGAATCGTTTGATCTGAGGCATTTGATCCAAGGGTTAGAGTAGATGGGAAGAAGCTATAAATAGCTAGCTAATTCATACGTTTGAGGGGATAATTCTAGGAGGAAAAATTTCGGTAAAAAATTTGGGGTAATAGAAATCATTAGAGAATTGGATACAAATACACAGGGAGAAAAATTGTAGAAAAAGTTAGAGAGTTGGCGTTCGGATACGATTTGCGGCATTAATATTGGATTCGTCATTTCAATCTAAGTGACATTCGAAAGCTCACAGCGAATACAAAGTTGGTTGGTAATCAATTTTCATTTACACTTTTGGTCTTTGTAACATAAATTAATATATGCTCGATACAAAGTTCAATCACCATTTGTCATATTTCTGATACTCCACGTTTTTATGTTGCATGCTTATGGTGCTCTGGTGATCAATAAATTAGCTTGCATCCGTTACTTTGTTGATATGATAAGGCTGTAAAAGGAGTTTATGGTCTAAAAGATATTGGCTTGTTTAGTTTTGACATCTGCATACAAAGGTTGCTATTGATTAATTAGACTAGAGAATAGATTATATGAATGCAAGCTTCTTTTTCTCACCGTGATTAAACAAATCCATGTTCTGTTAATAAGACCAACCCCATTTTTTTAATCGATTAGCATTATTTCGGTATTTAGATTAATTATAATAATTTGGATTGGTTTTGGTAACAATAATAATCGTGTTTTCTTTTGAGAGCAGGTTTTTCCCGGGTGGATTAAGGGTGAACTTCCACATCTAATATTTTTTGGTGTTATATTTCATAAATTCATCATCATGTATTTATTTTATAATATCAAAACCCTAATATCCCAATTATAAAGTAGAGGTCAATCTTCGGATTGGACGAGTTAGGTGCCTTACACCTTCCTAACTCGTATCTTGATTCCCGGACTCTTTCTATGTTTTGGACCAGTGCTATTTTGGGTCCCAACTCCCTAAGTTGGGTGGCGGCTCTCCCCTAATAATAATTTCCACGTGATTCCCATTTTGGATATTTGAGAGATCCTAACGGATTTCGACGGTATCCACATATATGCAGGGCTATCAACCCTCTTTTTGTCGAGAAAGGTAATATACCTAATTTGGGTTCTTCATTCTTTGCTTCGAATGTTACCAAGAATTATTAGGTTCATTGCAAAATGATTTCAGTTCGGAATTAAAAACTGATAGTAACAGAGTGTATTATGATCTCATTTTTCTTTTCTTAGTAGGATAGTTCTTTATGTTCCTCACACATTGGCTAATCTATTGTATGAAGCAATATGAAAAGGTAATTGCACCTTCTTTTATTTATATGGTCATGTATATTAACATTACCGATTGAAGTTTAAGTACTTTCATGTATATTATCAAAAATTATCAAAAACACAGAAATTTCCATTAAACACAAAATAGTTGTCCCATGTATTGTAATGGATAGGAGAATGGTGAGCTCATGCTAGCTTTTTCAAATTTTAGTTTTGTATGGTCATATTTCATTTGGTGTACTTCTGTTTGTGCATACCTTATCAAATTGTGTTAGTTAGACCCTTAACTTAATTAAAATCATCTATGATTAGCCTCTTTTCTTAAGAGATCGAAGTTGACTAAAGTAAGAAAACATCTCTTGCAGGATGCGACAAAGTCAACAATTTTAGGATTACAAGGTAGCTTGCAGCAAAATCTGGGCGACTATGATAGTGTGAGTTACAGTGGCTGAAAATGGGGCGACTGTATAGAATAAATTTTGTCAAACACTCTTACTTTGACTGAAATTTTGATTGTAAAGTAGCTACATAGAGTACTTTGTAGACCATATCATTGATGAAAATGTTTTTTGGCTTTTCAATGAGAACTGGGCTTCTCAGTTTGAGGAGACATACCATTCTTTGTAGCCGTTTTATATACAGTTGTCGTCTCAGATACAGTTGGAGTATGCATATATATTTAGTACTGATGTCACTACAGAGGGAAAAGGGGCTGATTGTATAGATGTAAATGTAGATATATGATGTAATTGTTTCTTGATTTACTGTGTTTGTATTGAGTTCTACCGACATATGGGACAAATAAATGCGAAAAAATTCTAATTATGTGTATCACCTAACTCTAAAACTGAACTTTTCGGTTGTGGACTGGGGTGTTATCTATGTTCCACCAGAAAACACAACACAAAATGATCTAACAGGTTAAGCCTACAAATCATGTATGGCAGGGATCGATGAGTTCCCTGAGACATAAATCATATCATCCTAACTTTATTTACGTTATAACCCAAGGATCATACGCTTCAACGATCTGAGTTTTGCTCAAGTCTCAAATGAAACTAAGGATAGCTGAGAATTTATTATTTTGGAGGACATTGATTAGAATTAACCTAATTATGTGTCCTCAAATATTAGATATAAAGCTTAGTTAATTTTTGGATGACATTGATTAGAGTGTTCAAATGATCAAGTTGTGTCCCAGGCCAAAGCCATCCCTAACCTAGCCACCAATCCTAACGGCTCACCTTTGGATTTTCATGACTAAGTTTTTTAATATAATTAGGTTTCATCATCTTGCTAAATTTTCCAATTAGAAATGACTAACCATAATGTCAAACAAATATTAGTTTCCAAAAGAATAGAAAGGCCACGTCCGAGGTTGTAAGCCCCGGCTAATTTGACCCGTCCGACAAAACTTTGGGGCATGCTAACTTATAAGCTTAAACTCTAGATTTCAACAAAATCACAACTAATTTTAATATGGAGACTATATTAGAACCTAAATTTTCTAATCTGCAGATACTTAAGTACACTTTCGATAAAATGTACACTGTTGTTTGAGGATGAAAATGGTTTCTGCCAATTTTGGTAATTTCGGGTGTGTGGGTGAGAAACGAATTTAGACCCTAAACAATGTACTGCATGGGAGTACTTTAGATTCGAGAGATCAATCTGTACAAATCCAGCCTAAACCAAGAAATGGTCGTTCCATACTTGCTTCGGTCACAAAGAGGAGGAGAATGGGTTGGTTTTCGGGAGGGAAACGAAGAAAGTGTTGAGACCAGGTTGATTCTGGAAAAGTAATGGTTTCACGACTTGTATCAGAAAATGGGAAGCTAACAGATGGGAGAGCTTAGCCAAACGTTTTTCTGAGTGTTGTCTGATCCTTGACCGAACTTGTCCTCTTTGTGGAAATAGGTAAGACCTATTTATACAAGTCGGAGTGAAACGTACTCTGGTCTCATTAAGGAATGGAATAATGGGTGAGTAAATGGGAGGAGGTGGTAACCGTTAACGCATGGAATTGATGTTCCATAAAAGAAAAGCTTTTCACCATTACTTCCCTATTTACTTAACCGCTTCATCCTAATTTCACTTTCTTATTACGTGCGTAGTGTACGCCGCACGATGTAAACCGCCAAACCAAAACCCAAAGAAGATCCCCCAGTTTTTGGTTTGATGTCTCGAACGTTTTCATGAAAACATGTAATATGGTTGTTGCCTGGAAAGTCGATCTTGGGAGGCTTGCTAGATTGGCGACCTTCGACGGTCGTATTTTGTATCTTAAGCGGAAAGGTAACCGTTGATCGTTGCAAGCTTCCGTTTTTGATAGATGTGTAGGGAAGTCCAGCATGATGGCACGACAAAGTTGGCAGGCCATTGGCATGGCATGCCTTGGCGTGGTTTGTCGTGGCCAAACTAGACTTTGGGTCAAAGGTTACCATGCGTTGTCTGGTAACCTTGGACGGCTAGGATTTGCTCTTGAAATTGAAAGGGAGACCGTTGATTGTCGCACGCCTTCGTTTTAGTAGCCGCATAGGGAAGGCTAGCATGGTGGCTCGGCTAGGTTGGCATGCCTTGGTGCGGTTTGGCATGGCCAAACTAGGGTTTTGGGTCAAAGGTTACCATGCGTTGTCTGGTAACCTTGGACGGCTAGGATTTGCTCCTGAGATTGAAGGGCGACCGTTGATGGCCGCATGCCTTCGTTTTAGAAACCCTAATTAGCGCCTTTTACAAGAATCACTGTAGAATTCTCGTACGAACTCGGATTTTGACAGTCCGACCCTCAAATCGATTGGAAAAGAATTTCCTATCTCCCTACTCGGGGATATTTAGGTTTTGAACTCGTTCGGGAGGTGAAAACAACCGACAGTAAATCTCATGTAGAATTCATGAGGGATGTTGCGGGCCCGAGGAGGCATAGTTTAGGCGCGGCCAAAATTAGGGTTTTGGCATTGGGCCAAACGTTACCATGCGTTGGTGGCAACCTTGGACGGCTAAGATTTGCATCTAAGGTGGAAGGGTGGTCGTTGGTTGTTGCACGCCTTCGTTTTAGTAGCCATGATAGGGAAGGCCAAAGGCATGGTGGCGTGGATAGGTTGGCATGTCGTGGGCATGGCATGCGATGGCGCGGTTTGGGCGTGGCAAAAGTTAAGATTTCGGGCCAAAGGTTACCATGCGTTGTCTGGTAACCTTGGATGGATAGGATTTGATCCTGGGATTGAAAGGGGACCGTTGATTGTCGCACGCCTTCGTTTTAGTAGCCGCATAGGGAAGGACAACATGGTGGCGCGGCTAGGTTGGCATTCCGTGGGCATGGCATGCCTTGGCGCGGTTTGGGCATGGCCAAACTTAGTATTTCTCGCCAAAGGTTACCATGCGTTGTCTGGTAACCTTGGTCAGCTAGGATTTGATCCTAGGATTGAAGGGGGGCCGTTGATTATCGCACGCCTTCGTTTTAGTAGCTGTATAGGGAAGGCCAGCATGGTGGCGCGGCTAGGTTGACATGTCGTGGGCATGGCATGCCTTGGCGTGGTTTGGGCGTGGCCAAACTTAGGATTTCGGGTCAAAGGTTACCATGCGTTGTCTGGTAACCTTGGTCGGCTAGGATTTGATCCTGGGATTGAAGGGGGACCGTTGCTTGTCGCACGCCTTCGTTTTAGTAGCCGCATAGGGAAGGCCAGCATGGTGGCGCGTCTAGGTTGGCATGTCGTGGGAATGGCATGCCTTGGCGCGGTTTGGGCATGGCCAAACTTAGGATTTCAAGCCAAAGGTTACCATGCGTTGTCTGGTAACCTTGGTCGTCTAGGATTTGATCCTGGGATTAAAGGGCGGTCGTTGATTGTCGCATGCCTTCGTTTTAGTAGTCGCATAGGGAAGGACGGGATGGTATAGTGGGGCTGCGGGTTTGGTATGCCGTTGGCACATGGTGCGGCTATCATGGCTAGGCCAAGGCAAGGTGTGTTTGGCTTGGCGAGGTGGGGCCAATGGTTTGGCATGCCGTTTGGCACATGGTATAGCTAGCATGACTAGGTCCAAGGCAAGGTGCGTTTGGCTTGGCAAGGTGGGGCCAATGGTTTGGCATGCCGTTGGCACATGGTACGGCTAGCATGGCTAGGGCCAAGGCAAGGTGCGTTTGGCTTGGCGAGGTGGGGCCAATGGTTTGGCATGCCGTTTGGAACATGGTGCGGATAGCATGGCTAGGGGCCAAGGCAAAATGCGTTTGGCTTGGCATGGTTTGCTATTAGCGCAGTAGTGCGGCTGGCATGGTTGGCATGCCTTGGCGCAGAGATGTGGCTGGCACGGTTTTCCATTGGCACAGTGGTGCGGCTGGCATAGTTGGAATACCCTGGCGCGGTAGATGTGGCTGTCACGGTTTTCCATTGGCACAGTGGTGCGGCTGGCATGGTTGGATGCCTTGGCGCGGTAGCATGAGGGTTTTGTACAGGTGATGACAACCAATGTTAGGTGTTCTGTCGTGGATGCTAATCGATTCGATAAATGTGTTAATGGTCATAATGACGTCATGCCAGATATGCAGTTTTACGATTTTAACCCTAGGCTAAAAGCCACCATCAACATTAAGTCCCCTGCTTAGCTCTGAATGGGAGCATCGTTGCGAGGTAAGCATAAGATGGTGCCAGGCTAGGACAAGAAATTGAAACAAGTCGTGATAAGATGGTCAGGAAAGCCCGACTAACCTTTTCGATAGGTAAAGAGAGTTTGCGCTTCCCGTGTTGGCGGCCTTGCATAAATTGTACTGGTGGTGCGGACCGTGATGTGGTGAGATGAAAATTGTCGGCTTAGTCTGGCTATGCATCACCTTGGCTGGGTCAGGGAACATCGTGCCGCTGGGTCGGCGAGTTGTTGGTGTCAGTATGGTTTGGAAAGGGGGCGCAGGCGTTGCGTTGGCTTAGACTGGAGCCGTAAGCATCGGTCGGCTTAGAATGGAGCCGTCAGTATTGGTCGGCTTGGAATGGAGTCGTCAGCATCGGTCGGCTTAGAATGAAGCCGTCAGCATTGGTCGTTTTAGAATGGAGCCGTCAGCATCGGTCGGCTTAGAATGGATTCGTAAGTATTGGTCGGGTTGGAATGGAGCCGTCAGCATCGGTCGGCTTAGAATGGAGCCGTCGGCATTGGTCGTCTTGGAATGGAGCCGCTTGCGTTGTGCGTATTAGAGTGGAGCTATCTTGAGTTCCTCGGAAGGATGACAGCTGGTTTTAGTTTCATGGGAAGGTGACGACGGATTCGGGAAGATAAGAACTTGCTTCAGTTCCGTGGGATAATGAAAACTTTGTCTAAATTAGGGTTTAGCATGCCGAACCCCTAATTAGCGCCCCTTACTAGAATCGTTGTAGAATTCTCGTACGAACTCAGATTTTGACGGTCCGCCCTTCCATTTTAATCGGAAAAGAATTTCCTATCTTACTTCGTGGGAATATTTAGGTTTTGAGCTCGTTTAGGAGGTGAAAATGGCCCCGACAGTGAAACTCAGGAAGAATTCAGGAGGGATGTTACGGGCCCGGTGTAGCATAGTCGCGCCGAGTCATCTATTCCCGTTCATGGAGCAAGAAGGAAACTTTATTCTGTGCAAACTCTAGAAACTCCGTCCGTATGAAAAGAGGTATTGACCTTCTTCTATTTTCTGTTGCTCGTCCGGATCCGTTCTTTCGTCTGCATTGTCTCTCCAGTGGATTCCAAAATTTACCAAACTTCGTTGCATTCTTGGGACGTATGGATGTGGTTGCGTTGTCGGTTCATCCTTGATTTTAGGTTTTTCAGTGCCTGGACCTTCTGATCACGATGACAGTATGATGTGGATGCTTGTATGGTCGAAATCTAAAGAGCCACTTGGATGAAATAGATGAGTTGGGAGACGCTTCGTTGCCGACGTCTTTGCTATCAAGTCTTCAAGGACTTTGTTCCAATAGACATCCTTTGAACCATCTTATGAATCTTGGACTATCGTATAAAATTGGATGCGGTGAGCAGTCCCAGATTATATTTTGTTAGATCCGATGGCACGACCGAACATGTGAATGTATCTCTGTGGCGTGCTTATGGAGTCTTCGATGCACATGTACGGCTTCGTGTTGAGAAATTCCTGCGGCTCGTAAAACTTCGACAGTGATGATGTTGAAATCAGAAATAACCCGGTTAAGGGGAGTGAAAGCTCCTCGTGATGGTAATCCCATGTGTAGCCTACTTTCATTGCATCTCCTTGAATCCACGTCCACGGGATTTGATACAAGCTTATTGTACTCTTCTGGATGTGACGCTGGGATGCTCAAAATATCACATGGATAAAATACTCTGGATAGTAAAGTGGTAAAGGTGAGAGAGTTATGTTGTTTATCGTGGATCCCTCTGCTTCTTCGGGAAAATGTTTCAGCCAGGTCTCTGGGGTTATCTCATGGATCTTTGATGGTCATCGGGATGGGCTGCGACGAGCAGTCCCCAGTCACAATTTTCTTTAGTTTCTGAAGTTGTTTCTTCTGAGAAGGCTTGGGATCCACCGCGTCCTTGTAAAGTGTTGTAGGCGTCTTCTAGACAGAGAGGTGATGATATTCTTACGCTACACCCTTGAAGAGTAGATGACTTTGTTGTGGTTATGGATTTTTGGTTGACTGTGTCTTCTGAGCTTTTGACAGTGAAAGGATTCCGTGTAGATCCCCAGTCACCAAGTATGGTTTACATGTTTCCATCTTGTATGGTCGGTGGGTTGACCATGATAAAGGTATCACCATCGTGTGTTCGTACTGGTGATTTTGTTACTTCTTCCACATGAAACTAAAATATGGAGGAGCACGGGTTACCTTTGTAGTGATTGTTTCTATGGTGAAGCTCTGGATGGTATCAACAAATCAGCGGCAACATTTATTGGCAGCAGATGTGATCAGAAGAGACTACATTGTCATGAGAACAAAGTAGGTTAGCTAGAATTGTATGGGCATCCATGGAAGTAAAAGGATTGGCTGGATGTATAAGCGGGTAAACTGTCCATGACCACGGGGTTTAGAGATGGATCAAAAAGTGGCCACAACTGCGATCCTTGGATGGATGTGATCACGATCCTTGACAGGGAGGAGTGTGGCGTTGAAGCGGCTTCGGCTCTTGGAGAGGACGTTGAAGCTTATGAAGACAAACGCTGAAGCTTCGGCTTCGATCCTGGAGAAGCTTATGGAGAGAATGCTGAAGCGGAGCGGCTGCTGAGGTGAATGTTGAAGTGGAGCCGCTAGCTGCTGGAGGACGTTGAAGCGGAGAGGCTGCGTCAATTAGTGTGCTGTCATATTGGACACCCTTCAAGCGAGCAGTGGTTAGGAGTCCCAGGTTCCATCTATCGTGCTTTCCAAGAGAGGTAGGGGTTTGGGAACGACTTCTTGGCTGGAAGTAGATTGTTTGTACCCAAAATTACTTTTGGGCACGAAACACGATGAATGGATAGTTTTGGTGAGTATTGGGGTTTGGAGTCGGATTGGAAAGCAAATAAAGAGACAAAGATGAAATTGAGTTTTACGTGGTTCGGCATGGCTTGCCTACGTCCACGGATGAATCCCCTTGGGGAGAAATGTTTTATTGATTTTTCTATTACAAAATATGTTTTTCTCTCCTCTCCTCTTGGCCTCCCCTTCCTGATTTCTGCCCTCCACTATTTATAAAGTTTCATATCTAAATATAACATAAATTACATTAACTGCTCATTCAAGCCACCACCATCAATTCTGTAAGAAACTTGTTTGGAGTTAATTCGCATGTATGAAACTTCTCGCCTTTAGTATCGCATGGTTAGCTCGTCGCCTTTAGTACTTGCATGACTCGAAATCGCGCCTTTAGTATTGCATGGTTGAAACTGCGCAATTAGTACGCATGGAATTCAATGGATGAAATGTTGGAATTGATTCGCATAAATAATGGTGACAATATTGGTGGACACTTCTTGGTCGAACATTGTTGCATGGGCAAGGACTGGCTTGATGGTTGACAGACATGATGGCTGGCAGCGTGAATGGAGGCTGGTTGACAACGTGGAAGAGTTTTTGGCTGGGAATTGGTTTGCAGCTTTGCTGGCTACAAGACTGAAAATTAGCTAGGGTGCGGCCCGACTTCGATAGTTGACCCGACGGTTGACCTTGATCGTTGGACCGACCGTTAACCATGACCTTGACCGGAAGTTGACTTTGATAATTGACCGACTTTGACCATCGACCTTAATGGGAAGTTGACTTTGATAGTTGACCGACTTTGACCATCGACCTTGACCGGAAGTTGACTTTGATAGTTGACCGACTTTGACCATCGACTTTGTCCGTGCAGATGGTGGGGTGCCTTGGTTGATTTGGTTAGTGGGATTGGATGAGGACCAAAAGCGATTCAAGTATCAATTTGGCCCATTAAGTGGTATTTTTACTTATGGTACAAACATCGCCCCTCTTAACCTCCAACTTGTTGGGGTTAAGAAAAATTTCGTGTTCCTTAGTCAATGATAAAACTCGCCCCCAAGTGTGGATTATTGATATTGAGGTGATTGGCGAACTTCCCTTGTTGTTTGCGGAAATCAAGACGCCCCCAAGAGTAAATTTATGTTCTTTGAAGCGTAAATAGAAACGCCTTCGTTGATTTGTGGAGATCGTAATCAAGTCGCCCCTAAGTCTTTGCAAAAACAAGACCGAGGTGATGCAACGGAAGCTTGATAATGGAGCGAGGTGATGTTGGAAATGAGCGGTAACAACATTGAGTGAAGGCTGGGTGCAGCAGTTTGTGGATTAGCTTGGATCTGCGGGAGTTGTGAACAGAGCTGATCAGCAGAACTTCGATCACCGGGTCTGCAGGAGCATCGAAAGCAAAGGCGCACTACGCCACTGCGTTAATTTGGACTGCAGGAGTGGCGAACAGAGCTGGACTGCAGCAGCTCGATCAGCTGGTCCGCAGTTGGAAGATCGAACATTGCGGCCAACTCGCGATCACCGATGGGCAGAGCGACGAGCAAGATCAGCCTCACAAGAAATGGCGATCACCGATCTGCATGAGTGACGTAGCAAATCGCGACCGCAAGGCAACTCGCGATCAGTCGATCATGGCAGAGTTGCGAACGAGCTGACTGGGCAGCAGCTGCGATCAGCTGATTCAGCAGACGATCGAGCATTGCAGCGCAATGCGTGATCACCGGATCAGCAGGATGCAAGTAGTAAATCAAGCATCATGGGCACTGCGATCAGCTGACTGCAGTGTTGCGTAATGCAGTCGATCGTATCGGCTTTGATCAGCTGAAATGTAACAGCGACGAGCAAAGTTGAACTGCAGCAGCTTCGATCCGCGGATCAGTAGCAACAACTAGAAACACTCGCAGCAATCGCGGCGACTGGACTCGCAATAACGAAGAGTGGAGTCGATCGCAGCAGCTTCGATCAGCCGATCTACAGCAGCTGACGTAACACGATTCATAGACATCTGCGATCACTGGATCTGCAGGAATACAAACAGAGTCGGATCGCAGTAGCTTGATCACTGGATCGTAGCATTCTTTGAGGGACTTGACTTAAAAATGATTCGATAAACCTAGGTGTGTAGTTACAAATAAAACTAGACAACATCAGTTGCGTCCAACTGAGTGCAACCAGACTGCATCAGTTGCGTCCAACTGAGTACAAAATTCATAGGCAAAACTGGACTGCATCGGTCGCGTCCAACCGAGTGCAGCAGTTGCTTTTGAACTGGAGTACAATAATTCAATCAGCATAACTATAGCAATTTAACATTACTAATTGTAAAAATTGCGTAAAAATATTAGGGTGTACGCTCGCCCCCTCTTAATCCTACAACTCGTTGGAGGACTAAGAAGTTTGGGTTACCTGAAGTTTCGATTTTTAGGAGTTTAATTGCAATTAGGTGCTATGTAACTTGCCCCCAAGCGTATGAAGTGTTACACAGCTTGCCCCAAAAGAGTAATTTTAGACCACGAGGTGTTACATATCTCGCCCCCAAGTGATGGTCAGTCATGTTGAAGTGATATGCAACTCGCCCCCGGAAGATAGTAATTGTCATGCTGCTCAATGCTTGCACAAGGGTGCACTGCCTTGCTGCATTTTGCTCGCGCATGGGATTTTGAATATGTCCGTTATCTGGAATTCGCGGGGGCCAATCCCACTATTCCGGATGCGCGCGGAAGTGAAATGTGTGCATCCCCTCGTTGAGAAGATGCTTGCCACATTAAAGGTGTCTTACCAAAAGTATGCATGAATATATGAAAAGATGCAAAAATATGTAAATTGTATACTTACCTTATTGAAATCGTTGTCTGCGACTTCGCTTCAAGTGATTAGGATGCCCACCGGCTATGTCGGTGCTTTTAAGCGACGATGATTAATATAGTTGCCTTAGCGTCTCGTCTCGACTTAGTAATTGACTTGTCTGTAGGACTGGAATGCACCAATTAAGTCCAAGCTGGATCGAAGACGAGTTGCCCACATGACGTATTTCAAGTGTGTGATCACCTGACTGCAATGATTATGCGCAAAACTGGATCGAATCGGTTGAGAGGAAACCTGATTGAAACAGTTACCGGGAAAATCGGACTACAGCAATTCGACCTTCCGGATTGTAGGAATTAAAAAGGACTGGTTGATTTGATCAAGGCCAAGCAACAAATTGTTTTGTGAAATCAGTATTACAATAGTTCGATCAACTGATTGTAATAGTTATGTGGAAAAGGATCAGAAGTGATTCGAACAACTGGACTCGCAGTATTTTCGGTGGTGATTGAATGTGACCGTTTCTGGTGCTGTCATTTTACATTTCTAAAAATTTTAACTTTCTCCAAAAATTGGAATGTTGCCTTCACGACCTTGGTAATTGACATACGATCTCATCGGGCCGACAATCACTCAGTTTGGATGCACGAAGAAGAAGTTATCGAGGAGACAAAATTGGTTGGTCAGCGCCTTGCTCTAACATGTCGATGACGTGATTGTACCCAAAAAATATCATTCTCCAATTGCAAAATTTTACCTTCATGTCGTAGGATATTGAAATGCGATCGCAACGAGCCAAAAATCATCCAATTCGGACGTGAGACGAAGAAGATATCAACGAAACAAATTTTTAGGCCAAGCCCTAGTGGGGTGTACATATCCGCAAGGCAAGAGAAACGGGGCGGAATGATCCGAGGGCTACGGAACTTAGATGTACCGAATCATTAGTTGCAATTAATCGAAGATTAATCGCCGGTTAATCGCCGATTAATCGGCTACTACTCGTCGATTGCCGGTCGCCTTTGACGCTGGCTCGTCTTCGCTGCGTCATTGCACTCGCCAGCTCGTTTGGGCCGCCGGCTTGGGCAGTCGGCTTTACAGCAATTCGATTTTGATGTTTTAGAGGACATCGAAAATTGATGTACCAGGGAGCATCAACGGTCTTGTGTTCAGTGTATCGAAGGTTGATGTACCACCATTGCATCGAACTATTGCTGAGAATGAAATTTTGATGTATCGCGGACCATCGAAGTTTGATGCACCAAAGAAAATCCACGGTGGTCATTTGCTGCTCATCGAACTTTCATGTAACCAGAGGCATCGAAGAACTCTGACGTGGGTGATGGACACCTTTGACGTGGGTGAGTGAAAAGAAAAGTGGGTGAACGAAACTCCTAAAGAGGGTGACAGATCTGAGGCCGTTCGCCGCCGCTCGCCGCCGCCGTGCCGCCGCTCGTGATGGCCGCCGGCTTTTTTTTTTTTTTTTTTTTTTTTTTTTGTTGCCACGCTTTTCACGAATTGTTGCCTTTTGTCTTGAAATTTCTGCAACGGCTGTTGGTGGTGTTATCTTTTCTCTTTGACCTTTTTCAACAGGTTTTTTGGGTCGTTGTCTTTTCTCTTTACAATTTCAAAGAACGGGTTTGTTGGATCATTCATCGATTTCTCATGGAGTTTTCACCATGATTTTGCTGCACTTTTGTGGCCCTTTCTGGAATTTTCTGAGATGCTTTTCTGGAGGTTTTTCCTCGGGTATTCAGGCACCTTGAGATGTGGACAACTTGATAACTTTGCGATCATGACAGTATTGATTTTGTCATACAGCAAACCTGAACAGGTGGATAACGCGTTATTTGATAAGCAATTTTTTAGGACTACGGACTTGAACATGTGCGGATCGAACATCGACAACAACCTTGGTGATTTTCGCGGTGAATCAGCTTTGGTGGCTTCCGGTCGCGATCTTTGGGCTATAGTAATTGTGATTTTGAACTGGCCCATTGCGATCAATGGACTTGTGATAGAAATCGAAATCGGATCGACCATGTTGTGGATCGAATATCCTACAACAGATTTTGATGGTATTTCACTACATCTTTTTTGCCGCGAAACGAGCGTTCAAACAACACTATTATCGCATTTTGTAGTGATGCGATTTTCAGCGGTATCCATGACTAATAGCTTGACAAATCTGAAACGGAGGATCTTGGTTGCAGCGATTTGCGATCAATCGAGGTGTAGTATGTGCGATTATACGGTCAGCGGCCCATTTCGATCAATTTGGATCTGATCATTATGATCAAACTAATCTGCGGCAGATTTGCGATCAAGCTGGACTGCGGCGATGATTTTCCAAGACACGATTTTGAAGCATTTTCTACAACTTTTCTCAATGGGAAAACACGATTTCTTTTCTCGTATGTCCCCTTAGTCGGCGCCAATGTTTGTACCCAAAATTACTTTTGGGCACGAAACACGATGAATGGATAGTTTTGGTGAGTATTGGGGTTTGGAGTCGGATTGGAAAGCAAATAAAGAGACAAAGATGAACGCAGGTTTTACGTGGTTCGGCATGGCTTGCCTACATCCACGGATGAATCCCCTTGGGGAGAAATGTTTTATTGATTTTTCTATTACAAAATATGTTTTTCTCTCCTCTCCTCTTGGCCTCCCCTTCCTGATTTCTGCCCTCCACTATTTATACAGTTTCATATCTAAATATAACATAAATTACATTAACTGCTTATTCAAGCCACCACCATCAATTCTGTATGAAAACATTGGAGTTAATTTCGCATGTATGAAATCAACGCCTTTAGTCCGCATGACCAAATCTTGCCTTTAGTATCTTGCATGATTGAAATCTCGCCTTTAGTATTGCATTTCAAATCACTGCAATTAGTCTTGCATGGAATTCAATGGATGAAAGCTGTTTGAATTCAATTGCATAAATGATGGTGACAGTATTGGTGGACACTTGCTGGTGAACAATCTTCGCATGGGCAAGGATCGGCTTGATGGTTGGATGGACATGATGGTCGGCAACGTGAATGGAGGCAGTTGACAGCGTGGAAGAGTTTTTTGGTCAGGAATTGGTTTGCGGCTTTGCTGGCTACAAGGCGAAAATTGGCTAGGGTGCGGCCCGGCTTCGATAGTTGACCGACGGTTGACCTTGACTGTTGACCATGACCTTGACCGGAAGTTGACTTTGATAGTTGACCGACTTTGACCATCGACCTTGACCGGAAGTTGACTTTGATAGTTGACCGACTTTGACCATCGACCTTGACCGGAAGTTGACTTTGATAGTTGACCGACTTTGACCATCGACCTGTCCGTGCAGACTGGTGGGATGCCTTGGTTTGGTAGTTAGTGGGCTTGGATGAGGACCAAAAGCCGATTCAAGTATCAATTTGGCCCATTAAGTGGTATTTTTACTTATGGTACAAACATAGATGATTTCCTGACACAGCGCGGTTGAGGGCTGCAAATATTTCTTAACGTTGCGCCTTGGTAAAACATAAAATCTCTGATAAATGTTCCACCATAGACTGCACAATTTTGTAGGCGAAGTCCCCGAAATCATGCATATCCTGACGGAAGAGAGTCTTTGTGAACTCGGGGGTTCTTTGATCTCCTTGCCTCGATTTTGGAGAAGTCGTTCTGATGTGTACGTGTGATGAAATTGGATTGCTGATTCCCTCCTACTGAGCGTTCAAGAGCAATGCTGGAAGGATGCAAGCTGCTGGCGCTGGGAAGATGCAAATTGTTAGCGCTAGAAGGATGTAAGATGTTAGCGTTGGATAGGCTTGGAATGGGCGCTGGATTGGCACGACGTTGGCTTGGCGTGGCGCGGACTGTTGTCTTGGCGCGGTAGCAATAAAGTGGTCAAGCATATTCCAGGTCCGTACTCCAGCGTTCTCTTCCAATTTGTTTTCTTGTGTTGGTGTATACCCTAGCCATAGGTATGTCGTTCATAAACTTGTAGAAGTACTTGTTCTTCTCTTCGAATATTACCGTAGTAGTGTCGGCTACCTCATGAATAGTGACTGGTAATCGTTATTATGCGTAGGTACGTACGGGTAGGTGGTTGATTCCACGAAAAAGCGGCGTTATGGTTTCTCCGAGATCCAAAAGTTGCAGGCCAAGGTGACCAAAGGTCCTTCCGTACATGGTCAAGCAACAAGAAGCAAGAGGTCGAAAGGTTGTCAAAGAGTTGGAGTGAACAAGCGGTCCTCCAAATGACGAAGGACGCCTTCTTCGAAAAAGAGCAAAACACCATTGAATGGCTTCCTTTGAATGCACTTGTCTTATGAAATTCTTCTGTTTCTTTTTTTTTTTTTTTTTTTTTTTTCGAAAGGCAAATGGACGCCTGGCTTATGGTTTTGATTTTCTAGATTTTTGGGTTGATAGACAAGTGTTACCTATGAGGGTTTTGGATTATTATTCTGGATGAACTGTTTTAGGATGATGCCGTTTTTGGTTATGATTGTAAGTAACACAAACATCCTAGGAAGATATGGAAACATGAACGTTGGGTGTCGGTAGATGACATGGGATGAAGCATAACATGGCTATCAGTTTATCATTCCCGTGAAAAATTGAAATAGTAAACCATGTATTTTTTCTAAGCAAGACTTGCTCGGTTTTTTGGATCTGCTAACGAAAACGAGTCAGGTGCAAGTCCGACTTTCGTGGGAAACACAGCGATTGTGGAAAGTAACCAGTCGTCCCTGAGTCATTTGAGGATCGAGTAGTCGACCCCTGAGCGGATAGTTTTGCTTTTTAACCTCTGGGAAGTCCCCAGTCGCCCATTGTCGCGTCAAGACTGGTTGGATCGTTCGCTTTTAAACTCTAGGCAGTCCTCAGTCATCCCTTGTCGTGTCAAGACTGATAATCGGGTTGTCCCAGTGGCCGAATCGTCGATCCTCGAGCGGATCTTCGCTCTACCGTCTTGATGTCCGGGGCGAAGCATAAAATTGATGGTCGAAAATTGACGTTGTAACCTAAAGATCAATCTCCCACTTGTGGTCGCCAATTGTTTGAGGAAGAAAATGGTTTTCGCCGATTTTGGTAATTTCGGGTGTGTGGGTGGGTGAGAAACGAATTTAGACCCTAAATAATGTACCGCACGGGAGTAATTTAGATTCGAGAGATCAATTTGTAATAATCCAGCCTAAACCAAGAAATGGTCATTCAGGACTTGCTTTGGTCACAAAGAGGAGGAGAATGGGTTGGTTTTGGGGAGGAAGAGAAGAAAGTGTTGAGACCGAGGTTGATTCTGGAAGAGTAGTGGTTTCACGACTTGTATCAGAAAATGGGAAGCTAACGGATGGGAGAACTTACCCAAACGTTTTTCTGAGTATTGTTTGATCCTTGACCGAACTTGTCCTCTTTGTGAAAATAGGTAAGACTTATTTATACAAGTCGGAGTGAAACGTACTCTGGTCTCATTAAGGAATGCAATAATGGGTGAGTAAATGGGAGGAGGTGGTAACCGTTAACGCATGAAATTGATGTTCCATAAAAGAAAAGTGTTTCACCATTACTTCCCTATTTACTTAACCGCTTCATCCTTATTACACTTTCTTATTACGGGCGTAGTGTACGCCGCACGCTGTAAACCGCCAAACCGAAACCCAAAGAAGATCCCCCAGTTTGTGGTTTGATGTCTCGAACGTTTTCGTGACAACATATAACATGGTTGTTGCCTGGCAAGTCGAGCTTGGGAGGCTTGCTAGCTTGGCGACCTTCGACGGTCGAGATTTTGTATCTCAAGCGGAAAGGTAGTCGTCGATCGTTGCACGCTTTCGTTTTTGATAGCTGTGTAGGGAAGGCCAGCATGATGGCATGGCAAAGTTGACAGGACATTGGCATGGCATGCCTTGGAGTGGTTTGGCGTGGCCAAACTAGACTTTGGGTCAAAGGTTACCATGCGTTGTCTGGTAACCTTGGACGGCTAGGATTTTCTCCTGAAATTTAAGGGCGACCGTTGATTGCCGCACGCCTTCGTTTTAGTAGTCGCATAGGGAAGGCTACCATGGTGGCGCGGCTAGGTTGGCATGCCTTGGTGCGGTTTGGCGTGTCCAAACTAGGGTTTTGGGTCAAAGGTTACCATGTGTTGTCTGGTAACCTTAGACGGCTCGGATTTGCTCCTGAGATTGAAGGGCGACCATTGATGGCCGCACGCCTTCGTTCTAGAAACCCTAATTAGCGCCCTTTACTAGAATCGTTGTAGAATTCTTGTACAAACTCGGATTTTGACGGTCCGCCCCTCAAATCGACCGAAAAAGAATTTCCTATCTCCTTTCGCGGGGATATTTAGGTTTTAAACTCGTTAGGGAGGTGAACACCGCCCGACAGTAAAACTCAGGAAGAATTCAAGAGGGATGTTGCGGGCCCGAGGAGGCATAGTTTAGGCGCGGCCAAACGTTATCATGCGTTGGATGGCGACGTTGGACGGCTAAGATTTGCATCTAAGGTGGAAGGGTGGTCGTTGATTGTTGCACGCTTTCGTTTTAGTAGCCGCATAGGGAAGGCCAGCATGGTGGCGCGGCTAGGTTGGCATGCCGTGGGCATGGCATGCATTGGCGCGGTTTGTGCGTCGCTAAACTTAGGATTTCGGGCCAAAGGTTACCATGCGTTGTGTGGTAACCTTGAATGGATAGGATTTGATCCTTGGATTGAAGGGGGACCGTTGATTGTCGCACACCTTCGTTTTAGTAGCCGCATAGGGAAGGCCAGCATGGTGGCGCGGCTAGGTTGGCATGTCGTGGGCATGGCATGCCTTGGCGCTGTTTGGGCGTGGCCAAACTTAGGATTTCAGGCCAAAGGTTACCATATGTTGTCTGGTAATCTTGGATGGCTAGGATTTGATCCTGGGATTGAAGGGGGCCGTTGATTGTCGCACGCCTTCATTTTAGTAGCTGCATAGGGAAGGCCAGCATGGTGGCGCGGCTAGGTTGGCATGCCGTGGGCATGGCATGCCTTGGCGCGGTTTGGGCGTGGCCAAACTTAGGATTTCGGGCCAAAGGTTACCATGCGTTGTATGGTAACCTTGGTCGGCTAGGATTTGATCTTGGGATTGAAGGGGGACCGTTGATTGTCGCACGCCTTCGTTTTAGTAGCCGCATAGGGAAGTCCAGCATGGTGGCGCGGCTAGGTTGGCATGCCGTGGGCATGGCATGCCTTGGCGCGGTTTGGGCATGGCCAAACTTAGGATTTCGAGCCAAAGGTTACCATCCGTTGTCTGGTAACCTTGGTCGTCTAGGATTTGATCCTGGGATTGAAGGGCGGTCTTTGATTGTCGCACGCCTTCGTTTTAGTAGCTGCATAGGGAAGGCTGACATGGTATAGTGGGGCTGCGGGTTTGGTATGTCGTTGGCACATGGTGCGGCTAGCATGGCTCGGGCCAAGGCAAGGTGCTTTTGTCTTGGCGAGGTGGGGCCAATGGTTTGGCATGCCGTTTGGCACATGGTGCGGCTAGCATGGCTAGGGCCAAGGCAATGTGCGTTTGGCTTGGCGAGGTGGGGCCAATAGTTTTGCATGACGTTGGCACATAGTGCGGCTAGCATGGCTAGGGCCAAGGCAAGGTGTGTTTGGCTTGGCGAGGTGGGGCCAATGGTTTGGCATGCCGTTTGGCACATGGTGCGGCTAGGATGGCTAGGGGCCAAGGCAAGATGTGTTTGGCTTGGCATGGTTTGCTATTGGCACAGTAGTGCGGCTGGCATGGTTGGCATGCCTTGGCGCAGAGATGTGGCTGGCACAGTTTGCCATTGGCACAGTGGTGCGGCTGGCATGGTTGGCATACCTTGACGCGGTAGATGTGGATGGAACGGTTTGCTATTGGCACGAGAGTGCGGGCTGGCATGGTTGGCATGCCTTGGCGTGGTAGCATGATGGTTTTGTACAGGTGATGTCAATCAATGTTAGGGGTTCTGCTGTGGAACATGAAAAATAGGAAGAAAAAAGGTACCCTGGTAATTCTTACGTAAGCATGTTGGTCAATTCAATAAATGTGTTAATGGTCATAATGACATGATGCCAGATATGCGGTTTTACGATTTTAACCCTAGGCTAAAAGCCACCATCAACAACTGCATATTTTATTGTTCCCGCTAAAATCCTAGAATAAACTGTAACTATTAACTTCTGATGTTAAAACGTGTATGTTGGTGTTGATGGTGGTTTTTAGACAAGGGGTAAAATCGTAAAACCCCATGACCTAGTGTTACCCGCAACACATTAACTAAGGGCATTTAACTCAGGTGTAAATAATTAATAGGGATATTTTTTCAAAATACCAGTTAGGGTTTTCGACACGTAACCCTAATTCCAAAACCAAGCCGCATATCTGCAGCACCATGGCAATGATGCCAAACCAAGCCGCACTCTGCGCACCATGGCAACAATGCCAAACCAAGCCGCATACTGCGCACCATGGCAGCAATGCCAAACCAAGCCGCATACTGCGCACCATGGCAGCAATGCCAAACCAAGCCGCATACTGCGCACCATGGCAGCAATGCCAAACCAAGCCGGATACTACGCACCGCGGCAACAATGCCAAACCAAGCCGCACCCTGCGCGCACCATGGCAACAATGCCAACATAGCGCCCTAGGTTTGCAAGACTTGCAACTAGGTCAAAATGGCCGCACGTGCCATTGGCACACGCCAACACGTGCAGCAAGCCATATTTCTAAGCCGCTATGCCTTTGGTCCACGCCCAACATAGCGCCCTAGGTTTGCAAGACTTGCAACTAGGTCAACATGGCCGCACGTGCCATTGGCCGCACGTGCCATTGGCGCTGCGTGCCATTGGCACATGCCAACACGTGCCGCAAGCCATATTCCAAGTCGCTATGCCATTGGCACACGCCAAATATAGCGCCCTAGGCTAGCAAGACTTGCAACTAGGTCAACATGGCCGCACGTGCCATTGGCACATGCCAACACGTGCCGCAAGCCATATTCCAAGTCGCTATGCCATTGGCACACGCCAAATATAGCGCCCTAGGCTTGCAAGACTTGCAACTAGGTCAACATGGCCGCACGTGCCATTGGCACATGTCAACACGTGCCGCAAGCCATATTCCAAGTCGCTATGCCATTGGCACACGCCAAATATAGCGCCCTAGGCTTGCAAGACTTGCAACTAGGTCAACATGGCCGCACGTGCCATTGGCACATGCCAACACGTGCCGCAAGCCATATTCCAACTCGCTATGCCATTGGCACACGCCAAATATAGCGCCCTAGGCTTGCAAGACTTGCAACTAGGTCAATATGGCCGCACGTGCCATTGGCACATGCCAACACGTGCCGCAAGCCATATTCCAAGTCGCTATGCCATTGGCACACGCCAAATATAGCGCCCTAGGCTTGCAAAACTTGCAACTAGGTCAATATGGCCGCACGTGCCATTGGCACATGCCAACACGTGCCGCAAGCCATATTCCAAGTCGCTATGCCATTGGCACACGCCAAATATAGCGCCCTAGGCTTGCAAGACTTGCAAGTAGGTCAACATGGCCGCATGTGCCATTGGCACATGCCAACACGTGTCGCAAGCCATATTCCAAGTCGCTATGCCATTGGCACACGCCAAATATAGCGCCCTAGGCTTGCAAGACTTGCAACTAGGTCAACATGGCCGCACGTGCCATTGGCACATGCCAACACGTGCCGCAAGCCATATTCCAAGTCGCTATGCCATTGGCACACGCCAAATATAGCGCCCTAGGCTTGCAAGACTTGCAACTAGGTCAACATGGCCGCACGTGCCATTGGCACATGCCAACACGTGCCGCAAGCCATATTCCAAGTCGCTATGCCATTGGCACACGCCAAATATAGCGCCCTAGGCTTTCAAGACTTGCAACTAGGTCAACATGGCCGCACGTGCCATTGGCACATGCCAACATGTGCCGCAAGCCATATTCCAAGTCGCTATGCCATTGGCACACGCCAAATATAGCGCCCTAGGCTTGCGAGACTTGCAACTAGGTCAACATGGCCGCACGTGCCATTGGCACATGCCAACACGTGCCGCAAGCCATATTCCAAGTCGCTATGCCATTGGCACACGCCAAATATAGCGCCCTAGGCTTGCAAGACTTGCAACTAGGTCAACATGGCCGTACGTGCCATTGGCACATGCCAAACACACACGCGGGTAGCCTAACTTGCAAACCATGCAACCTACCACCAAGGCATTCCGCACATGCCATTGGCACATGCCACACGCGCCATTAGTAGCACCACTTGCACTCAAGGTGCAACCAACGAGATATCAACATAAAACTGGGGGATGCTTCTTTAGGGTTTTGGTTTGGCGGTCACAGCATGCAGCGTACACTACGCTCACATTAAGAAAGCGTGAATAGGAATAAAGCGGTCAAATAAAAGAGGAAATAATGGTGAAAAACGTTTTCACCCATTAACACCATGCGGTTACCACCTCCTCCCATTATTTCACCCTTTACTCTCTTCCTTCATGAGGCCAGGGTACGTTTCAAATCTCGACTTATATAAATAGGTCTTACCTATTTCCACCAGACAACAAGTCTCGGTCAGGAGAAAAATACCACACTCTCAGAAAGGCAACTTTGCAAGCTCTCCCAAAAGCTTCCATCTCTTGCAAGCTTCCTAAGCTTTCGCTTTCTGATACAAGTCGAGATACTACTCTCCTCAACACCTTTCTTTGCTTCCCTCCCCAAATCAACCCTTCTCCTCCACTTTGTGACCGAAGCAAGTCTGGAACGGCCATTTCTTGGTTTAGGCCGGACTTGTACAGATCGATCTCTCGAATCTATAAAGTGCTCACGTGCAGCACATTTGTTTAGGGTTTGAACCAGTTTCTCACTCACCCACCGAAGTTACCGAAATCAGCAGAAACGATTTTTACCCATAAACAATTGGCGACCAAAGCGGGAGGATTGATCTATCGGCTACAATGTCAGACTGTCGATCTCGTTCTTCGACCCAGATGTCAAGATGGTAGGTGAAGGCTACTCAATCCGACGCAATTACCAGGCAACCCGGTTACTAGTTGTAAAAACTACACGAGAGAACTGGGGACTTGCCGAAGATGCTACCAGCGATTGGGGACTTGCTGACAATGCAATCAGCAAAACCGCGGACTTGCTGACAATGCTATCAGCAAAACCGCCTTTTTTACATGAAGAGAGGCATGTTCGCAAAAAACCTATGAAGTGAGTAAATTCAGACTGCGCAAGATACACGATTTGTTTTAAGTTCTTAGTAAAACCATTATACTACCGGGTATTGTGCCTATTGCTAGCACGCACTTTCATAAAAGCAATATTCCTTTCCCAAAACATAATCGAGTCATATTATCAAAACCATTTATCCCGAAATAACCCAATATCCTCAAAAGCTACCAAATTGTCTACCAAAACCGGTCAAACTTTGAACCAGACATCCAATATGTCTTTCAAAAAAAAAAGAGAAAAAAGAACCTAAAATGAAAGTTTAACGGAGAAACATTCAAGGAAAATCATCCAACAGAGGTCTGTTCTTCTTGGAGAAAGTCAACTTTGCATCTTCAAGAGTCGCTCTCTTCATAGTCAATATCTTGGAAAGTTTTTCGAGTTCTACCTCTGTCGTGCAATCTCCTCGGTGGAAAGGCTTTCGATTGTCGCATCTTTCAACTTTTTGATCTCAAAGCAAGGCCTTCGACAAACCACGAAGTGTTGAACTCCTTTTCTACGCACACGTCGCGATGGTGTTCCCGATTGGCAATAACGTCCTCGTAAAAGCGGTGTGACCGGTCACCTCACGCATATCCTCGATGGAAGATAGAGCCTCTTCTACACGCTTAGCCAGCGCAAATCGACTAGTGACTTTCTTGGTTGTGGCCATATGTCCGTACTTCTCCCAGATTCTGGTGTACAACGCCTCGTGCTTAGCCAAAGCACGCTGAAGCCGCCAACCAAAGACATGACCCGGATAAGGAACCAAGTACGGAGGATCAAAAATGGCGCCTGCACCTGGCCTCACGACTCGCAGAGGGTTTTCCTCCATGTCTACGGCAACAATCATCAGAGAATCATCCACCGTTTGAGCCACATCTGTGCCCGGCAATTGGCTAACGCCCATCTCCAAGTCACCAGCGGTGGTCACCAAAGGCAAGTTTTCGTGTGCCTCTACCCCAGAATCATCCTCCGAATCGGATTCCTCCTGCGAATTTGAGTCAGATATTTTCCCAAAAGAGGAAACAAAAGAAGAAAGAAAAAAAGTGCGAAACTCACCTAACCACTTCCCGAGCAGAACCAGTTGCAGTCTTCACGGAGGAATCACTCTCACTTGTCGAACCCTCTTCTCTCTCTCGACTCATCATCGCTACGAGAAGGCTCAATGCTGCTGGAGTTCTTTGAAGAAATTGCCGTCTCTGGCAACGTGCAAGAGCGGCGAAAGCATTAACACTACCAAAGCCACGAAGGAAACAAGACACATATTCTCACCAAATTCGCGTGTTTTGAGACAAACCAAAGAAGAGGCGACACATACAGTTATTGGAAGAGGCCGAAAGACACAAGAGCCGTGGGAGGATCTTGTGAAACCGTCAGAACCCGCCGGCCACGATTCTTCGTTCTCCGTTCCTTGGCACAGGGGCTTTCCGAATTGCTAGGCAACTTTCGCTTGGGATCTCTCAACATTGGATACTCCTTTAGAACTGCTGGGGAAGGTGTAGTAGCGGGTTTTCCCACACTACACCCCTCACTATATTTTGATTAATTAGTCTATTGAAAGTTGTATAATTGAGAATGTTTATTGATTAATTTCATCAAGTGTTACACAGGAAAGTAGAATTACACTTAGAAGTTAGAACACTCTTAAACTTTCTCTCTCCTAATGACTTGCCTAACAATTCTAAAAAGATCCCCCTTACAACAGACTCACTCGACCCTTTATATAGGGTAATACATAGTGGATGACAGCTAAGCTATCCTTTATTTTCGGGAATGTCTCGCGAAGTGTCGCCAGTGTACAACTTATTCAACCTCGCGACACTTCTTAACCCTCGCCAGGTTCCATGTCTCTCAGTTGTTTTGTGTGTCGTTTCTCATTGCGTCGTTCATTTTAGTTCCTGCGACTCCCTCGCGGTACCGTCGTTTATTGATCCCGCGAGCCCTATGCATTGCGATATTATGATCCTACATCTTGCCTCTTTTTCCTTGAATATTGCTTGAAGAGCGATCTTTAAGGAAAAATCTGTTGTTGTAGTGATCTTTGGTTTTTGTTGATGAGGGAATGAGCGGAAGAATCTGTACTTGAAAAGTACGTACTTGCCTCTATTCTTTTGCGAAGTGCCGAAGCTCCTATATTTGAAGTGTCATTTCTTGCCTCATGTGTTGAGAGAATAATCGAGTTGAGTCTCTTCTCGCCTATTAGGAAATATCTTTGTATATTTGGATTCTTCTAAAGTTCTTTTCGTCTGTCTTCCTTGGGTTTAGTAGTGACCGTTTACACGTGTCCATATCTACCTTTTTATCGGTGCATTTAATGTTAACCGATCATAACATTTTTCTCGTCTATTTATAGAAGTATCCCTGTGAAGAATTTTCCTTTTCCTTTTCATCTTCTTCATCGTCTGCAAGTGTTCTTCTTCTTTGTCGTTCGCAAGTGTTCGTCTATTCTTACCATCTTCTTCACCATTTTTGCTATTCCCTAACGATTTGTTATTCTCATGGCGTCCAGGTTTGTTAATTGTGCCATATCTGGCTGATTTTGTGGTTGATCAAATTAGCTTTCCTTGTTGAAATCACACTGGTATGATTAACTTTGTAATTCTCTTTCTGCCATTGTTGTTCAGCAAGAACCAATCCAGAACTAAGTTTACCGTGAAGGACCCTCTTCTTTCTTTGGGTTCGCCACCGAAACCTACTTCGCAACAAGAGCCTCTTGTGCCACCAAAGTCCTCCTCGCGAGTAAAATCTATGGCCTCGAAAAGAAAGTCTGCGGGTGACAAGGTATCTAAGAAACATTTGTTTTTTTATTAACAATACATTGTTGCCTCTGTTTCTTATTTAACTTGTTATACGCAGGATGACGAGGTTGTTGATAGAACTCCCAAGAGGCCTCGCCAACCCAATCTGGTCACTCCTAGCGTCTCCTTTCCTTCTTTCAGACCCCCTTCTCCAATTGCGAAGTCTTCGCACGACAACGTTAAAACTTCCTCCTGCGAGAACATTTCTAATGAAGGCATTCTTATGTCTGAACTCTTCGTAGATCAAGCTCCTCATAACAGCCCTACTACTCATGCCCCTGGCATTTCTCCAATCCTTCCCGAGATTCCCCTTTCTCGCGATGTCCCCTCAACAAAAGATGGTTCGTCTCCATCTTCTTCTGCCATTATTGCTTCTTCATCTGAGCAAATCCCTCTTACCAAAGAAAATTTAGAAGGGATAGAAGTAGCTTTCAAAGTCCTCTCCGATCTTGTGAGCGATGCCAAGAAGACTTCCATCGATCCTATTAAGTCGACATTTGCGAGATTCTCGAGTAAACATCTTGGTCTGACGAGGTTTTGCAAGCATCTTTGGTTCAAGAAGTTAACAAGTTGAAGGATGATCTCCAAGCTATGATTTGTGAGATGTAATAGTCTACATCTTGAAAATCAAAAATTTCACAACATCTCATTTGGATCGTGATAACCTTCGCGAGAAGAATGAAGAATTAAAAAGTATGCTCTCACAACCCCCTTTTTTTTTTTTTTTTTTTTTTTTTTTTTTTTTTTTTTAAGATCACAACTCAAACCCTTGCTCGTCTTAAAAGTATTAAACCGAAACGAATAATGGAGATATATCAAGCGGAGTCCATCATTTGAAGAAGTTCGAGTTGAAAGAGATGCTTGGATGGAGCGGTATAATCTCTTAGATAATCTTCATACCTATGCGGTGACCAAATAAATAATTTGTCTAAAGAGAATTTTGATTTATCACAAGAGCAAGTCTCATTAAGTAATGACTTATCTCGCCTTTCTTATGCTTTGACTAAGACTAATTTGGAGTTGGAAACTTTATCAGATGAGAATCGAACTCTTTCGCAAGAGAAACGTTCTCTGTTGAATAAGATGGCGAGCTACTCGCAGCAAGTATAATGCTTGTCAAAAGTTATGCGAAGAATACAAACAAGCTAATCATACTTTGAGAAGCCAACTTGAAGAAATTTCCTCGAGAGAGATAAACTTATTCGGGGTAGAATAACATTGAGTGTAAAAGTGAGCCAATTTAAAGATCAATGTTCGAGTTAAAAGATCTAATTCTTCCCTCGCGACCGAGAATGCCATACTTGTCTCCAATGATAAAAACTGCGATCTACTTTGAAAGGCTTAGTTGGGGATACATTTGATGATGCTATGGACCGATTGGGAGATAGTTGTTCGTCTTTTATTCAGCATCTTGTTTCTCAAAAAGAAGGTAGTCATGTTATTTGACTACCTTAATTCATTTGTATATCTCCTTATCCTTAAGAAGCTCTTTTAATCTTTACTTGTCCAATTGTTATGCAGATTCTGAGAAAAAGCTCCATTCTATTATTTCTACTCTCAAGTCGAGACAATTCTAAACCCGCGAGAGAAAAAGGGCGCTCGCTACTTCTCTTGTTCGTTCTCGCGATCGTGCCGCAAGGAGACTTAACTATATGTCCATTTGTAAGGACATAGATAGTAAAAATCAGCAAAAAGCGCTTCTTCGCCAATTTCATCTTAAAAGTGAGGTCATAGTGAATGATATTTTATTGTCTAGATCTCTTGATCTGTTTCGTGTCAATCCTTTGGAAGTGAGTGATGATGAAGCCCCCAATTCCCCGATGATGATTATGATTATGAAAGCTGCGAAGACGTCGCCAACGTTGAAGTTGTTAATAAAAATCTTCTTGAAAAATTCGATGATATTCCACCCTGCGGGGAAGGTGAAGTCTGAGAAAGTTATTGACGGAGATGGAACTGAGAAGATTACTGGCGAGGATGATAACATTGATGTAGAGAATTAACTGCTTTTGTAACTTTGCTGCAACTTTTTGTTTTGAAAGATTAAATCCGTTGTTGAATAATGCTCTTATTTCCTTCTTCTTAATTACGACTATAATCTCGTATGCTTACATTTTCATTAAATGATTTTAAGAAATAATTAGAAGTATCATCGTTTTGAAGTACGCGAAATATGAAGTATCCTTAAAAAAGTATAAGAAATACTCAATCTTCGAAATATATAAGAAGTATGAAGTATTGCGAATTAATCATGCGAAACTCTCGCTCCATGTTCTTTGCCTTATGCTATGCTTTATTCTTCCATGAAGTATTAATCCTTGAAATATAAGAAATATTGCCTCGAGGAAATAAACAACATAAAATGTTGTTCATTGGTAAACATTGGTAACCCCTTGTTTTTCGTTCTTTATCTTGAAGGTTGGATCGTTGAAAAAGTGTTGAGGTATTTCTTTATTCTTATCTTTCCTCTATCTCCTGCGTTGTGTTCATGTGATAGTATAATCTCTTCATTGCTTTATGTTGAATTTTATCGCTGCGACGAGGTCGCAGGTGTCTCCATGAAAGGAGAAACCTACCTTTCTCGCCTTATCATTTCAATAGTCTTTATTTTATCTCTTCTTATTGCGACAAGGTCGCAGGCCGTCCTTACATTTTCAAGCAAGGACCCATTGACCCTGCCTTATCAATTTTGTGTGGTCTTCCGAGTTAGACCTCCCTAATTAGAGGTCTTCCCCTGCCACCTTTTATGGCGACAAAATCGCAGGACGTCCGTACACTTGCATGTAAAGACCCATTGATCTTGTCTTATCATTTTTCAAGTATTTTTGCCTCTGCAGGATGTTTTAGTTGCGACAATATGACAGGCCTAGATATCCTTGCGAACATAAAGTCCCATGACATTGCCGTCGTGCGACGAAATCGCAGGACGTCCGTACACTTTCGTATAAAGACCCATTGATCTCGCCTTACCCTCGCGTTAGTATTATTGCCTCTGCAGGATCATTGCACAAATATGACAAGCCTAAGTCTCCTTGCGAAAACAAAGCCTCATGACATTTGCGTCTGTTTTGGCACTCCCCTAATGGAGAGCACCGCCCTTATCATCTCCCCGGTTGCCCCTTCAAGGAGGCGAAACATCGGCCATACAAGACTAGCTCCTCCCATCCGGTCTTAACAACAACCCAGTTGTTTTCGCAGCCTCTTATCCCTTATACCTATATGGTTTATGGTTACGAGACTGCACCCTAAGTGGAGTTTTCTTGGGGCGAGTGCAAAGACATGCCAAGACTTGCCAAGAATGGCCAGGGTAGGTTCATCCATCCCGGGCACTCTGGCTCAACCGTGTACCTCGGCGCCTTGTGCATCCACTGACTCCTTGGAAGAGACCCTCGGTCGCCCAACCAGGGTATAACCTACATATATAGTTGGGAATCCAAGGTATCTCCCCCGATAGGCTTTCATGGGCCCCAAATCTGCATGACCCGGGTTTGGGAGCGGTGTAACCTTCCACGAGCCATGTTAAGAGATACCCCCTTATATGACGCACTTTAGGTCTTACATTTGCCTCTTACGAAATATAATTCGCGAACTAGGGTGTACGCCATAAAGGTTCGTCCCATTCATTCATTCTTTTTATTCAATCATTCTTCATCATTTGCTATTTTGTCTGCATGAGATACTCGCGATTCATTCATTTAATCATTCCTTATCTCTTGTTGTTTTGTTAAGCCATTCATGACTTTTTTGTTATTCTTATTGCGATCTCTTCGTGGATTCTCTCTGCATCTTATTGAATGTCGCAAATATATGGCGAAGAAGTACTTCATCTTGATTCTTGTTTTTCATCTTTCATTATTACGGGTAATATTTCTTTAGATATAACCTATTCCATGGTCTATCCAATTTTTGTCCCACATCTCTTCCTTCGGGGTCCATCAATCTATATGCCCCTGTACCAACTACCTCTTTGACGATATAAGGTCCATCCCATTTTCTCGCTTGACTTGCCTCCACTTTCACGTTGATATACTTGGGGTTTCTCGCAGCACCAAGTCTCTGGTTGGAATTCACGTATTTTGACGCGCTTGTTATATTCTCTAGCCAATCTTTCTTTGGTAATTCTCCATGTGTCGCAACGCCTTCTCCCTTTTCTCTTCCAATTCATCCAATTTGATTAGAATATTTCTGCACTAAGATTTTTCTCCCAAACTTCTTTCTTAGTTGTCGGGATCACGACTTGTTGGAAGCACGGCTTCAACTCCATATGTTAAGCAAAAAGGTGACATTCCAGTAGCCTCTCTTCTTGTTGTATTGTATGCCCATACTTGCACTTTGGGTACTTGTTCGCACCATCCTCTATTGTGTCCTTCTAACTTCTTCTTCAATATATCCGCAATTGTCTTATTTGTTGCCTCACTTTGACCGTTAGCTTGCGGATACGAGTGGAGTCGATTTCCCACATTTTATTTTGAATGCATTAAGTAACAATTCTATGTTTTGTCCTTGAATTGTTTCCCATTATCGAGATACCAACTATGCGGGGATCCCAAATCTGCATATGATATTCTCGAATATGAAAGTAAAAATATCTTTGTCGCGAATGTGTTGTACCGCTTTCACTTGACCATTTTGTGAAATAATCCGTTGCGACAATTAAATATCTTCTCCGCCCTGTTCTGGTAAAAAAAGGTCCCACGATATCTAAACCCCATTTTCCAAAAGGCCACACACTTCTTGAAGAATTTAATGGTGCTCCGGTGCATGTATCTTCCTCCCGTGTCTTTGACAATCTTCGCGACGTCGGCTATTGTTCTCGCGTCCTCATGCATATATGGCCAATAATATCCTTGCGTCTTTGCCTTGTATGCCAAAGATCTTCCACCGCTATGATTTCCTGCATCTCCACTATGCAAAGCATCTTCAATATGGTTTCTCCTTCTTTCCTTGTCAGACATCGAAGCAAAGGTCCATCAAAAGAACGCCGATAAAGCACGCCATCTCGCAATTCATAATTTGTTGCTCGGCTCTTTAATTTGTGTGCTTCCAATCTATTCCTTGGTACCTCGCCTTTCATTAAATATGTGTGAAGTTCTATCCTCCAATCTTCCTCGCGACGTTGCATCTCATCTACCACCATCATTATTTCGCTTCTTGTCCCTCTTCTTTATTAATTGACGGCACCGATGGCGTACGTATTTTGATATTCCTCGCAGTTGGGTCTGTCATCATACTTGATATAAAGGCAAAAGCATCTGCGAGTCTGTTATCTCTCCTTGATATGTGCCTCCATTTTATTTTCGGTATACGGGTGACAACACTTCTACAAGCTTCTGTATTTACGCAGGGATGGATCATTTGTGGCATACTTTTCGTTTATCGACGAATTGCCAATTGCGAGTGTTGGTAATTCTCACACTCTCCAGTTTCATTTCTATTGCAAATCGTAAAGCGTGTATTATGGCTTCGTATTCCGTTTCATTATTGGTAGACTCAAATTCCAATCTAAAAGCAAAAGCTAACTTATTGCCTTCTGGCGAAATCATAACAATTCCCACTCCTTTACCTTCTCCATTTGATGATCCATCCACTAATATTTCCCACCGGTTTGGCTCGATTAACAAATCTTTTGGATCTCCATGTTCTTCCTCTACATCCATCATTTCGTCCACTTGCTTCATCTTCCTCCAAAGGAAATTCTCGCGGAAAGTCTGCGACGACTCGTGACTTGGTTGAAGATAATATTTCATATTTGAGTTTGCAATGACTTATTTGAGCATTCCATCTTTCGACTCTTCCGATCTTTTTGAATTTTTCATTATCGACTCAATTGGTACCTTTGTTACCACCCTAACAAGTATGTGCCTGAAAATATATGCGAAGTTTAAATGACGCATAGACTAACGCTAGGATTAGTTTTTCAATCTTTGAATAATTTCTTTCTGCGGCATTAAAAGTTTTACTGATATAATAGATTGGTTTTTCCACTCCTGCGTCCGTTTTCAATAAAACTGCACTTAGGGCGTGCGAAGTAGTCGCCAGATATATTAATAACTCTTCCCCAGGTTCTGCCTTCTGCATAATGGATACATCCATTAAATGTTCCTTAATTCCTTGTAAAGCCTTTTCACATTCGTCCGTCCATTCGAATTTCGATCCCTTTTTAGAACACTGAAAAAATGTTTACATTTATCAGACGATCGCGAGATGAACCTTCCTAGTGATGCTAACAATCCATTTAGCTTTTGAACATCTTTTTCTTGTCGCATAGGAGTCGGCATGTCATGAATCGCTTTTATTTTCTCCGGGTCAACGTGTATTCCTTCCTTTGACACAATGTAACCCAAGAACTTCCCCGACGCAACTCCAAAGGTACATTTTTTGGGTTGACTTTGATGTTGAAACGCCTCATTTGCTCAAAAATTTCTTTCAAGTCTCGCACGTGATCTTCGCCTTCTTACTTTTTACTAGCATGTCATCTACATAGACTTCAGTGTTTTATGTATCCATTCTGCGAATACCTCTTCTACCATCCTTTGATACGTCGCTCCGGCATTTCGCAAACCGAACGGCATTTTAGTATAGCAAAGTATAATCCTCTTGGAGCGAAGAAAGCGGTATGCTCTTGATCCTCTTGGCGAGTGGGATCGATTGTAACCTTTGTATCCATCCGGCGAGGATACCCTTTCATTCCCTCGCCGCCGATTCGACTAGCCGGGGAATATCGGCAATGGAAAACTGTCTTTAGGCGAGGCTTTATTTAAATCGAGTGAAATCAATGCAAATCCTTATTCCTTTGTTCTTCTTTGGAACTATAACCATGTTCGCTATCCATTCGGGATATTTTGCTTGTCTAATGATTCTGCGTCCAACATCTTTCGCAACTCTTCTTCTATCCGAGGGTGTATATCTTTGTTGCTATCTTTACGATTCTTTGTTTGAATGGCTTCACATTTTTATCAATTTCCAACTTGTGACAAGCTACCGATGGATCTATACCGGGCATTTCATCCATATCCCATGCGAATATATCTTTATAATCTCGCAATGAGACCAACGATTCTTTCTTCTTCATCCGCTCCCATGTTAGTTCCAATCCTTAGCATCTTAGGTTCTTCCTTAGTTCCAACATTCACTTCTTTAGTTTGCTCTGCCGCGACGTAACTGGCCTTCGGTTCTCCCATAGGAGTTGGTCCTTTCGGTTCCGTCGCGGGATCATTTTCTTCTCCGAGATCTCGCTAAGTATGCCTTTTCCTTCCTTCGCTTTGATCATGTAAACTCTGAATTCTTCTTCTTTCCTAGCTTCCCTCGCCATCCTTTTGCGATGCTTAGACATATTCTTTTGTTTGCTTATTTGTTCCTCATGACATTTTACTTCATTTTGATAATACATTCTTCCTTTAGCAAACATCCCCTTTGATCTCACCTATTCCGAGTTGGTGTTGGAAACTTGATACATTGATGAAGCGTTGACGCCACGGCTTTTATTGCATGTACCCATGGTCTTCCTAGTAACAAGTTATACGGTGATTCCATATCTACTATACTCAATGTCACCTGAGTTTCGATTCTTCCTAATGGAATACGTATTTTTATCTCCCCTCTAACTTTGGTTATGGATTTACCAAAGCCTTGAATATTGTATGCCGCGAAAGTCATATCCTCATCTTCATATCCCATCTTTTTGTAAGTGTGATAGAACATTATGTTCACGGACTCCCTGTATCAATTAAAACTCCATTTACCACCCATGTTTTATTTGTGTTCTCCGATTCTTCTTTCTCCTTATACGCGTTAATTGCGATCACTAATGGAGATGGGTGATCCAAATTTTCTTTGGATATCTCTCCGTAGTGAATGTTATCTCTTGTTTTTCCCAATCTTTCAAAGGTGATATCATTTCTCTGTCTATAACCTTCTTTCCTTCAAAATCCCGTTTGTGTATTCTTCCTCTGATATTTTCATGAAATTTACTAATCATTACTCCTGTATCTGCGCCACATGCCATATCTTTTTCCCCTGCTTCATCCGATCTAAGAGTTTCCTTTCTCATTCTCTTGATCTAAACAGCTTTAATTGCGATTTTCTTTCTTGAACCAACAAGATTAGGTCCCTGTTTCTAGCGCATATGTAGTAGCAGGTTTTCCCACACTACACCCCTCACTATATTTTGATTAATTAGTCTATTGAAAGTTGTATAATTGAGAATGTTTATTGATTAATTTCATCAAGTGTTACACAGGAAAGTAGAATTACACTTAGAAGTTAGAACACTCTTAAACTTTCTCTCTCCTAATGACTTGCCTAACAATTCTAAAAGATCCCCCCTTACAACAGACTCACTCGACCCTTTATATAGGGTAATACATAGTGGATGACAGCTAAGCTATCCTTTATTTTCGGGAATGTCTCGCGAAGTGTCGCCAGTGTACAACTTATTCAACCTCGCGACACTTCTTAACCCTCGCCAGGTTCCATGTCTCTCAGTTGTTTTGTGTGTCGTTTCTCATTGCGTCGTTCATTTTAGTTCCCTGCGACTCCCTCGCGGTACCGTCGTTTATTGATCCCGCGAGCCCTATGCATTGCGATATTATGATCCTACAGAAGGTTTACAACGAACATTTTCTACCACGTTATTCACAAAGGCTTGGATCATAGTAAACTCGTCGCACCAGAACTCATTATACCCAAAGGTCGTCGAAGTTACTCTTCCCATTTGTAAGAAGGGAAGACGGATGCCCGGCTCGAGGAACCGGCATTGAGGGCGCACGCAACGAATCCTTAGGAAGCACATTTTGGTAAGCAAGAGGTACCCCTTGATCGAAACCCATGTGACGAGCGAACGGTCAATATTGTAAGCGGCTATCCGGAAAGACCCCACGAAGAAAGACGGCATATAACCTAGGCAAGCGGCTTTGAATAAATAAGTTTTTCACCAACGCTCAAATCGTCATCAGAAGACAAAGACATGACCGCAGCAGAAGCAAAAGTGTCAATTTGAGTCACTGACTTATGGACCGGCTCCCATGGACGGAAATTGATTTCGTGCAACTTATCAAGAAAACTAACCAAGCTCACACCAACTCTTGGACGCCTGTTCACCCATCGAAGAATTCGGGAGCCACCCCAACTCACGGGAAGCGAAGGCAACGGTTTGAACATACTTCTCAAAGTGCTCCCATAGCCAGACTTGCAGAAAAGCAACGTGCACATATGAATCCACTTTCATGAAACCATTCGAAACTCGCATGTTCGCAACTAGGTGATCCAGATGCACATACGGGGAACCAAGGAACGACTTGCCAATGGGAAGAACTTCACCCTTTGCCAACTTCACAAAGCAATCGCTAACAACTCTTGTCTTATTCCCTTCTTGCCGAACCGTCATCAAAAATGTCTCTAGACAACGAGAGAGCCAAAAATCTTTGCGACATGAAGATCGTTGCTTCCATTCGTGCTCCAACTCGTCAAGGAAACCATTGAGATATCCACCAACCGTAAGGGCACCTTTCATCCTCTTTCCGGGCAGAGTCCTTCGACTTCGCAATGGAGTCTTTCCGAGCGAAATTCCCCAACTTAGCGGCAAGGTCATCCCGCATCTTCACCTTACTTTCAGATAATTGGATTTTAAGATTCCCAGTTACCGGAAGATTCAGCAAGAGAGTCACACTCTCCAAGGAGAAAGTTATCTCGCCCCATCTACATATGATTGTATGGGTGTCCGAACACCATACGGAGATGAAAGCAACCAAGCTTGGGATGTCCTTCCTAACTGGAGATTTCTTGAAGTCTTGACAAAAGCATCAATGACTGCGCTCGAGTCAAGTTGGTATTTATACGCTTCTCACTCACCATGAACTCAACCCATCTGTCAAAAGAACGCAATGAACTTTGACACATCCTGAAGTCAATGTTGGAAGAGGAATATACCCTTTATGAAGACAGAACCGAATGGTGCTCTCTGGGCGAACAGAACGTGTCTTCATGTCATCCTCACCACCGGTTAGCAAAATTGGCACGAAACACAGGTGATTCTTCCGAGCGTGGGGCGAGGTCTCTAGTGAAGAATTCATCATCTGTGTTCGGTTTGGAATTATGAGCATCCTTCGACGAAGTGAAATTTGATTCAGGTAACATCTTATCGAATTCCTTCACAACAATTTTGTAATAAGATATCTGCACAAAACAAACGGAGAAAGACGAAGTTATCTCCCTGACACATAATCGTACCCAACAACAAAAAAAAAGGAGAATAAAGGGGAAGGAGGACGTATTTTATTCACGTTCAAGACTATACACATGATATTTTCTCCAGGGTTCAAAAATACACCCGCAGTATTTTCTTGAGTTTCAAATTATATACGCAGATTTTATACGGGCTCAAGTGCGTCTGCGAGTATCATTCTTCGGGTTCAAAATTATATATGGAGCATTTTTCTACGGGTTCAAAAAATTGCACGCGCAGTATTTCTTTCAGGACCGAAAATTCATATATGCGATATTTCCTACGGGTTCGAAGTCATATGAAGCACATATACAGTATTCTTCTTCGGGATTCATATACAGTATTCTCTACGGGTTCGAAACCGCACACGTGATATTTTCTTGTGGTTCAGAATTATACGCGGTATTTTATACGGGCTCAAGTGCGTTTGCAATATCCTTCTTCGGGTTCAAAATTATATATGGAGCACTTTCCTACGGGTTCAAACAATATATACAATATTTCCCTTGGCCGCATACATACAATATTTTCTACAAGAGGCACGCCAAGAAATCATATGCAAGGATTGTGGGAGCGCCTACTCTTAAGGTTTACACCTACGGAAAAAAAAAAAAAAAAAAAAAAAAAAAGGGGGGGAAAAGTACTCGAAGACATACCTGGAAGCCGGTTTCTCTTTGTCGCTAGTATGAAAAGAGGAAGGAATAAAGCGCAGGATGGGGAGAAAGGGGCTTTTATATATATATATATATATATAGATATAGGCGTGAAGACTTTGAAATAGGGAAGGATTTCCCTTTTACCAAAATCACGCATGCAAGTAATGGGCCCACAAAGGGTGCGATTTCCCAATGTCGCCCAAGTCACGCCTACAAACACGGTTTCCAAGTTGCACCGGCCCCACCAATTGCGCCAACCTGCAAGCACGCACGGCTTCTACACTTTGCGCCGGTCTCACCAGCTAGCACACTCAGTTTTCCAGCACACGTAATTTCCCAAAGTCACGCCTGCAAGCACGGTTTCCAAGTTGCACCGGCCCCACCAATTGCGCCAACCTGCAAGCACGCACGGCTTCTACACTTTGCGCCGGTCTCACCAGCTAGCACACTCAGTTTGCCAGCACACGCAATTTCCCAAAGTCACGCCTGCAAGCACGGTTTCCAAGTTGCACCGGCCCCACCAATTGCGCCAACCTGCAAGCACACACGGCTTCTACACTTTGCGCCGGTCCCACCAGCTAGCCCACTCAGTTTCCCAACTCACGCCAACTTCCCAACGTCGCCCAAGATGCGCCGGGCCCACCAATTGTGCCAGCCTCCCGATTTGTGCAAAACTACCAGAGGCAAGGATTCCAAATCCTATTTATAGAAGGTCAGGCAAGCCTCCCTCAATTCTCTTTACGGTTTCTTTGTTAATAGTTTGTCACCATCTTATGCTTACCTCGCAACAAAGCCCCTATTCCGAGCTAGCGGGGGACTTAATGTGATGATGGTGGTTTTTAGACAAGGGGTAAAATCGTAAAACCCCATGACCTAGTGTTACCCGCAACACATTAACTAAGGGCATTTAACTCGGTGTAAATAATTAATAGGGGTATTTTTTCAAAATACCCAGATTAGGGTTTTCGACACGTAACCCTAATTCCAAAACCAAGCCGCATCTGCGCACCATGGCAACAATGCCAAACCAAGCCGCACCTCGCGCACCATGGCAACAATGCCAAACCAAGCCGCATCTGCGCACCATGGCAGCAATGCCAAACCAAGCCGCATATCTGCGCACCATGGCAAACAATGCCAAACCAAGCCGCATATCTGCGCACCATGGCAGCAATGCCAAACCAAGCCGCATCTCTGCAGACCATGCGCAACAATGCCAAACCAAGCCGCACCCGCGCACCATGGCAACAATGCCAACATAGCGCCCTAGGTTTGCAAGACTTGCAACTAGGTCAACATGGCCGCACGTGCCATTGGCACACGCCAACACGTGCCGCAAGCCATATTTCTAAGCCGCTATGCCTTTGGTCCACGCCCAACATAGCGCTCTAGGTTTGCAAGACTTGCAACTAGGTCAACATGGCCGCACGTGCCATTGGCTGCACGTGCCATTGGCACATGCCAACACGTGCCGCAATCCATATTCCAAGTCGCTATGCCATTGGCACACGCCAAATATAGCGCCCTAGGCTTGCAAGACTTGCAACTAGGTCAACATGGCCGTACGTGCCATTGGCACATGCCAACACGTGCCGCAAGCCATATTCCAAGTCTCTATGCCATTGGCACACGCCAAATATAGCGCCCTAGGCTTGCAAGACTTGCAACTAGGTCAACATGGCCGCACGTGCCATTGGCACATGCCAACACGTGCCGCAAGCCATATTCCAAGTCGCTATGCCATTGGCACACGCCAAATATAGCGCCCTAGGATTGCAAGACTTGCAACTAGGTCAACATGGCCGCATGTGCCATTGGCACATGCCAACACGTGTCGCAAGCCATATTCCAAGTCGCTATGCCATTGGCACACGCCAAATATGGCCGCACGTGCCATTGGCACATGCCAACACGTGCCGCAAGCCATATTCCAAGTCGCTATGCCATTGGCACACGCCAAATATAGCGCCCTAGGCTTGCAAGACTTGCAACTAGGTCAACATGGCCGCACGTGCCATTGGCACATGCCAACACGTGCCGCAAGCCATATTCCAAGTCGCTATGCCATTGGCACCCGCCAAATATAGCGCCCTAGGCTTGCAAGACTTGCAACTAGGTCAACATGGCCGCACGTTCCATTGGCACATGCCAACACGTGCCGCAAGCCATATTCCAAGTCGCTATGCCATTGGCACACGCCAAATATAGCGCCCTAGGCTTGCAAGACTTGCAACTAGGTCAACATGGCCGCACGTGCCATTGGCACATGCCAACATGTGCCGCAAGCCATATTCCAAGTCGCTATGCCATTGGCACACGCCAAATATAGCGCCCTAGGCTTGCAAGACTTGCAACTAGGTCAACATGGCCGCACGTGCCGCAAGCCATATTCCAAGTCGCTATGCCATTGGCACACGCCAAATATAGCGCCCTAGGCTTGCAAGACTTGCAACTAGGTCAACATGGCCGTACGTGCCATTGTCACATGCCAAACACACACGCCTGGTAGCCTATCTTGCAAACCATGCAACCTACCACCAAGGCATTCCGCACATGCCATTGGCACATGCCACACGCGCCATTTGCAGCACCACTTGCACTCAAGGTGCAACCAACGAGATATCAACACAAAATCGGGGATGCTTCTTTAGGGTTTTGGTTTGGCGGTCACAAAGACATGCGGCGTACACTACGCTCACATTAAGAAAGCGTGAATAGGAATAAAGCGGTCAAATAAAAGAGGAAATAATGGTGAAAACGTTTTCACCCATTAACACCATGCGGTTACCACCTCCTCCCATTATTTCACCCTTTACTCTCTTCCTTCATGAGGCCAGGGTACGTTTCAAATCTCGACTTGTATAAATAGGTCTTACCTATTTCCACCAGACAACAAGTCTCGGTCAGGAGAAAAATACCACACTCTCAGAAAGGCAACTTTGCAAGATCTCCCAAAAGCTTCCATCTCTTACAAGCTTCCTAAGCTTTCGCTTTCTGATACAAGTCGAGATACTACTCTCCTCAACACCTTTCTTTGCTTCCCTCCCCAAATCAACCCTTCTCCTCCACTTTGTGACCGAAGCAAGTCTGGAACGGCCATTTCTTGGTTTAGGCCGGACTTGTACAGATCGATCTCTCGAATCTATAAAGTGCTCACGTGCAGCACATTTGTTTAGGGTTTGAACCAGTTTCTCACTCACCCACCGAAGTTACCGAAATCAGCAGAAACGATTTTTACCCATAAACAGTTGGTAACAAGTCAATCTCTTGGTATAAAGGTATCCATGTTTAATCTTCTTCCAATTCTTCTTGAATACAATAGTTGTAGTCTTTCTTGAGTTCATATTTTATCAGTGTCGGTTTTGTATTTCCGTTCAGGATATTGTTTGTGTACTATTTGAATGCTTTTATCTTTGTAGAGGCTAATGGAATGTATTATATTGAAGTTAATTAATAGTGAAGTGGGTTGATATGGGGTACTGTCACATTGTAAATTATTATGGAGACCCTCCTCAAAGCCCTTATTGCTTACTTCACCTGTGTTTCATGCCCTATTCACCACCCAGTGGCAATATGACACTTCCCTCAATCCATATGTAGAGAGAGTTTAATCTACAAATATTTTTTTGTCTAAAAAAAATAGTGGTGTTTGACTTTGAGATCAAAAAGTCAATTGGCATCCAGGATTGATGATGCAGTTTGTGGTTACTATTTGAATGCTTTGATCTTTGTAGAGGCGAAGTGGGTGTATCTGGGGTACTGTCACATTGTAAATTATTATTATGACCCTCCTCAAAGCCGTTATTGCTCAATTCACTTGTGTGTTTTGTATCCTTATTCACCACCCAATTTCAATATAACACTGCCCTTAATCTGTATGTAGTGGGAATTGAACCTACAGATGTTTTCATCTGCAAAAAGTAGTGGTGTTTGACTTTGGTCAAAAAGTCAATTGGCGGCCAATATTGATCCGGGAGTTTGTGATTACTATTTGAATGCTTTGATCTTTGTAGAGGCTAATGGAACATATGGTTGAGCTGGGGGTAATGCCACATTGTAATTATTATGGAGTCCCTCCTTTAAGCCTTATTGCTCAATTCACCTGTATGTTCAGTTTCTGTATTCACCACCTAGTTGCAATATGACATTTCCCTTAATTCGTATGTAGATAGAACTGAACCTACCGATGTTTTTGACTACAAATAAATGCATCCTCACTCCTTTTTTTGTTATGGGATGTATATAAGTCTTTTTTTTGTTTTGTTTTAGAGAACAACTAATCGATCTAGCTTACCACTCATGTAACATCTTTATGTTCTAGCCTTTTTGCGTTCATCCATCCACTTGAGAATAATAATAATAAGAATCGGAAGACTCTGTGTTGATAAGATTGGATAATAATGCTAGGGTGAAAATATATGACGCAACAATTGAAAAATTCATCACATTTATTGAGAGGCCGACAAGAACCCCACACGGCCACACCCTGAGCTCTTTCTACCTCACTTAGATTCGCATGTTCTTAAATAATACACATATATTAGTATATTTTGTGTGCTAAGTTCATGCTAACAATCTTCTTAATACATTTCAGATGATACTCTCTTGGAGGGTACATTAGTCAAAACTGCTACAATAAAGCGGGTTGCTTAAACATGCACCAATTCTACCTAAAGGCATGTGGAGAATGACGATTTTACCAATTTCACCCTACAGTGATGCTTTGGTTTTCCTAGCTTATAATTTTGATAAAGAGGATGGAGAAATAAAATTTAGTAGCTCCAATCACGCATGTAATTCTTTGTCATACTCATGTATTGAAAGTGCTAAAGAATTATGAACAAACACTCGAATACAACATTTATATGATATTCTTCACATGCTTAATAAGAGAATGTACAAAGACAAGAAGTACGTGTCGTCACATGGAAAATTGATGAGCTTGCAACTGATGCTCATTATAGGTAGGTGGTGTGGTTGTTTATGTGTTAATACACTTCCCTCTGATAATTTTTTACCATAGAGTAGAAACATTGATTTGGTTGAATGTTATCTACGGTATTGATTTGATCTAATTTGGGTTTGTATTGTTGTGTGGATTATTGCAAGGTATTAAGGTTGTCAATTGTACAAGATTTGATTGTGATTTCTTAGAAAAAAAAATCTTCTCTAAGGGGTTCTTATAACGATGAGATTTCCATCTTGATCAGTTAACTTTTATTTGCAGTTTGGACATAAAGTGGCTTGATTAGTTGTTGTAAGATGCATAGGTTTAACTTCAGTGGTAGTCTGAATTGGTAATCCTATTTAGTTTATTGTAATGCACAATATCAAGCTCACCCGACATTTCAGTGTTGTAGTTCTGGAAGTTTACTCTCGGGGTTCTCTTATTATTGGCCTTATTTATTGTCAGCAACCAAGAAATATCATGAAAATCCTTGCAAGGTTACTCTTCATATTAGCAAATGTAAGTCTAGATTTATTCTTATAACATTTTATTTCTATCATAATCTAAGATATCAAAAGGATTTAGAAAGTTGTAAAATTTTGTTGAGCAGACACTTTTGGTTTACTTCGACGAATTAATCCGTTGTAGATGTTTTAGAGTTTCGGTTTTCATACGCATGGTTCACCAGGTTTTTGGACGTGTCAAAGACATTAACAACTGCTTGAACAACTTCGATAGCTTTTGCATTATTCACCTAATTATTTACCTTATTATTGTTGTGGTAATTAAAAATTTTATCCATATCATATTGTTTTCTCTTCGGAATAGATTGCATGAATTACTTTGTTAAAATTTAGACTATTTGCTTTAAAATTCTCTACAAAAAATCTTCTGAATAATTTATTAAAATAAATATCGGAATTGTTCATTTGTCCGTTTCAAGTAGATAATTCAACTTTTGTTAAGACCACGGTTCAACTAAATTTGTTAGATAAAAACGCTCAACAACATCCACTTAAAGTCACATGATACTTCGACTGCCATCTTTGACAAGTGACCTTCACGTTAATCAATGTCCACTATTTAGTTATCCTGGAATAAATGAACCGATAATACTAAGTAAATTTTTTTTAGGAAATCATCAATGGTAATATCTAGATGATATAAACCGGACAATTCAATGGAGACACTGGATAACATCATATTATTGATATTTTATAATATTTTTACCGTAAATATCAAGCTAAAAATCATGGGTCAAATACCGAAGACTACGTAATGCTTGAAACTAAACATAGGTTGAGCCGGGGCCGTAAGGCCCCAGTGATACCTAGTTTTTTATAATTAACTAAAAGGATAATTTTAAAAATATCTCATTGTTTAGTGATATAGGTCACTTATTAGTGGGACAAAATCTAAAATCAAACATGTCACTTAATAGTGGGACGAAGGGAGTATCTATTCTATTATATAAAGCCAACTCCTGTTACTGTAGCAAGTGAAGCTGCAAATTTTGAACTTCCCCTTCGCATTATATTTTCATTCGACCATGATATAAAATAAATGGGGGTAAAAATGTAAATTAAGCGAAATGAATTTCGAATTAGATCGGAGATTACGATTGAATATCTCCATAATCAAAATCAATCTGATCTACATCTACTACTATTGGATTTCTTAAAGTTTCCTCCAATTTCTTCTATCGAAAAATGAGTAAAGACACATAGTTCTCGCATCTAATCGACAAATTTAGCTCATTTAGTTTTCAAACTAATGATCTCAATTATATTTAAATTGAAACAATTATCAAAATAAATTTCAATTCGATACAAATGAAAAAATTATGGTTCCAAATTTAGACGACATTCCCACTAAGCATCCCATTTCACTGATCTGATCTGTAATCAACAGTGCCCCAATTCTTCGAACACTCCATTCAACTAATTTGATGATGTTGAGGGTTAAAATATTTTGATCAGGAGAGCAAGTTTCCATGTTAGGGTTTCTGTTATTTGTGGATCAAATTGAGGTTTTGAGATACATAGATTTGAAATTGACTGATTTTAAGATGTTCGGTTCTTTTATGTGTCTCGAGAGAAAGAGAACCAGAGGAAGACATAATGACGACATCACCTTGCAGTGATGTCTTAAGAACAACCAAACAGGTGTTGGAGTTTCCCCTTCCAACAAATGTTAATTTATAGTCCCATCTCTCTCGAAAAATGCACTTTCAAACTTATGAAACGCACATGTGCAGCCCCAAGTCCGTAAGCCCTTAGAGCTTCTCCAATGGTTGTTGTATGTATTTCCTATGTGGCAACACAAATAAGATATTTTTATTCCAAATTTTTCTTAAGTTTAGGTGAAAAAAGTTATTCATCTCCAATGGTGTTGTATGTGATCATTTTTTTATTAAATGTAAATTTTATGTTTAGTAATTTTAAGATTTTATTAGATCTAAAAATGATTATTTATTGTATTGGAATTAATTTTAGTAAATAAAATATATTTTTAATTTAAAAAAGCTGACTAGGATGGTAGACAATGTCAAGGGGAATGTGGGAAACTAGACATTCCCCTTGACATTTTCTACCAAAAGTCATGCATACATTGATTTATGACATCCGGGTTGGAGAATGATTTCATAGAAAATGGATGTGCATCCTAGATGGATTTTGAGTTTTTGACATTTATCTCCACACACAATGCCATTGGAGAAGCTCTTAATTTCTAAAATTACAGCACGCGCAAAGTGCATGCCGGCGTTCTTGTCTAACAGAATGATAACAAATAAAATGACGAATTTAGTGTAAATTAGTCCATTTACTATAATGTGTTTTACCGATAATTTATCCACAAATAATTGTCCCTTCAGATTTTGCCGAAGAAAAATAACGAATGACTGTGAATTTAGTATCTTTGTATTGCCCTTCCTAGAAGATGATTTATGGTATATGAAAATTTTATGCAACGTTTGCTTCATTTTTCTGGTGGTACGGAAATAGTTCTATGTCAAGTTTTCTAACCCAGATCAAAGATAATAACATGCATAAAATCACCAGATTTTCCGAGGTATGTTTTGCTTTCAAAAAACAGGCATCAGTAGTTATGACAACTCAAGAATGCGCGACTTTGCTTTGAGAAATGTGGATTCAAAGAGTAAACTAAAAGCACGCATAGACAGAGTAAGGCAATATCACATGAAGAACACCGTATTCGATATTCGCCTTTTCTTATATTGCCTTATATGACATCTACATTATGAAAAATAAAACAAAGTCCAATCGCTCATACGTTACAATAGAATATTCCATGAAAAAGCTAAGCTCACAGTGAATCTAAACTGATTTCAAATTTAAAAGCATTCTATCCACTGTAAAAGAGCTAAAAATTTCCAAGCTGTCTATCTTGTCAGTTTCTCTAAGGTTACATCGACCACACTTTCTCCACCTTGTTCTTTTCTTCGGGCTTCATGTGATTCCTATTGCTATCCATTGTCGAAGATAATGAAATGTACATAGATTTGTGTAATATCAGTTCACTGCAATGTACATATCTGACACTCGATACACAACTTCTCAATTACCACTAATCTAGTGTCACTCATTAGCCTCATTTATCTTTTCTTTGTGGTTGAACCACTCTATGCAACATAAAATGTAATCAGTAACATGGCCACCAAAAAATGAAGTCTGTAATATTAACCTCAACAGTAATATAACCACTATTTTGTTGTTTACATCTTATCTTATCTTATACTAATATAAAGAAAAGAGCTCTTTTTGGTAGGAGACCCCCTAAATTACTTGGTTGTCCCTACTTTTTATATATTTACATAAATACCATTGTTTTAAAAATAAATCAAAATTTTAAGAACTTATTATCTTTCAAAATATACACGGATTTTTGTAAAATTTATATATTTGAAAGCTCTTTCAATTATCTACATAACGATTACAAATAAGAATAATAAATTTTGTTTTAAGAATAAAATTTCATGACTTTCAAATTTAGTATTGTTGGATGAGTAAAATTCAAGCATGTGCATCGCACATGTGTCCTTACTAGTAAATCATTAATTTTTCCTTAACTTATCCTAGAATGACTTGAGCATTTGGCTTTTCTCTAAGCATTTACTGGAAAAAGATAGCCACTTCAAGCAGCATTCTTAAAGTACCTACACAGCAAAACTTAAGTTGTGCAGTAAGTACGACGTGGAGGACAAAGACTAATTGCTTAGAAGAAAGAGTACTTGATAATTACCTTCATAACAGGTCTGAGATTTAAACAACAATTTCGTGCATATCGATTCAGGAAATTTTGTGCATAATGATTTAGATTTTTTTGGTAAAAATCAGTTCGATTCCATAATAATAGGAAGATAATTTCTACTATTCGTGGCAAGGTTTTTAAAGCGCAAATGGTTAAGCGTGACTCGTTTTTTCATTGCTAATGAAGCGTGCGTATGTCGAAGCGTGAAGCGTCGCTTCATGATTGATGTTTGAGGCGGAAATTTTCTTATAAATAACATAATTAGTGTGGGCTACAAAATCTAAGAACACAATGTTCATATAAATTATATATACGTCCACCTATTATCAAAAACAGGGGCCTGGTACAGTGGTTCACTGAACTTCAGCTGAATATGACGTCTCGGGTTCGAATCCCCTTGGATTATCCTCTTACCTTCAAAAATTCTGGCGGGAAATTTAAAAATTTGGCTACGCTTTTGACATACTTGCCTGATCAAACTAACAGGGTCGTAAATAACTTAAGTTGGGTCTTTTTAAATTTAGACAATGGGATGAATAGTAGTATCCTGATATTACTTAAGTTGGGTCTTTTTAAATTTAGACAATGGGATGAATAGTATCCTGATATTTCTGAAGAGTTTCCAAGTTACGACTTAGCTCACACCCATGACATCTGTAGGGTGGGAAAAAAAGGTCACAGATAACATAAAAAAGTGGGTATATGTTACGGGAGACACTAATCAATAATTGAGGGGCAACACAGTATGCAAGATATCAAATGGAGGAGGAGGAGAGACAGCAGACAGGCTTTCATAATCAAATGCTGTAACACAAACCAAATACTGATGCGGCATGGAAACAAGTTGCCCAAAGACCACCCAGTTATGTTTCTGACCATAAACCAGCAACGAACACGAAGGGTGAAGCTGAACGTGATTTCCAGTTAAAGCCACTTGATAACCAAGTCGGCCATGGCCAGTATACATGGCCACATTTTCTGCAAGAGATGAAAGTATAACTTTTTTTTAAATTTTAGTCATGCTCAGATTCTTCATCTGGTTTCCATAACCAGTAATCTGGAACAATAATGCCCAAATCATTTTTAAGAATACATTCCAGTTCCCGTACTATGTCCTTGCATCTTCTCATAGATTTTGCATTAATGCTGTGTGTCCAGCGAATGGAGCAGTCTCCCACTCCTGATATAAAGCGAGCAAAGTGATATGGGTGTACCAGATGCAAGAATAGCACCCTCTTTCTCGGTTTTGTGTATCCTGGTTGCAGTTTTAACAACTTCATGCACATACGGAGGCTGACAGTTACAACTAGCACCTTGGCCTGGGCGCCTCCTAGGCGTCAAAGTGGCATATACTTACCCACTGAAAGGCGCCCAGTGGAAAATAATTCCGCAACATAACCTGCAAAATTGCAAATAAATAAAATATGGGTTACAGAATTTAAACAAAAAATAATTGCTTGGCTATTCCATCCATTCTTTAAAACAAGAAGTCCATGAGTACATAAATTGTATTCATGCGCATGAAAAGAAGTCAGCATCACCAACCAGCATGGATATGCATAGAAAACCATTAAAACATCATGTAACATTGGATTTCAAGGCCAGTCCAAGACTCTCAAATTAGTCAGTTCTGTCAAATGGTTAACCTTATTAATGACTTTGTATAACTTGGTCAAAAAAGTATTTTTGGTTTTGGAAGCTAAAAACAAGCAATCTGTTCATCAGGGACTCTCTTATCTATACACCTAAAATACTCTATCACCTTTTATTTGATTAAAACTAGATAAAAGGTGACTAAGCCTGCTGTCCTTGAGGGATTTTGTGATGCAAACTAGATAGCTGACTCAGAGGAGTCTAAGCCTACGAGTGGATATTTTTTCACTCTAGCAGGAGGGTTTGTCTTTGGAAGATTTCCAAACAGACATATTTACAACCAGCTTGACATGTTTACTTTTGGGCACAGATGGTTCCACGTTTTTGCTTAACAGGGCCAACCCAGCAGTTTCAGATTCCACACAAAACCGCTCCTAATAATGATGTTTTTGAAGAAAAAGAAGGCACCATGCCCGTGTCACATGTACAAAAGAATGAAGCAACTAAGCATACATACCTGCAGAAGACATCTATCTGCACTCCAAACATTTATTAGATGCAGTCTTGCAACCTTCCAAGTTATACCTATCAGATAGTTGTTTAACCACAACAATCTGTAGTTGACTTAAGTTCTCCACTGCGGACTGCTCGAGTTAAAGGTACTTATCAGGGTGTGCTTCAGCAAAAGGAAGAACATGGCCCACTGATAAAGCTGTAAAAAGTATACAAATGAGTTACGACCTACACATAAGAAATGGGGCCAACTGTTAACTTCAAGGAAAAAGAGTAGAAGAAAATTTTTAATGACTGCTCGTGTTTGAAGGTAGACCCGCGAATGATTTTATTGGAACTATGATGGATACAACTAATACCACTCATTATTGACACAACCTGACCAAACAACAATTAGATGCAGCATTTCTTATCCAAAGATACAATAATAGATTCACAGGCATATATTATGCATGATGATAACAGTTCCAAAATCCTACTAAAGAAGAGAAGTTGTCAATATAACAAAGCTCCCATGACGGTAAAAGAGTGACAATGGCAAAATAATGCCAAACGGTAAGGTTCAGCTCTCATATTGAAGAAGCTTTACACGAATAAATAAATAGACTGATGATGAATCCAACAGTCTAAAAAACCAACAAGGTCGGAACTATGTCAAACCAAGTGCCGTAAGTATAACTTAACGCAAAAGCTTGGGTCCCTACTAACGTGCCGAACTCAAAATTTGACCACGTTATGATAAATAAACAGCTCAGTTACTGGAACAAATATGAAGAATGTGTATATCAGACAAACTTTGATCGAGATAAAGCACATCTAATCATGCAGCCTGAAGGGATAAAGTATTACCTCAGAAAGAGACAGAACTCCAATAGCCTGCATGAATCTGGCGATTTATTTGGGGAGCATGTTTTCCTCATCAATGATAAGCTCTCCAAAGTAATTGCTCATGAGTCATGATCACTCCAACAGACCAGGAAATTTTTTGGTGAAGTGAGAACCATTTAACATTATATAGAAACATTATTGAAAACGGTTAAAGTGAATTCAAAATTTTTTATTAAACACAGGTTGTCAGGAATCAACAATATTAGGCAACATTAGTATCTTTGAATCCTCTGATAACCAGCTAGTACATTTCATATGAGGTATTGTTTGAAGTTTGAACAACTAATCACAATAATGAAAATACAGATTATTAACATCTAAGCCTAGCTTCATGATACTAAGTTCCTACCACAGCATACTTGAGATCTAGCTTTTTACAACTTCCGACCACAGATCACATGTTAAAATTTCTAAGCTCAACTTCTTCCAACTTAGATTTTCCAGCTTTAGGTGCAGATTGTTCCCAGCTTCCCGATCTTGTTAGCCAGAGCACACCTCAGATCCAGATAGCTAATCAACGGATCATCCTTCAGCTCTGACTTCTGGACATTGCACATGACGATTATTATCTGCACAACATTTAAAAAAGAATATCATACATACAATACGGCAGGTACATATCTATTGTTGCAATGCACAATACGCAAAATAGAATACCTTGGGAACCGAGCAGGTATCCAGGATGACACGGTCATACCGTGAATTTGATTTCAGCAACGGATAGGAATCCAGAATGACCTTGATCTTCTTCACCATCTTATGAGGATCACTATCACCGCATTCAACATCTATATTTATGGCCCACATAGTCTGACCTTTATCATCCACTGAAGTAATATTGAAGATCTGGCTTGTTTCCAATTTATCATTTTTAAAATGTGTTCCTCCACGCCTTAGTCTTACAAGAGTAATCGATTCTCCTACCTCTTTTACAACACCAAAAACTTGAACACCTTGGTCAGGAAAGGTGATCAAATCACCAGTAGCGAATAATTTGCAAGCGGTCTCACTTCTCTTAAAAGAAATGTTCTTGGGTATATTACTCAGAACTGCTGGAATGAACGGAAGAACCTGAGAAACAAAAAGGTCTAATGAGACAGTATCACACAGTTTACATAAATTATCATCTCAAGTATGAATCAGAAATTAGAAATTATCATTTCAAGTATATATTTACAGAAATTACCCAAGCAACAATTGGTCCAAAAGACTTGGAGATGTAATCATAGACTGCAGAATTAGTCACGATCGCCTTTTGTATCGCTTTCAATAAAGCGCCAAACTTATCTACATCATTATCTTTATCGGTAGATATCTTTTCAGCTGTGGTCTTAGGCAAAACTTCCACGTCCTCCTCTTTGATGTATACTTTATCTTCCCCTGTCTTCTTAACACAACATGATACTGACAACTGCTTTCTTGAAAGTGGTGTTGAGACCGGTAGAAACTGCTGTTTGTTTGAGAGCGATAGGGAGATGGGTGTAAGCTGTTTTTTAGGAGTTGCAGAAAACAACCCCGGGCCTTTGTATCTGTAATGGATGGACAGCCTACTGAAGTCTCTAAGTAAAGAGATTTCTTGCATGTCTATAACAGAAAAGGAGACGAATAGGTTTTGGAAACATCATACATTCATACTCAATCCAAGAATTAAAAAAAAAAAAAAACTAATTTTGAAAGAATTAAAATATAAAACACTAAATTTGAAACTACCAGACTAAAAACCCCTAATTTGATAGAACAGTATATATGAATCATATTAATAATAATCATAGAATCAAAAAAAAAAAAACCCTAATTCTTGATCAAACCCTGATTTCAATCAGATTTCAAATTCACGAATAAATTACAATCGATTATAGATGATTTAATGTATACGAATTATATTTATAATAACAATTACAATCAAAGATCGGAAGAAAAGAAGAAGAAAAAAAAACCCACATCAAAAGAAACTCGATCAAACCCTAATTTTGATCCGATTTTTAATTCAACAAATTAAATATACAATCGATTTACAGACGAATAACATAAACAAAGTAACTAAAACCCTAAATTAAATGAAAGAATAAGAAAATGGAGTTAACAACTCACTGGAAATGTTGGGGAGGGAATTTTTTCAGCGAGTCGGCGACGGGAAAAAAGAAAGTAACAGCGCTTCAAGAAAAGAAATGTTTTAAAATCGGTTTCTGTCTCAGATCTTAACAGAATGAGACATATATATATCATCATATCAAGATCATAGAACACTTAGTAACAACAGAATCGGCGGTTTAGGTCTCAGAGAACCAAAATTGTTAAGTTTTGGAATTCTCGACCCAAAATACACTAGACGCCTACACACTATAACAAAATAAAAGATAAACCAAAATCGTTCTAAAAATGCCATGGAGAAGAGTAGTAGGCTTTGAGTTTAGAAAGTTTTTAGAGTTCTAAGAGAGAGGGGAAGAACATAAGGTTTGGAAGAAGGTGAGTTTTGAAGATGAATCTATAGATACATAACAAAACAAATGAATGGTCAAGATGGTATACTGAGCCTCTAATTCACATCTCTAGGATAACATTTGAACGGTTGATATAAAATCAGTTGTTGGCCTTCCTTGAATTTCTCACTTTTTTTTTTTTTTTAGGCCATCAGAGGCATTTATTAAAAATAAACATAATTGTTTTTACAAAGAGTTAGTTGGTAGCCGAGCTATTATAGCTGGGCACCGGCACCAGCACCTTTTTGGATTGCCATACCTATTCTATGAAATAAAAATCTGCTTGTGCCACAATCTGCGTCATTGTTTGCAAGGTAGTTCTTGAGCCGCTTCAAGAAACACACTGTATCTGCGCCTAATTCTCCTAAGGTGGTGAAAGCGAGAACGCCAAAACCGTCATTTTTTTTATTTATTTTTAGAGTTAAATAACAGTTGTGAGGAATGCGGGGATATGACCCAACCATTCACCAGAGGTTCTAGACCTTCTGCTAAATTTGGCTGCTTTATCAGCCAGCTCTAAATGATTCCTACGCAAGAATTCAAACTTGACAAAATTAAAATTAGAAGAAATCGTTTTACAGTCTTTATGACTGAATTATTATACCAATTGTAGTTGCAGGAAATCCTACACTACACCCCTCATAAAATTCTACTCAACTAACACATTCTGAATATGAATTGTTATAGATTCTATTGATTATCTTCTTGAAATATTTACAAAGAAAGTTAGAACAGAATTAAGGAAATTACAATCACTCTAAAGTTTCTCTCTCCTAATTCCTTGCTTAACAATTCAAAAAGACCTCTCTACAACAGACTTACTCGACCCTTTATATAGGGTATTACATAGTGGATGACAGCTAAGCTGTCCTTTATTTTCGGGAATAACTCGCGAAGCGTCGCAAGTATGTAAGTGTTTGCCTTCGCGACACTCCTAAATCTCGCCAAGTCTTCACACTTTTCTCATGTTCTGGCTGTCGTCATCTGATGCGTCATTGAATTTTCTTCCTTGCGACTCCTTCGCAATGTTATTGTTTATTACTCTCGCAAAGTATTGCTGTCGTGATATTCTGGTCCTACATCTTGCCTTTTCTCATGTATTCTCTGCGAAGAAGAGAATGTCATGAGAACAATATTTTAAAATGCCGTAACCGCTCATCTTTACCTCGCGATTGTTCATTTTTACTCGTTTTATTCATGTACGGGATTTATTACAGGTGTTTCTTCTTCCACTCTTTTCTTGACACGTCTCTTTCAACTACTTATTCTTGACCATTCACGTCCCATCTCGCATTAAATGCATTTATTTTCCCGAAGATTCTTTCTCTCTATAAATAGTTTCCCCACTCCTCTTTTCTTCCTTTTTACTTTCCTTCTGCAGATTTTCTTTAACTCTCTCTCTCCTTCCGCAATTTGCGCTTCTGCTACCACAGTTCTTCTACTTCTTTCTCATTCTTTTGATCTTCAATTCTCTATCCATTCCCATACTTCTATCAATGGCTTCACTTGGTCGTACATACACTCCTCTTTTTACTGATGTTCAAAAGAAATTACAGGAAAAGGGTTTCACTTTATCAACTATTCCCAATCAAGGTTCTTCATCTATTCTTTCTGCAAAATTGTTTTATGATCATCAATGTGATGATCATAAAATCATAGTCTCGCTGGGTCAACTCCTCGCAGGACTCCCCATTCCTTTGTACAATCCCGAGTTGCCATTATTCTATGAAATTCTTGCTCATGAGAAATTCTCGCGAGCTATCTATCAATTGAGTGGCGACTGCATCCGTTTAATGCTTGAATTCGCCAATCGTGGTGCTGGTAAAGGATCTTTATATCCTGATAATGTTAGGGATCCTGAGTTTGCAAATTTACAAATAGCTGCTGAGAAGTATACCGTGGACAACTTCTTTGCGAACTACTCAGTTATAAATATGAGAAATAATAAATCTCGTTGGGGTCCTCGACTGAAAAAGAATGATAATGTTGATGCTGACAAATTGCTTATGCAAGATATTGATTGGCACTCGGGCAACAATAGTACTCCCCGTCATTCCAAAGATGAGAAATGGTGGGTTATTCCTTTATTTTTGAGTGGACCTTATATCGCAGGTTCACATGTTCTCCCTGCACACCTCGCGAATTATCATCCTTGGGAGTTTAAGTGGCCTGAGGAGACAAAAGAGGTATATTTCCTTTTTTCAATTTCGCTTTGCGACTCCTTCTACTTCTTTTATTTATTAACTTTCAAAAATTTTAGATCGCCAGAATGAGAAAGAAGTATAAAGAAAGTCCAAAGCCGAGTACCCTGGCGATACTTCGATCGCTGACGGATGAAGTAAGAAACATTTTCTTTTGTTATTTTAAACAATATTGTTGCCTCTGTTTCTTATCTTCATGCGTATGCGAAGGTTGAAGTTGAAGAGGCTGAAGCTGCGAAGGCTAAAGGCAAGGATAAAACTACTTTTCGCAAGGACAAGTCTTCTGCTCCGCTTTCTAAAAAACGGAAGACCCATCTCTCTTCTCATTGTAGTTCTCAAACCAGTGAAAATTCTGATGAGGGTGAAAATGAGGTTGGTACTTCCTCCATGAAAGAGAATCATTCGACTACCTCTGCTATGGCGCAATTGTCCAGTGTCTTCTCCGATTCTATGCAAGGATTAGGAGATGATCATCTAACTGCTACTTGCGGAGCTCTCGCTAAAATTTGCGATGCCCCGCTATTAGAGGATAATGAATCTTTCCGCGGAGTTTCCCGAACGTTGACCTCTAGTCACTTAAATGCTCTCACTGCTTTGGTATGTTCATATTCCTTTGCTTTTCTGTAATTTCGATTACAAGCTTTATCTTAACAATTTCTTTTTTCTTTTATAGTCTGGGAGAGCTTCCTTTGTTGTTACCTCAGATCTCGAGAGAAGACGCGGCAACCTTGAAAAGAAAAATCTTCAACTTAAAGAGAAGATTCGAGAACTAGAAACTGAGGTTGCGATGTCTCGCAAGAAAGATGAAAGAATTCAACAATTGGAAACTGAATTTGCTTCTCAAAAGACTAAGATGTCTACTCTTCAAAGCGCGAACCAGCAACTTTATGGTAAAATTTTTTACTCTTCAAGTCGTCTTTACTTTGTCAGCTACTATTCTTTGCCTGATTTATTATTTTCGCAGACATATATAATCTCTCTGAAGAAGCCATTCTTCTCCATTCATTTCCCGAGCCCATGGATAATGATGTTCTTCTCGCCCATCTCAACGAGTCTTTAAGTAATTCGTCGAATAAAATTGATTCCCTTTCATTAAATGAACTTTGAACCAAATGTCGCCTCTTAGAGATTGAGCATAGAGCTAGTTTAGGTTTAGCCAACCGATTTAAACAAATGTATCTTGATTCCCATAGAAAAATCGAGCTCCAAAGGAAGAAAATTAGTAATCTCATAGATGAGAAAGATCGCATTACTAACAGAGGTGCACAGGCATTAGCAAAATTTCAAAAATCTCTTCTCGAAGTACAAATTGAACGAGATGAGTCTCTTCGTCAGAATGCCATACTTAGTGAGCGAGAAGATCAAATTCGTTCGCTTCTTGTCATAAATAATGACGATGAATTCGCCTGGGCTGCGAAGGTTCTAGATAATGCCAGAAATAATTTAGGTGTTGAAGTTAGCCTTCATGCCGAGCACACTGCCTTGGTTAAAGATATGATATCTGACAGAGAAGGTTGTTTATTATACTTTACTGTTTCTTATTTCCGTAGCGTTGCTATTAAATTGTTAATGTATTGTCATATGTTCTGCAGAATCCGAGAAAAGACTTCAAACAAGGATTGAAGAACTTGAGTCTGAAAAAGGACAACTCGCACAAGACTTTTCTCTTCGCAACAACAAATATTCTAAGCTGAAGAAACAACTGCAAGCTACAGTGGCGAACTTCAATAATTATGCAGTTCGTTTTCGCAATCAAACTATCGAGACAGTTTGTAATGATCACAAGATTCCTCTTAGTTCATACCCTTCTCTTCGCGTGGATATTCCTGAAGATATACTTTTTTCGGATGTCTCCGATAGTGAAGCCCGGTGAAGAAGAAGAATCAAGCGAGAAGAATGATGAAATCGAAGAATCTGATAAAGAAGAAGAATCTTCCAAGAAATAACTTCTTTTTCTTCTTTCCTTTCTTGTAATATCTGTATACATATCCTTTTAATCTTCCATTTCTATAAACCTTCAATGTGAATCTCTTGGATTACTAAATATGAATTCAACTCTTGTTTTCAACTTTTGTAAATTTATCCTTTATTTTCTCATTTCCTTTATGCATAAATCTATCATATGAAGATAAATAACAAGATTTCTTCACATGCATTCCCATACTTGCCTCTGTTATTTATTTGCAGATGAGAGATTTATTTTAAAATTTATCATTGCGACAAGATCGCAGGATATCCTCATAAATGAAGAAATCTATTGATCTTGCCTTATCATTTCTTGTGTGGTCTTATTTTGCCTTCCTAATTAAAGGTCTTATTTTGCCACCCCTCTTTGCGACAAAGTCGCAGGACGTCTTTACATTTTCATGCAATGACCCATTGACCTTGTCTTATCATTTCGTAAGTATTTTTGCCTCTGCAGGATATTTTACTTGCGACAATATGACAGGTTTAAATATTCTTGCGAACATAAAATCCCATGACATTGTCGTCTTTGCGACGTGATCGCAGGACGTTTTTACATTTTCATGTAAAAACCCATTGATCTCGCCTCACCTTCATGTTAGTATTTTTGCCTCTTCGGGATCATTGCACAAATATGATAAGTCTAAATTTCTTGCGAAAGTAAAGCCTCATGACATTTGCGTCTTTTGACACTTATCGGCTCCCTAATGGAGGGTGCCGCCCTTATCTTCTCCCTGGTTGCCCCTTCAAGGAGGCGTACATCGGCCATACAAGACTAGCTCCTCTCATCCGGTCTTAACAACAACCAGTTGTTTTCGAAGCCTCTTATCCCTTACACCTATATGGTTTATGGTTACGAGGCGCACCATAAGTGGAGTTTTCTTCGGGCCGAGTGCAAAGATATACCAAGACTTGCCAAGATGGCCGAGACACTTCAAATGCCCCAGGCACTCTTGGCTCAACCGTGTACCTCGGCGCCTTGAGCATACACTGACTCCTTGGAAGAGACCCTCGGGCGTCCAACCAGGGTATAACCTTATATATAGTTGGAAATCCAAGGTATCTCTCCCGGATAGGCTTTTATGGGCCCCAAATTCCCATGACTCAGGCTTCAGGAGCGGTGTAACCTTCCCCCTGAGCCATGTCAAGAGATACCCCCTTATATGACGTACTTTAGGTCTTACATTTGCCTCTTGCGAAGTATCATTCGCGAACTAGGGTGTACGCCATAAAGGTTCGTCCCATTCACTCACTCATTCATTTTTGTTAATTCAATTAATCATTCATTCTTGATAATCTCATGTTATTTTATTTGCGATGCGATCGCATAATTTTGCTTTGTTTGTAATATTCTCTTTTCAACTCTTCAATCGGATTTTCATACATTCTTGATCGTGAGATTCTCACACATTTCTTCTTCAATTATTATTTCTTCCTTCTAAATTTTGATAACAATGACTGTTCACTTCTTATACCTTTTGATCCTACTATTTTCTGCTTCTGCATCATTCAAATCTCTTAACGATTCCTTTCCCTCACAATTTTCCTTCATGCATTCACTTCGCAAAGTGTCTTCAACTACCTTTTATTCTTCTTGTCCTTGACATGCCTTCGCCACCTAATCTTTGTCACTTCTCGCAATTATTCACTTCTTACACCTTTTACTCCTGCTTCCCTCTGCCTCTGTATCATTAAAACCTCTGAATAAATCTTTTCCAGCATGACTTTCAACTGCCTTCATATCTTCACCTCGCAATGTGTCTTCCCTTCTTATATTTATGCTATCTACCATCAATCTTTCTTTTCTTTGTTCCTCTTTTATATTCTTCTTCCATCCCTTCTTTTTTGCGACTCTCTCTTCACAGCTCTCCACATCGACCTAATAACATTTTTGCCCTTCTAACCAATCTCCCTTTATAATTCCAACGCCACTAGGGTGGGGAAACTTTATACACTGATGATACGTTGACGCCACACCCAGAATTTCATGCAACCATGGCCTTCCAATCAACGCATTATAAGGGGATTCCACATCAACCACACAAAACAAGATATCGGTTGATAATCCTTGCAAAGGTATTCTCATGTGTACTTCTCCTTTGGGCTTGTTCGCGGTACCATTGAAACCATATATTTTGTATGTTGAAGGGATCAAATCTTCATCCTTTCCTCCCATAGTCTTGTAAGTTTGGTAAAAAAGAATGTTGACTGAGCTCCCAGTATCGATTAATATTCTATTTATCGCCCAGCAATTTTCTGCTTCATCATCTTCCCCATGAACAGGTTTTGGATTAATATCCAGCTTTACCACCAACGGGCTATCATGTATTTGTCTACCTTTGGGTACTTCTTCTGCCGAGAAAGAGATAATCTGCAATTGCCACTCTTTTAACTGCGATGTCCTCGCAATGTTCATTACCTCTTTATCATCAACATCCCTAGCAAAAACCCTACTGAGTACATTGTCATGAAAATCTTCAATGGTGCGATATGAATGAACAATGGAGTTACAAAACAAATTTTTAGCTTTCGCTCCAACTTCTATCATGAACGTTTCTTTTCCCTTTGATGGTGGCGGTGGCAAATGTTGAACTTTCTCTTCACTTTTTAGAAAGTGATTCAGCTTCCCCTGATCAATCATTCTAAGGATAATTCTCTTGATGTTTCTGCAGTCATTTGTCAGATGTCCATGAAAACGATGGTAAGAGCAAAATTCGTGACTTCTATCACCTGGTGGCGGTTCATTCCTCATGTTCCATGGTGCGGGTATATTCTCCATCAAGAGTATAGCTTCCCATATCTTCTCCACACTAGTGTTTAGTGGTGGCATCTTAATTTCTTCCCACACTACTCTATGACGTCGTTGCCCTCCATGGTAATTCTGTTTTTGGCTTCCATAGGTTTCTTGCGGGTGATCGAGTCTCTGAATTTTGTTCGGGCCGCCACGATTGTAATAGTTTCTTTCTCTTTCAAACTCTTCCTGATCTCGGCTTCCCATCGCTACTAACTTTGGCTGTCCATCATCTACCACTTTTTCTTGTTGCCCTTGCGAGGTACTCGCCACTGTTTGTATTAATCTGGGTAACAAACTTGCATTCGCAGCACTTGAACTTGTATTCGCGACCGGGTACGATTCCACTTCATTTTGTCTTTCTTCCAAAGCAATATATTCCTCTTGCAGTTCTCTCAATTCGGTCATCGTGATTGTATTCTTGACTCTAAAAACTTGAACATATAATAAGTTGGTTGCGAACATAGCATTTATGAATGATAGTATGAGGTATCTTTCATCCACCCGTTCGGCCATTTCGCTGCACATTGTCTTCCATCTTACGGTCAGATGTCTCAAGCTTTCGCCAACTCTTTGTTTTAGCCCAAATACATCTTCAATATCAGGTCGCGAAGAGTTGTTGCTTATATACGCCCCTAAGAATATAGCTTGTAAATGGTTGAATGACGTGATTGTATTCCTTGGTAGACCTTCAAACCATTTCAACGCTTCTCCTGTTAAACTTGACGCAAAGTATTTGCACAATATAGCATCATGGTTTTCCCACTGTAGCATACATCTCACGTAAGCCTTGATGTGTTGTACTGCACAAGTTGACCCATCAAAAATCTTTGGTTAATCTTTGGTAAGTTGCACTTTGGGGGTATTCCTCCTAGCTGCACTTCTAATGTAAAAGGATTTTTCGCGACCTCTGCGATAGCTTCATCTAACTGTCTTCTCCCTCCTTCTCTTCTGCTGTTCAGTATTCCTCTCATCTCTGCCAATTCTCGCAGAATTTGTTCATTAGCTTCAGAATTTGAATTTATCGGTCTCTTTAATTCTGCTTCTCTCCTTCTTCGTTCATGTCTACTTATATTTTCTGGTTCATTGCTCTCTTCTCTTCTTTCTCTGCGAGTTTCTACTTCATCTCTTTCATGAATTCTTGCACCATTATACCTGTCATTCTCTCCCCTTGGCTGTCTATCAGTTCTTTTTTGTATCCTTTCATATTCTTCATTGATATTTCCATTGTTGCGATTTCGCTCGCGCCTTCTTTCCCGATTATCATGATTATTTTGCCGAATCGCCTCTTCCAATTCCCGTTCTTCCATTTCTGCTCTCAATCTTTCCCTCTCGCGAGCTAGACGCGCTTGTTCAATATAATGCTTCTCAATGTCATCTTCGATTTCCTTTTGTTTCCTTTGTGTTTCTCTCCCATGTAATATTCTTCTTCCTTCTTCCCGATTTTCTTCATTAACTGAATTATTCTGTCCTTGAGGCTGCCTATTTTCTTGATTTCCGTCATTTTGATCATTCACCAAAATATAACGATTCTCTACCGGTTCTCTCTCTTCGCGACCTCCTTCACCAAAATTTAACTCTCTTTCCAAATTTTCTTCATTAACGTTTCCTGCAGGTAATGTTCCTCTCACGTTTTCTCTAATCGATACTGATCTCGATTTATTATTACTTCTTGATCTTCTATTTTGTAGCCTCCTATTTTCCATCCTTAATTCGTGGTTTTGCCTTGTTAAATTTGCGCGTTCTTCTGCTTCTAATCGCCTTTCTTCGTGTATTGTCTGTCTCAACGCTTCTAATGCTGCAATTTCTTCATTTCCACGAATTGTTTCTCCCATCTCTTCTCGATTTCTCTCCTCTTGTCTACTATTTATCACTTGTTGCACTTCTTCTCTTTATTCTATAGAATTTGATATCCATGTATGCACACTCACCCTATCATAATCTATTACTCTATTCGGTCTTTGGTTGAATTGGTGGTTGAATTTGGCCTTCTTCTCCATTTCTTGTGTTTACTCTTGAGGGTTCACCTACCTCATTTCTCCTTTCTCCAGCCAATCTCCTAATTCTTCTTACGGTTGTTGGTTGTTCTGATGTTCCTCTTCTTCTAGCCATTTCTTAATTTCAGTAATTTGCTAGAAATTGTATGAAATCCTTCTTTTTATACTCAAATTCTCCCTATTTCTAGTGCATATGTAGTTGCAGGAAATCCTACACTACACCCCTCATAGAATTCTACTCAACTAACACATTTTGAATATGAATTGTTATAGATTCTATTGATTATCTTCTTGAAATGTTTACAAAGAAAGTTAGAACAGAATTAAGGAAATTACAATCACTCTAAAGTTTCTCTCTCCTAATTCCTTGCTTAACAATTCAAAAAGACCTCTCTACAACAGACTTACTCGACCCTTTATATAGGGTATTACATAGTGGATGACAGCTAAGTTGTCCTTTATTTTCGGGAATAACTCGCGAAGCGTCGCAAGTATGTAAGTGTTTGCCTTCGCGACACTCCTAAATCTCGCCAAGTCTTCACACTTTTCTCATGTTCTGGCTGTCGTCATCTGATGCGTCATTGAATTTTCTTCCTTGCGACTCCTTCGCAATGTTATTGTTTATTACTCTCGCAAAGTATTGTTGTCGCGATATTCTGGTCCTACACCAATACAATTGGTTATTATTGGAATTGATAGAGTCAATAATGGACTTGGCATCACTGACGAAACAAACTTTCTTCAGGCTTTTAGCTTTTTCCCATTTCACAGCTTCAAACAATGCCATGCTCTTTGTTTCTTCAGCATTTCTTACATTCCCTGCTTGGAGCTTGCATCCACGAAATGAGCCTGCAATATCATTCCACACCAAAAAATAAGAATTCTTCACCAGAAAAATAAGAATTCTTGTCGAATGCAGCATCACTGAAAATAATATGACAGTCATGTGGAAGAGAACTAATGACATTGGTGATGTTTTTATCTTCTACAGGGTCAGAACTATTTGTGTTCTGGGAACTGTGATTACATGGATACATTTATGTGTCATTGACTAGCTTAAGAGCAAGTCTGGCTGTAGAGTGATGATTAAGGATTTTCCCTTGGAAAGTGTTGAGACATCTTTCTTTCCATACTCCAATCAATTGAGAAAACTGCTCCTGCTTTCTCCTTCAGATTGTCATCAGATAGCCATTTATGAACCCATTCATGTATGTTAATGTTTAAAGCACAATCATGTTCAATAATGTCTGCATATGGGCACAATCCTGTTAATTATTTTTTTTTTGTATTAAGAGTGAGAGTTTACAACATGTGCATCTTTCTGTAACTGATCCATGATACAGTTAGGACAGAATGATAACCAGACACTGCTAAGTCTATCAACTTTGGCCAGTTTGGACAAAATGTCAGCTACCTTATTCTTCTTTTTTGGGACATAGTAACAACGCCAAGAGCTAAAACAACGAAATAAATTTATAATGTCTAACACCAATTTATTTATTTAATTGTTACAGTTATGGGGAAAGTTACTCCCATACGATCATTGAGTACGATCTGTTGTATGAAGGTTGGACAGGTTTGCTCCCAAATGGTTGTTGTTTCCGGTGTTGTTCTACTTAGTTGATCTTTGACTGCTTTATTTGCCAGTTCATCTGCTGTCTGATTAGCCTTTTTCAACATATGTGTGATATTATTGGTTGGGATGTCCTTCATGAGGGATCGATTTCCTGTAGCATTATAATTAGGTACCAAGGTTTTGGTTGTTGTGATTGTATTAGTGTGATTATTGCTTGAGTAAGCGCATTATTAGGCTAGTGAAATGCAAAATCGACCAACTATCTGGCTAATTATGCGACATTTGGAAAAATGCGTAAATTCGTGTTGAGTTACTCCTGGTTGGTAGTAACTCAACATCAGGGAACAAATGGAGATTATTTACAAACTGCGATGATAGTTATCTGGACTATATGGAATGTCCAATATGAGGTTCAGTTCCAGAACAAGAAAGCTGATCCGAAGATTACAGCTAGGAAATCATTGAGCTTTGCAAACTATATTATAAAGCTCAATTCTAAACAAAGGCAGTTCCATACAGACTGCCAAAGCAAACAAACCAACTTGGAAACCCCCTGCATATCCTTACTTTGTTATGAGCTGCAATGCTTCATATGATTCAAATACTGGACTAACGGATGTTGCTCTTATTTTACTGGATTTTGCAGGACAATGGAGGAGCTGCCAATCAAAATGCTATGCAGGGGTGAAAGACTCAGAATATGCAGAGTGTCTTGCGTTCAATGATGCAGTCAAATGGTGTAAAGAAATGCAGTCAATCCATATTTTTTTTGAAACAGACTTGAACGGAATTGAAGATTACATCAACTCTTCACCGGAGATCGCATGGGAGAATGTAGACATCTTACTAGAAGTCATTGAGAGATTAAAAAACTACCCCGCAGTGGGAGTGTCATTTTATTCCATGTTTTTGTAATAAACCTGCTGACAAACTTGCAAAGTTCAGCAGGAAATTTGGAGTATCTAATAGTTGGTCTGAATAACCACCTAGTCATAGATAGTCTTTTATTAGAAGATCATGTAAACGCTTTCAGTTAACAAATTATCTTCTTTGGCACCAAAAAATAAAATTAAAAAAAATAAACCAAATCATGCTCGGTTTAGACTACTAAAAACCAGAACCGTCTCGCTAGGTTTTTCGTTTTTTCTGGGTTTCTTGGTTTTTTTAATAGACTTTTCTTTTTAACTCGTAAATCAAAATTGTAAAGCAAATCATCATATACAAAATAAATAAATAAAACAAATCATGCTGTGATCAAATTAAATAAATAATGTTTAATATTAGATATATTTTTAACTATATATATTGCATATATGAATCAATAGTAGATATAATTTGAACGCGCAATTGGGGGATATCAAAACTAATTGGGAGATATAGCTACATGACAAAAACTGGATCCAAATATTAAATCTGGGTCACCCCTTATGTAATTATTTTTTAAATTCCTAATATAGCCCTCACTAATCAGGTTTAGTGGTTAATAATAATTAGTAAAATCTTAAGTATTTGGGGGATAGATTAGTGTGTATTTTTATTTGAATTTGTGTGAGTGAGGTGAGAGTAGAAGGAGGGAAAAATATTTTTGAGTGGAAATTTTTTTGTGAAAATGGAAGATGATTGTGAGGAGAGAATTGCTGCTGCTGAATCTTTAGCTCAACTATCATATCTTCAATCTTCGGTTAATGATAACAACTCACAATTGGAATTATATAATGAACCATCACCCTTGGATCATGATTTTCGTGAGAATGAAGTGTTTTTTGAAGAACCAACCCAATAAAGTAAACAAGTTCAACATACAAGCATCCCCAACACACAGGTAATGCTGCTAAGAGTTCGAAAATTTGATTATTATTTTTTGGAACCGCCATTTTTTCTTTGAAAAAGCTTGGTGCCGGCATACTCGTAGTATGAATACCACGCCGGCACCACCAGAAATGGCACGGTATTCATACTATTTCCATGTCGGCTTAAAATATCTCTATTTTGAAACAATTACCGGCGTGGTCTTCAACTAAAAAAATCCATGCCGGCACGCAATTAAATTTTTACCTACCACCGAATATTCCATGGAATATCCAAACCGGCATGGTTCACTCCTAACTTTACCATGCCGGTACCACAAGAAAAACATCCAGGAGTTAAAGATTTTTGAACTTAAATACCGACGTGGTATATAAATTATCGAGCATTCCGGCAATGAATACCGGCGTGGTTTATGAATTATGGACAAAGCCGGCACAGAATACCGGCTTGAAACCTTACATATCGAGCATGCCGGCTCCAGTTTCCGTCTTTGAAGCTTGTGTAACGAGGATGTCGGTATTGACTATTGCGGCATTAATGTTCAAGAAAATACAATGCATGTACTTTTTAAAATTAGTTCCTCTTTTTCAAGTGCAGTCCCAAAATGTCGGAACATTATTATGGAATTCCGGTACTTGTTTCCGGCTTTGGTTGTTTTGGCGGAACTGTCGTCGAGCATGCCGGAAATAGTACCTGGCATAGTAATTTAATCTTTTTTGAACTAATTAATTTTCTTTTCATTCATTCCTTAGATTGTGACATACATTGATCCAACAAATTCCAAACCGCTTGGTCCGGATACGTCTGAATACTATAAAATGCCTCTGGTATGTTACCAAACAATATATTTCACCTAGTTTTTAGAACTTTATGTGGGGATTGCTTGTAATGAAACTTATAATCTTCCATTGTTGTCCTAATGTAGCGAATAAAATCTCCAGGGGAAGCAATTGCTTGGGCAAAACAGACGGCTCTTAAGAACATGTGTGTGTTAGTGAGGAATACCCAACGTTCAGATGATCGTTTTGAGATGGTTTGCGAGAGAAGTGGGCAATACGAGAAGAAGGATAGCCATAAGAGAAAGGGTTATGTATATCCAAAGAAGACTAATAGGGTATACAAGACTCGTACGAGGAAGGATAATTGCCCCTTTAAGCTTGTATTTTATTTAAGAGACAAAGAAAAGGAATGGGATTGTACGGTGTGGTTTGGCTGTCATAACCACCGGGATCCGAAAGATTTTGTTGGTCACTCCCTAGTTGCGAAGCTAAAATGTAATGAATTCGAGGATGTAAAGATAATGGCCAAAGCATGTATCAAACCAAGAGTGATTCTCAGAGGCTTCAAGGAAAAGGATGATCAGAACGTTTCTTCTCCAAGTACAATTTATAGCGCACAAGCAACCATTAGAAGGGTGGAATGGGAAGGGAGGACAGTTATGCAAGAATTTGAGAAGATAGTTTGGGATCACAACTACACGCGTATCATTAAAAGAGGACCGAACAACAAACCCCTTCATTGTGCATTAAGAGATCCTATAATTAAGAGATAATACGATTAAGAGATTTTGCATAAATACAAAACAATACATATGCACGTGATAAAAATTCTTACATAGGTCTGATATATAGTACGAGCCCAAGAGTCCTTGTATCCAAATAGATACCCCGGATCATAAGAAGATGCGCCCCAAATTCTACCACGATCAAGGTCGGGTATCATGTCACAACATGAGGAAGGTGTGAACCTTTAAATTTTACTTTGCCTTTTCCTTTGACTTTCCCCTTGCCTTGTGTGGATTGTTGACTTGGATCACCTTGTTCCACTACTCCTTGGATTTGGTTTGCTAATTGAGTTGGATCAATCTCATTATCTTCCTCCTCACTTTCCTCTTCATCTTGCTCATCTTCCTCCTCAACAGCTCCGGTAGATTCACGGATTACGATTTTACTACGATCATGACCACTCTCCCAAATTTCCCCTCTTGTATCAGCACCCAAACGCTTTTTGTTATTCTCTCGAGGAGGCAGATAGCCTTGAATCGAGGAGTATCAAGACCATCCTTCTTTATTTTCTTAATGACAGCATCTTTAGCTTTTCCTTTGTTAGCCTCCTTTGCTTTAGCTTCCTTTGCTTTAGATATATTTCAACAGAATTACGAAATAAATATAAGACAACTAACTTTCATTTCTAATACCGACATAGATACACCACATTACGACATAGAATCATCACTACCGGCATACCAAAAAAAGTAACGAACATGCCGGGAACCAATACCAGCATTTAGAAATAAGTTTCGATGCTTGTACACTTTAGGAAATTCTTGGATAACAAAATACCAGTACCGGCAGATACGTAAAATAAAAACTCATGCCGGGACCTAATACCGGCATTGACAAAAAAATGTCGAAGATGCCGGTAATATTTCGGAAGTTCCTGGATACCAAAACTTCGGCACCGGCATGGAATCTAAACTAAAATGTATGCCGATACAAATAACAAAATCCTATGGTTTTATGTTTACTAGAAGCTCACTACCGGCGTATTCGTAAAAGTTCAAATCAATGCCGATACTGGGTTCCTAAGTGGTTTTCATCCTAAATAAAATGTTGAAACTAAGTTCCGGCGTGGTCTTCAACCTAAATTAAATGCCGAGAGACGCTGCCGGTGTGGTCTTCATCCTAGATCGAATGCCGGTACTTATTTCCGGTGGGGTATTCATACTAAATTGAATGCCGAAAATACTGAAACTCAACTGTTTCAGTTAGGGTTTCGCGATTTTGACCTAAACCCATAGCTACAAATCGATTGAACACTAATTAAACAGTTTTAAATGACTTACCTTCTCACAGAAGCCATATTTCTGAGTAGTTGATCGTCCGATAACTCTTGTTCTTCGTGTTCTTGCTCTTGAGAAATCAAAGCAAGCCTCTTTTGTAGTTTTTGTTGAGCAATCGATTTTGACTTCGATTGGGCATTTGGTTTCTTTAGTGGAGACATGGTTATGATTCGGGTAGGTTAATCGACGAAGAATTTTTTGATTTAACGATTAATCGTCGATGAAGAACGGATGAAGAACGATGAAGATGATGATGAAAATTTTTTTTGAAACCTAACCCTAAACGAGAGTGCCGGAACTGATTTGAGAAGGGGGATAAATGATTTGGTTTTTAGATTTTAAGTTTTAGTAGAAAGGGTATAACAGTCTTTTCATAATGTTTTTTAATTAATCTAAGAGTGTTTTAGTATTTTCGCCACAAAAACACCCCTTAGTAGACACCTTTGGTTGGGGGAAGTAATTCATATCCCCCAATTAGTTTTGATATCCCCCAATTGCGCGTTCTATAATTTGAGCTATAATTTCTTTATTTATCGGTGTATTCATTAAAATCATATATATTATAATTTAATATTAGATACACTTTTAGTTATATTTTTTTTTATTTATGAATATAATCATTAAAGTGTATAGTATATTTATACTATGATGCAAAGTTCACTACATAGTATTATGGTTTGTCGGTTATTTTGGTTCTAACTCCCTTTTTTTTTTTTTTTTTTTTTTTTTTCGGTTTTTGGTTCTTTTGTGACATCAAACCAAAATCAACCACCTAAAATCGATTTTCTCGATTTATGGGTTTCTTGGTTTTTGGATTTTTCGGTCTCTGATTTTTTGGTTTTTTTGTCGGCTTGGACCGGTTCGGTTCGGGTTAAAAACGAACCATAGGTAGCCTTAACTTGGACAAACTATATGGAAACCGCATTAACACAAGCAAACCCACCAATGGTACTAGTATCCTAGGAATCCTAGGAATTTAAACCGAATTACCAAACACACGAGGATGTATATGAATCTCAGAATTTATAATCCCATGGGATTACAAATTCCTCGAAATCGTGAATTCTGCAAACAAACCCACCAATGGTACTAGTATATATTTCCCTCCTGCCCGTAGTCAAACGCATGACCCGAAGGAGGTTCTCAACGAATCAATCCATTGGGCTGCCCATCCTTTGTTAATAAGATCAAATACATATCCACTTAGACAAATATTTATAATGTTTATATTCCTAGGTATATATTAGTGGTATAACCCATGATTATGCCATTTGAGTTTTCCTTGCATATTCTTATTGAGATCGACAAAAATAGTCATTATATAATAATTCTTTTTAATCTTATACAAGACACGCGTTATCGTCCCTATTTAGTGTGAATATTTTTTTAGTGCACTATTGTCTGTAATTTTACAAATCAAATAAAAATTATCGACACTCTTTGTTTACTATTGTTAACATACATGATATTATTAAAATCCTTACAAAAAAAATATCGCACATGGCCTTTCTAGACACAGGATCGGCATTGGCAACTGTGTCAGATTGCCCATAAGGCAGTAAGTAAGCAACACAGATGCCGCATGATTAAAAGTTGGTTATTGCTTGGTATTGACTTTTGTCAAAAATTTATATTTATCTTTATGTTTTCAAATTTTAGACCTTTTCCCATATGTCAACCCGCAAGAGTTCATATTAGTTTGCTCGTGTGATTGTTTTGCGCCAGCTTAAAGGTTTGGATCTAACTATACCCCTGAGCTCTATGGTCGGGTTAGAATATCTAAGAGCCAAGGATTAGCCGGGCCTACAGCTTCTGAAGGCATTGCTAAACCCAATCAAATATTAATTAGGATAACATTTCAATCAGAATCCGTTTAGGAAACAACACAATTATATTTGGGATATAAATAGAGCGTGATAGAACCCGTAAAGCGTTAACTCACGGAAGCAATCGGAAAGGGAAACACCAAGCAAACCAAGAATTTTAAACACATAAAGAGTATGGTTGGCGAACCGTCAACCATTCATCTTAGCTGTTTGTGATTGTGACATTGACATTTCGGATTTGACTCGCACGTAATCGGGGGTCGTCAGTGGAAGCCATCTGAAAGTAGTCGTCTTATCTCTGTTTGGTCAGTCTTTAAAGTCTTCGTCTTATCTCTAACTCTTAACAGGTCCATACCTGTTTGAGTCGTGATATGACACGAACGCGCGCACAACAGAGAAAAAACGGACGCACTTTGCTACCGTACGACTTTCTTTTCATAAAGATACACGAGATTAGATGTCCTTAATGAAATTAAATTTATATAATTATTTTGTAGCCCCCTTCTCAACTGGTATATATCCTTGCTCAATTATAATTTACATTATCCCCAAGCACCTAACTTCAGACCTATATCGTAATAGGATGTGATGATAACAATGGCTATTTCGTCTTTAAAACCAAAAGAGTCAACGGGAGATTTAGAAAAAAATTAGTGATATCCAGATTTTTCTTACTGTGGTTTTTGTCTTGCAAAGTTCTGACCCCTATAGGGAGAAGTTTTTCTTTAGGGTTTTCTGCAAAACTTTAAAGTTTAAATATTTGAATCAATTTAGAGTTTAGATATTTGATTCAAGATGGGTTGATGGTGGTTCATCAATATAAACCTCATTCAGTTTATAAATAGATCAGAGAAATGTTTGAAATGTATGTTGATTGAAACTTAGTTCATAATCAATATAAATTCTAAGTTTAGATAAGCCCATTATTAGGAAAAATGTTTCATGCTCATTGATATTAGCATGATGATGATATATATTTCTGTGTGACTTTTGATTTCATCATCGCATCTCGCATCTAAGTTGTTAGTGATGGTGATTGATGAGTACTATGGACATCCCCGCAAATAGCTAATAAATTGTGGGCTTAGGAAAATATAAAATTTGTTTTATATAAAGTAATATGCACCGAGATGTGTGGATCTCCAAGATGAAGTAATCCAACGATTCCAAGGTGCGACTGTATTTAAGCTATCACGCGCACGCGCGCGTGATAGCATGACTCTGTCTGTTTATCCAAACCATATCATAAGTTATTCAACAAAAATGTCAAGCATCCCCAAAAACCATCCCCAAGGTTGTCCCCCATTATGTGTCATCGAAGCAGTGGCTCACGCCACACAAATGGGCCCCCTGCTAACCTCAAATGATGGGATCAAGGGACTAGAATGTGTCACCTATTCGGGGACGATGATGGGGGATATATTTGGGGATATGTAGCACTGTCAGTTTGGATTGTTGTTTGAATTTGTGTTGGAGTGGACATGTTCAATGGGTCTATGAGTTTCAAATCAGTTATGGTGGTAAGAATTCGTGGGTTTTGTTATCATCGATTAACCAAGAAATCAGTGACATAGTGGGAAAAACCTAAAGGCGTGAAGATGGAAATTCTGACTTTGTGCTGCTACTAAGGAAGGTGTGAAGATTTTGGGTCTTCAAATTTGAAGTTCGAACCTGATGTAGGAAAAAACTAGGTGACATTGATGTTACTGATTTTATGTTTTACTGACATGTTCAAACAAATTTTAGTATTGTGAAATTTGTGCATCTCAAACAAATTTGATTGTTGTGGTTCAGAGCTTCATCATTGTTTCTGCAAGAATTATAAATGTTATATTTTGTCTAATAGATGTATGAGTTGTGAGTGATAAGGTATGAATGAAATTTTATATGAAGTTCAGATTAGGAATTCTTTGTTGCCTATTCTTAGTTTTCTTTGATTTCCAAAGACAAAGTTTGCACTTTTGTTGGTGCTGGTCATGTGCGTGAATAAAGCAAGGCAGTTATAGCTGCTTGACTAAATAATTGCTAGTATTACAAGCTGAGGTTTGTTGGTAGTCATGTCAGTGAGTGTACCACATGAAATCTGGATATCTAGTTATATTGGTGATTTAAGTGCTTCATGCTACCCATAATTGACTAGTTAATATGTGTTTGTTTACTATGAATCTGGTTTCTTGTCTTAAAGTTTATGATTGTGCTTGTTTTCCATTTCCGGGACAATACAGAAAGGACAAGTTAAGTCCAAAATCTTCATTGTGCACTTTTTTTGTGTGGATATTGTCAGTATCACAAAGGATACAGATGTGATGATAACTCAAGTAAGAAGGTTTACATTTCACGGCATGTGGTTTTTGATAAAACTACTTTCCCTTTTTACTATTGTACCAAACCTTCAATTACTCTATCTACTCCACTGTCACTATTTCAATACCTACTTATTTTTTTTGACTAAATACCTACCTCACCTCATAACACTATCATTGAGGAGATTTATCCTGATTTATTCTCCTATAACCAAATGTTGATAATGATATAGAACTTGAAGGAGCTGAGCTTATTGGTGATAATACACATATAACTGAGGAACTAGTTATGTGTACTACTCCTCCACCAGGATATGCTATGAATACAAGATTTTAAGTAGGTGTTCATGGGCCTAAGTACCTTCCTAACTTCATTACTTACTTCACTTCCACACATCATCTTCATGTTGCTTTTACTTCAAAGGTGATTTCTCTAGAAGAACTAAAAAGCTTCAAGACTGTAGTTAAAAACCCAAAATGGGTTACCTCCATGCACCAAGAATATAAGGCACTTCAAGATAATAACACATGGACTAAGTTACCATATGAACCATCAATGAATGTGCTTGGCTGTAAATGGGTACACAAAATCAAATTGAGGTCAGATGACACTGTTGAAAGTTTTAAATCCAAATTGGTGGCTAATGGATACCATCAACTAGATAGTATTGACTATACAGAGACATTCGGTCATGTAGTTAAGTTCACTACTCTAAGAACAATTCTTAATGTTGCTCTTTCTAGATGGTGGAAGATGAGACAATTGGATGTCTCAAATACTTTTCTTCATGGTGATTTAAATCAAATGATCTATATACAACGACCACTGGTTATGTTGATCCCGAAAATCCCACACATGTGTGCAAACTAAACAAGTCGCTTTATGGTCTAAAGCGGATAAATTTTTGATGAGGCATTTTTTGAAGGGGGCATGGGGAACAAATGATATGTTGACACATATCTTTGATATTAGTAATTGATTCCCATGAATTCTGTTTCAAAAATATAAAAAAAGTGTATTTTTGGGGAGAAAAATTGTTATCTTAATTAGTTTTTGTATTTTTGGAAAGAAGAATTCATGGGAATCAATTAATATCAAAGACATGTGTCAACATATCATTTCTCCCCCATGCCCCCTTCAAAAAATGCCCCCATAAAAATTTTATCCGTCTAAAGGAAGCACCTATAGCCTGGTTCACTAAATTCAACAACTTCCCACTTCAGAAAGGTTTTACAATGTGAGAATCAAATCATTCTCTCTTTCTTTACTTATATGGTGAGTCTGTTTTACTTCTCCTGCTATATGTTGATGATATCCTGTTAGTTGGTAACTCTCAAGATCTTCTCTCATTATTCATTAGCAAGTTAAATACTGCCTTTGCTATGAAAGATTTAAGAGATCTTAATTACTTCCTTGGTACTGAAGATGAAACCTCATTTGGAAATCCGACAATTATTCTTACTCAATCCAAGTACTCAATGGATCTACTCAAAAGAACTAACATGTTGGATTGTAAACCATGTTGAACTCGTGTGGTACATGTACCAAGAGTATCTATTACAAATGGTGAACCACTTAAATATCCTCAGGAATACAGAAGTATTGTTGGAGGATTACAATATCTTACTCTAACTAGACCAGGCATTACATTTGGTGTTAATTATGCTTCACAGTTCATGCATGCTCCCACTACTTCACACATGACAGTTGTTAAGAGACTTTTACGCTACATCAAATCTTCTCTTAAGTCAGGCATCAAACGCTCTGCAGGGGATATTAGTACTTTATCTGGATTCTCTGACTCTGATTGGGCAGGTTGTCCTGATACTAGAAAGTCCACAGCTGGTTATTGTGTTTTTCTTGGATCATCTCCCAGTTCTTGGATTTCAAAGAAACAACCAACTATGTCCAAGTCTAGCACAAAAGATAGATGAATATAAGTTTCTCTCTTTGTTGGCATCTGAAGTTATGTGGCTCTCAGTTCTACTTTCTGAACTTCATTTGCCCCTTTTTACTCCATTTATCTTGTACTGCGACATCAATGGTGCAACAACTCTGGCTGCAAATCCCATTTTCCATGCTCGCACAATGCATATTGAAGTTGATTATCATTATGTCAGAGATTTCCTTGTAGCTGGTATTGCTCAGTTCACTTATATTCCTACAAATTACAATCATCACATATTCTCACTAAGGGTCTGACCTATCCCGGGTTCTCTGGATTGAGAGACAACCTAATGCACTTCACTTCTCCAGCTTTAGGGGGTGTATAAAAAACTATACATCATTTAGTATTTCACTATGTTTTACGTCATCCAGTATGTCACTTTTCGTCTTTTGTTTTTAGCATCATTAGGGTTCTGTCTTGGTTTTTGTTATCTCTACCTGGTCATGTCTTATAAATGCTCAGGTGTATCCTTGTTTGTTTAATTAATATAACAATTTAACTATTATGAACATACTTACACAAATGAAAACTAAAGTTTTGCATTACAAAGCATGATGAGCGGAGGCAACGTCATATTGAATTTTCATTCAAAAATAAAATAAATGTCATATTCAACAATCAATCGGTGGGTCTTTAAGGGAGTTGGTTGGGACTTGGGAGCCTTGCAACACCGGGCTCCAACCCCCTTGCCTGGCCTTGTGCTAGTCCTTTTTGTTGTTTCCTTTCAGGGTTGGGGCCCTTTAGCTGAAGGTGTCAAACTGTCAATCTTTTTGTTTTTTAAAATGCCGAAATAAAAGATGCACTGGCCTTATTGTTGGTCTAAATACCGAAAATGCTAAAAATCTCAGGATCTATACACCAAAAAAATACCCCGCCTATGTGCCCTCCCCTATTGGTCCCGAAAGCTCTCCCGAGACCCACCATTTTTCATCTACGGCTATGATCTATGACACATAGGGGTGTATTTTTGTGGTGCAAGGAACCGGTAGATGAGAAGCAAAGTCGGTCTAAATACGGAGGTTGGTATAGATTTTCGGACTACGAACCAGGAATCAAATCAAACTCGTTTCGAGTCAATGCTCCCTACAGACATGAACTGACACTCCACTGCCCCTCTTAGAGCATCTCCAAAAGAAGGTGTAAAAAATCCTACGTGGACTTTTTATTTAGTCCTTCTATTTATGGGGTCTACACATAGAGTAAATATAGGACCTCATATCTAAAAAACCATCTCCAACAGTGAGAATTTTAACCCTTAGAATTAAAAGAAAATTGGTTAAAAACATGACGTGGAGGTGCAACCGGAGGTGTAGATAACACTTTCTTGAACACCTTCATAATTAGTAATTGGTCCCTCCTAACTTGAGGACCTCTTTTGTTGGAGATGGATTTATGCCAAACAAGTGGTCTAAAATCCTATGTGTCACTAAAAATAAATAGATCCACCCTCTCTTGGAGATGCTCTTATAAACCGAAGAAATTTCTCTAGGATTTCTCGTTAAGAAATGAAATTCTGAAATGAAATTCTTCTAGGGTTATTCTCAATCTCAATTGTCGACAATGGCTGCTTCTATCATTTGCTCATCACTAACAGATGATATCTTGATTGAGATCTTTTCTCATCTTCCTCTGAATTCACTCTACAAATTTAAATCTCTCTCAAAGGTATGGTCATCTAACCTCTCGAACCCTAATTTCATTACAAAATGGTACCAAATCAATCACAAGTCTCTCCCATGGATACTATATCATACAATTACTCACCCTCCTGAAAACCCTTTGAAATTTATACCTGCATATCCTGAATTACATTCACAGCTTATATCAAGAAACGAAAATTTATTTTCTTTTAAGTTTCTCATCAATCAGAAACCATTTCAAGGAGCTAAACTGTTCCTCTTAGGTTCTAGTAATGGTTTGGTACATTGTTATTCAGTAAATTCAGAGAATCAGAGGAGGTATTATGTTTGTAATCCACTTACTCAGAAATGGGTCTCACTTCCTTCACGACCGAGTTCTGGGTCTGGTGTTAGTTGTCTGTTCTGTGAGTATTCATCGTCATACACTAGTTGTTTTAAGGTTGTATATATTCCTAATTTCGGTGGGCGTTCAAAGAAATTTGATGTTGAGATTTTTTCTTCTGATTTGGGTGTATGGGAATGTGTTGAAGTTTCGTGTGGTGAAAACGTTGTGAGGGGGTATCCTCATGATAACAATGCTGTTATCCTTAATTCTGTCTTGTATTGGATTTTAGGGTCCAATAAAATGTTAGTTTACAGTCTCAATCAGAATAATGGAAGGGACGGATATCAATGTATTTTGAATGATTTGCCAGATAACGGTGCTGATTTTTGTTACTTCAATAGTCGTATTGGGGAGTCTGAAGGCTGGCTCTGCTGCGCTAAAACTAGAGGGACGGGAAGTGGAATGACTGTGAGTGTTTGGGTGCTGAATGAGGTTCACTGGAAAATATTGCACCGGGATGTTTCAGTAGGCGGTACCTTAGCAGAACTTCATTCCCAGATAGGTGGAGTTGCACCAATTCAAGTTTTAGGTTTCAGTCCTGTAGACCGCAATGTTGTTTTGCTCGGTTGCAAGCACTGGGTTCGGGGGTTTAATCTCCAAACCAGGGGCTTTGAAAACCTCTGCTTGGATCACAAACAAGTATACGATGCAGGTGTGGTGTTCCTGCCGTTTGTGCTAAAGCCAATGCCAACAGTACTTCCACCACCATCTTGGATAGACAATTAAAAGTAAGCTTTTCATTTCAAACAGAGGAACTCATTTGTCTCTTTTTAGCTATTTTTAATCTTCCAACTTTTCTATTCAAGAATTCAATGCCAAACTATATGCCTTAGATGCACTAGTCACCCTTTTGAATCCGAGGATATCAAGAAGGTTTTCTATTTTGTTGGCTTAAATGTTTCTATATTGGTGTCTAGGCAAGTAAATATCTGACTTTTTATCAAGAAACTTTCATGTTTTGACTAGTAGATTTTTTAATGTATGTTCTAAAGAATGAAGTAGCGCAGGGTAAACGTCGTAATAGGTTTCTGGTCTTTAATTATGGTGGTCTTATTTGCTGATTATTGTTTAACGAATGTAGCTTTTAGTGATCAAGGATGATAACAAATCCCTTATCCACAGCCTGCTTTCTTTACTCGGTAGGAAGAGGGACATGAATGTGGGTCATAAGCTAATACAAAAATTATTGTTGTGCATTCTGACTTAAGACGATAGAGTTACTTTTAAGCATCCAAACTCTTGATCAGAGATCCAGAGTTCAGTTTATTGTGATTATTGGGTTTACAGGTGCAGTCTAAGGTCTAAACTCTAAGAAGTTGTTTACCAGTTTTGGCGCTATTGATTGTTTGATCCAATTCATAATAGCTTAAGGTGTATCATATGATTAATTAGACAAAATATTTGTATTGTTAGAATTGTTACAGCAGAACATACATCTTTGAGGTTATTAACATTTCAATCTGACTAGTAGATACTAGATACAGGTTTTAGGATGATATTTATGGTCTCATAAAATGTGATATTCGTTGCTACCTTGTGAGATTTTCAATTTCAAGGAATGGTAGTAAAAGAGTTTCGATTGCTTATATGCTCCATTCCTTGTATTAACTTTATAGTTATTATCTCCCCCGCGTAACAACTTCACAAGGATTATGTGGTGAATTGGTTGCACAAATATTTGTGGAATTAAAAATTTGATTATACTTTATCTGCATATGAATTGGTTGTCAGGCTAGAAAAGCATGGGCCGCAAAGCTGGTTGGTTGTACATAAATGCAAGGAAGTTTGGGACTCTTTTGAAGCCTTTCTTGAAAGAGATGATGTCCCTTCTATATTGCTAGGCTACTAAGGACCTCAGGACCTCTTGTGAACTTGTAAGGATACCCAGGTTACTTTCAGTTTTGGATATTTGGGAAAAGAGTTGTAACTTAGTTTTGCTAGGTATATTTCCTTAGATGGGCCTGGGCCTACTTCCTATGCTTTGATTTAGAATCGTTTTTTGGGGACCATGGTTTTTTTTTTGGGGACCATGGTTTTTTTGGGGACTAATGTGTTCGGTTCGGAAATATTTTTTGTGACGTAACCGAACTTAGGTTCGGTTGAGTAATATTTTTTGCGACGTAACCGAACTATTGTTCGGTTGGGATATGTTTTTTGCAACTAAACCGAACTTATGTTCGGTTGGGAAATGTTTTTTGCAACTAACCGAACTTATGTTCGGTTGGGAAATGGTTTTTGCAACTAACCGAACTGACCAGTTTGGTTGGGAAATGTTTTTTGCAACTAACTGAACTTATGTTCGGTTGGGAAAGGTTTTTTGCAACTAATCGAACTTATAACTAAAAAACCATGGTCCAAAAAAAAAAACCATGGTCCCCAAAAAACGATTCTTGATTTATATATACTTGATGCTGATGGTGATCAAGTGGGATCGAAAGACATATCCTTAGATGGGCCTGGGCCTACTTCCTATGCTTCAAATTCAAAGATATGATAGATGCATATCTTTGAATATAATCGTTTTTTAGGGACCATGATTTTTTTGGGACCATGGTCTTATTAGGCCACCTACCCTACAATGTTAAGAGATGTCCTAAAATCATGAGATTACTAATTTGGCCCTTACCTAATTAAAATTAACCCTAATCTAATAACCGACCCTAATCTAATAACTATCCCTGATTAAAATTAACCCTAACTTAATCTAAAACAAAAACAAAAGAATGTCGCACAAAAAAACCAGTTCTCCTCTTCTTCTCGTCATAAAATTTTCGTCGTCGATTAATCAATCGAGTATAAGAATGGTTCGTCGAAAGAAAACCAACCGACTCCCAGGAACAGGTCCCCCATTAGGACATCTAGCAAATCAGCCAAGTGATTTTGAGATTCATAAAGAAGTGGAACAACCAAGTGAAGCCATAATCCAGTATAATAGACGCAGATAAGAAACCCGATTACGCCATGGGACCGATTCGCGGTATTTTCCAACAAACCCATACTTTTAATTTGTTTTTGATTCGTTTAATTGAATAGAAATCATCATAATATGGTTCATATGGAAGTTCTGGTGCCATGTTCGGTTAGGAACGCGTTTCACAAAAACCCTAGTTTCTTAACCGAACTTCCTGAAAGGAAGAACACGAAGAACAGTTCGGTTCCATAGGATTTAAAATTAGGTTACAGAACTGCGAGTTCGGTTTGTTCGCAAAAATTTTGAAAACTATTTTGTAACCGAACTCTACCCATATTACAAAAAAGAAAAATTCTAATGTAACCGAACTATGCTATTTTGCCCACTATGTTGAGTTTTCATTTAACCGAACTTTTACAACTCTGTTCGGTTGGTTCGCAAAAAAAATTGAAACTGTCAAGTAACCGAACTCTACCCATATTACAAAAAAAAAAAAAAAGAAAATTCTAATGTAACCGAACTATGCTATTTTGCCCACTATGTTGAGTTTTCATTTAACCGAACTTTTACAACTCTGTTCGGTTGGTTCACAAAAAAAATTGAAACTGTCAAGTAACCGAACTCTACCCATATTACAAAAAAAAAAAAAAAAAAAATCCAATGTAACCGAACTGTGCTATCTTGCCCACTATGTTGAGTTATCAATTAACCCAACTTTTCCAACTTTGTTCGGTTGGTTCGCAAATTTTTTTAAAACTATCTAGTAACCGAACTCTACCCATATTACAACCTTGGCTAATTGCATACATGTGGAGTTCGGTTACATGATAATTTTATCGGGATAATCGAACTCAGCGTTCGGTTTGTAAAGCAAGTTGCCAACTAACCGAACTTTACGTATACTAAGTAAAATTTTATTGTAAGTAAGTTCGGTTAGATAGTTGGTTGGTATGAAGTTTGCGAACCAACCGAACTTTATACACTAATGTGAAATCTTATTTTACGTAAGTTCGGTTAGCTATTGGTTGCGAACTAACCGAACTTATAGACCCTAAAGTTCGATTACATTTCGGCCAAACCGAACATAACACTGTAATCCTATTTACAAAGTTCGGTAACATGTCCGTTAACCGAACTTCAAAAAGCCTCCATTATTGGAGAGTTCGGTAACCTGCGTGTTTAGAAAAAGTAACCGAACTACACTTTCGGATGAGTTCGGTTACATGTTCTTCACACAAGGTAACCGAACAAGCCCAAATCTACTTAACAAATTCACATTTTTTTGAAAATTTGGACCAATTCAACCAACATTATCTAAGTTTAGAGCATACCTGGGTACCCAAATAGTCTTCCTCCGTTTGTGGTTGGTAAAATCCATCGTTTTCATCTTGAGATTGGCTTTGGGGAAGAATACATTCACCATATAAGAAATAATTCATATCCAGATCATTGTGAAGATTGACATATACTCTAGGAGAGGAAGGAGAGGAAGATTCAGTGAACTCAAAAAAAAATTTATTTTCCATGTTTTTCTTCTTCATCTTCTCTAACTTTACTTTCTCAATAATTCTACTTCTTTTTAAAAATCTGATTTTTTAATCTCAAATCTGTATTCAAAATCATTTCACTAATCACACTAACTAATCATTACCCAAAAATAATCAGAGCGTAATTTAGGTATTATAATAAATATCTAGATAAGGGGTGACCAAGATTTAGTTCTAATATCTTACCCAAAATAAAAGAATGGTCCCCAAAAAAGGCTGGTCCCCAAAAATGGTTCTTTGAATAATTATGGCACTGAGTCACTGACATTCAAATGAATGAATAAACTTCATACATGTTTTCTTACACGGTTCACAACAAATCTGAATGTAAATCATCTCTTTTTCATTCAACATTGTATATCCATGAATGTTTTGTGTATATAACTATGTTCTTAGATTGTTGGTTATTTTGATGAACTCTTGGGCTCAAAATACGTATGTATGTATCATTTTCAACACAAATGTCTATTAATAGCTAGTAAATATTTTTATCAATGCCCCTTGTTAGAAATTTGCATCAGCAATGACTGGTTTCAAAATATTCGAATGGAGTAAGATATTGGAGTAAACTCATATGGTTAATAATGATGTACTGCCATAAAGAGCATTAACCGGACACTGCTGTAGGTGAGTGGTGTTACAATCCAACCATTATATCATATGTAGTAGTAGTTTCTCGCATAAATTTATTCGATTTTCCCAAATACATACAAGATAAAAGATTTTCGCTTTTTCTTAAAAAAAAAGGAAAAAAAGAAAAAAAGAAATCTACTTATCCTTTCAGTTTTGTTAAATTGAGTGCGACTATGTGCACCCTACTTAACCAGGGTGCACATTCCTCCCTTCCCTATTCGCTTCATACAAACGATGTTTTGTATTTTCATAACAATTCTATTTATCTCAATTTTAAATTAGGAAATTTAAGCACGAGTCCCGATGTCACAGCTGATTTTTATTTCAGATGCAGGATACGATCCATTAATACAATTTTTTCCAGAAACCAAAGGAAAATGAACGAACCTCTCAACAGTAATTTTAATTCCTAGATGTCGTAATGTATGGTATAATTGTTCTATTGGGTGGATATATGTCTCTTATCATTATCTATTTACCAAATCTGAATGATGTGATAGTTAAATTTCTATTACATTTTGTCTAAGAGATAATCAATTTTAATTCGATATTGGTACTGCTAATATTGACAAATCAATTGATTTCAGAAAGTTTCAATTCCTTAAAAGTGATGAAATTGGGATTTCTTCTCATCAGATAACCTTTCATAAGAAATTAAAATCTCGCAAAATCCAGAATAATGAGAAGGTGAATTTTGGGTTCACTACTTTTAAGAAAGATTATAAACGATCAAGGAGAGAACCCAGAGGTTATAAGTGTTGTCAAAATCTTATTGGAAATGAATTCTCTTCTTTTTCCCTGATTGAAATTCCAATTAAGAAAAATTGTAATTTTGAGATGTGGTGAAGTAATTAGTCCTTCACAACTTAGTTTTGTTTCATCACCGCCTCAACATAATAAATAGAAGTTCCACACAAAGACACCCACCAGTTAAGATAAAAAAAAAATGATCCAAGCACACACAGACCTAAATTTGGTGGTAACGGATGAATCAAAACTAGAGATGGCATCAGCTCTTTCTCCAGATTTGGTTATTTTGATAGTTTGAATTAATATTTCGTAAATAGGTCATTTGTCCAAAAAAATTTAAAACATGGTTCAAATGGACGAGTAAAAATTATTATGGGTAAAATGGACACAAAAAAAATAGCAAGTTTCATCCTTGCTTAAACTTAAAAAATAACGAGGATGAAACTGGATGCATCCTGATGTAAATTAAAAATAAGAAAAAGAATTTGAAAATGGGTAGGATGAAACTGGTTACATCCTGGCTATTTTTATATTTTTGTCCATTTAAACAGTATCAAAAATCTAAATGTCTTTTTCACCCAGGAATTATTGATTTTGGTCTTTTTAATCAATTTTGTGTTAATATTTCCACTCTTTGAGATTATCATTATAAGTGAATGGTGTTTTTGAAGTTGGTAGCTGGTCTAGTTTTGTCATCTTCATCCTTGATGCAGAAAGTTTATTTTTTTCCCGGTCAGAAATGAAAAGTTCATCTGAATGAAAAACAGAGAAGAAGATGGTAAAATAAAAGAGAAGAAAGAGAGACAATATAGTTTCGAAATATTTGTATTCCATTTTTCTAAATAGAAATGTGAAAGAAAAAACAAATTTTTAATTCAATAGTAACCCCGTTAAACCCAACCAATAAGGAGGAGAGGAACGTGCACCCGCGGGTGCACAAAGTCGCACTCTATTAAATATAATAAAATTAGAAGAAAAAATATTTTATATAAAGATGTTGCAAGAAAACTCGGCACAAATTTGAAGTAAAAAAGTAAATTTGAAGTTTTAGTTTGTACTTGCATATTTCAACCCGGCGAAGAGTGAAGAGTCTTCCCAAAATAATTGAGAAATCTTCATAGAAATCCATATGTTCGAGTTTTCCCTGTTGTCCATCCTAGGTTTCAGCCAACCCAATTTGACGGACTGAGTTAGCTAGAACGGTTCTGGTTGACTCAGATACGTGTGTAAATTACATTGTTATCCTTTAAATCGTTTAATAACTAGAGTTAGCGACTTAGAGTTATAGAGGACTTTTACTTTCTCTGTTGTGTTCGCAACCCGTATGGGACGGAAGGAATATCTGATCCAGGTAAGCCTATTTTGATCTTTCAATTATTTCATCTGATTTGAAGGCAGATAATCATCTAATCAATCATTTTGATGTAGAAATTTTGATTCTATTTTTCACATATGTTCTTCGATGAAACTCATCATAACTCTCAATTTTTCCCCGATCTTAAAAAAAGGTTTTAGAAGCATGATCACCATGCTCTAATATTATTACCCATATAAAGATAATCTAAAAATAAATCAAATGAATTGTGACCTAAGTTTGGATCTTCATGATCAATTTCATCTGAAACCTGGATGATTTAGAAACAAACCTTTGTCAAAGGTTTTTAGTGCTTCATACTGTAGGATCAGAATATCGCGACAATCAATACTTCGCGAGATCAATAAATAATGACATTGCGAGGGCGTCGCAAAAGAATAACATTAATGACGCAATGAATGACGACAGCCAAAACATGAGAAAAGTGTGAAGATCTAGCGATGTTTAGGAGAGTTGCGAGATTGTATACTTGTACACTTGCGATATGTCGCAAGTCATTCCCGAAAATAAAGGACTGACTTTAGTTTGTCATCCATTGTATACTACCCTATATAAAGAACCGAACGAATCTGTTGTAGGGGGGATTCTTTTCAGGGTGTTAGACAAGTCATTAGGAGAGAGAAAGTTGGTGGTGATTGTAATTTCTTTAACTCTTTTCTATTTTATATCTTGTGAATCTTCAAGGAAATAATCAATAAAATCATTGTTATTCATCTTAAAAATGTCTTAGTTGTGTGGAATATTGTGAGGGGTGTAGTGTAGGATTTCCTGCAACTACATATTGGCGCTAGAAACAAGGATGTTTGAGTAAGGATACACATCGTGATTTGAAAGAATTTGGAGTAGTAGAGAAGAAATTTGATACAATTTTCAACAGTTTAACAAAATTAAGAAATGGTTAGAATGAGAAATGCATCTGAGCAACCAACAACTGTTAGGAGAAGTAGCAGACTTGCCGGAGAAGAGAGAAATGAAATGGGAGAATCCTCAAGAAGGAACATAAGGAATGATGAAGAAAATCAAATTCAATCACCAATTCAACCAGTGGCGGATAGAACTGTGGATTATGATAGAGTAAGCGTGCATACTTGGAGATCAGACTCTGTGGACGAAGGGGAAGAAGAACAACAATTGGTAAACAATGGACAAGAGGGGAGAGACCGAGAGGGGAATTGAGAAATAATTCATGGGAATGAAGAGATCGCAGCATTAGAGGCGTTGAGGCAAACAATATATAAAGAGAGACGATTAGAGGCAGAGGAACGTGCAAACTTGATAAGACAGAATCATGAGCTGAGGATGGAAAACATGAGATTACAAAACAAAAGGTCGAGAAGCACTACAAGGTCAAGCTCAAGGTCAGTTAGAGAGGAAAGAAGAAGAAATTTACCTACAGAAGCTGTTGAAGAAGAAAACCAAGGAGAAGCGCAAAATCCAGGCAGGGAACATTGCGAGAGAGGAGAAATGATGGATGATCGTTATATTCCACGTCCCGAGACTCTTCAAAATGGGCAGAATGATGAAAATCAAGGAAATAGACAGCGTCAGAGGCAAAAGAATCGAGTTGATGAAGAAAATCAAGAAAAAGGAAGAAGAATATTGCATGGGAGAGAAGCACAGAGGAGGCAAAAAGAGATTGAGGATGAAATTGAAAGACATTATGTTGAACAAGCACGTTTAGCTCGCGAGAGAGAAAGACTGAGAGCAGAAATGGAAGAACAAGAGTTAGAAGAGGCAATTCGCCAGAATAATCATGATAATCTAGAAAGAAGGCGAGAACAAAATCGCAACAATGATAATATTAATGAAGAATATGAAAGAGCACAAAGGAGAGCTGATAGGCACCAAAGAAGAGAAATCGATAGATATAATGGTGTGCTTGGTGCGAAAAGAAATGAGGGAGAAGATCGCAGAGAAATACGAGAAGAGAATGATGAACAAGAAAGTCAAAGTAGACATGAACGCAGGCGAAGAGAAGCGGAACTAAAAAGACTAGTAGATTCAAATTCTGATGTAAATGAGAAAATTTTGAGAGAACTGGCAGAAATGAGAGGAATGATGAACAGTAAAAGGGGAGCGGGAAAGAGACAGTTAGATTAATCAATAAAAGAAGCTGCGAAAACTCCGTTCACACAAGAGATACAGTTAAGAGGAATACCACCGAAGTGCAATTTACCAACATTAACCAGCATTTTCGATGGAACAACTTGTGCGATACAGCATATCAAAGCTTATATGAGATGTATGCTACAATGGGAGAATCATGATGCTATATTGTGCAAATATTTTGCATCAAGTCTGACAGGAGAAGCTTTGAAATGGTTTGAAGGGCTACCGAAAAATACAATAACATCTTTCAATCACTTGCAGGCTATATTTTTGGGGGCATATATAAGTAATAATTCCTCGCGACCAGGTATTGAAGATGTATTCGGATTAAAGCAAAGAGTTGGTGAAAGTTTGAAGCATCTAACTGTGAGATGGAAGACAATGTGTAGCGAAATGGCTGGCCGTGTAGAGGAGAGATATCTCATCTTATCATTCATTAATGCTATGTTTGCGACAAATCTGTTATATATTCAAATTTTTAGAGTCAAGAATACCATCACAATGACTGAGTTGCGAGAGCTTCAGGAGGAATATATTGCTCTAGAAGAAAAGCAAAATGAGATGGAATCATACCCTGTCGCGAATACAAGTTCAGGAGCTGCGAATGCAAGTTTGTTACCCAAATTGATAAACACTGTGGCGAGTACCTCGCAAGGTCAACAAGGAGTGAGGATACCAAATGATGGTCAGCAAAAAATTGGTAGCTATGGGGAGTCGCGATCAGGAAGAATTTGAAAAGAAAGAAATTTCTACAACCGTGGCGGAAATAATAAAATTCGTGAGGCTTGATCAACCGCAAGAAACCTATGGAGGACGAGAGGCATAATCCACAAGAGACTTATGGAGGCCGGAGCGAGAATTATCATAGAGGACAGCGAGGTCATAGAGTCGTATGGGAAGAAATCAAGATGCCACCACTAAACGCTAGTGTGGAGAAGATATGGGAAGCTATAATCCCGATGGAAAACATACCCGCACCATGGAACATGGGGAATGAACCACCTCCGGTGTGAAGTCATGAATTTGTTCCTATCACCATTTTCATGGACACTTAACGAATGATTGTAGGAATATAAAAGAATCATCCTCGAATGATAGATCAAGGGAAGCTAAACCAATTCTTAAAGTGTGAAGAGAAGACTCAACCATTACCAACACCTCCATAAATTCACAGAGTAAATACGACAAAAGGGAAAGAGACATTTGTAGTAGAGGTTGGAACGAAGGCCAAAAACTTGTTCTCGCAACTCTATCGTACATTAACAGACAATTAAAGATTTTCATGATAGTGTTCTCAGCAGAGTTTTCGCAAGAGATGTTGACAATAGAGAAGTAATGAATATCGCGAAGTCATCGCCACTGAAAGAATGGCAAGCGCAGATTATTTCTTTTACCGCGAAGAAGTACCGATGGTGGCGAGTTGCATGACAAATCCATTAGTGGTAAGATTAGAAATTAATCCAAAACCTGTTGATGATGAAAGTGATGGTGCAGAAAATTCATGGGCAATAAATAGAATCTTAATTGATACTGGAAGTTCTGTAAACATCCTTTTTTACCACACCTACAAGACTATGGGGGGCAAAGATGAAGATTTGATACCATCAACATATAAGATTTATGGTTTTAATGGTACTGCTAATAAACCTAAAGGAGAAGCTCGCATGCGAATACCATTGAATGGATTATCAATCGAAATCTTGTTTTGCATAGTCGATGTGGAATCCCCTTATAATGCATTAATTGGGCGACCCTGGTTACATGAGATCTTGGGTGTGGCGTCAACTTACCACCAGTGCATCAAATTTCCACATCCCAGTGGTGTTGGAGTTATAAAAGGGGATTGGGCTGAGGGACAAAAATGCTATGAAGTCGATGTGGAGTCTTGCGAGGAAAGGGTCGTTCAAGAAGAATTGGAAAAGGAATATCAAAGAAGAACAAAGAAGAGAAAGACTGATGGTGGACACAATAGAAGTGAGAGATGAAGATATATTGCGAAATCAGTGCTTGAAGACAATTGAAAATTGCGAAGGTCTCGCAAAAGGGAAGGAAGTATCTGGAAATATGAAGAAGGAGTGCGCGAAATATTAAGAAGGAAGTAACTGGAAACAGAGAGCAACAAGAGTAAGAGGTGTAAGAAATAAATAATTGATTTCACAGTCTTGTAAAAAAAAAAAAAAAAAAAAAGTGTGTGTCATGATGATCGAAGAAGGAGTGCGCGAAAAACTCGCGATATATGAATATGATGAAAGTTTGGTTAAATAATTACAGCGAGATCTCAGAAAATGAAGCAAGACTATGTGATAATTTCGCAAAGAAGATGAGAAGAAATAATCAAAAAGCAATGAATGATTACAAGAATTGACAGAAATGAATGAGCGAGTGAATGGGACGAACCTTTATGGCGTACACCCTAGTTCGCGAATGATATTTTGTAAGAGGCAATTGTAAGACCTAAAGTGCATCATATAAGGGGGTATCTATTAAACATGACTCAGGGAAAAGGTTACACCGCCCCTGGAACCTGAGTCATGAAGATTTGGGGCCCATGAAAGCCTATCTCAGGGGAGATACCTTGGATTTCCAACTATATATATAAGGTTATACTCTGGTTGGACGAATCGAGGGTCTCTTCCAAGGAGTCGAGTGTATGATCAAGGCGCCGAGGTACACGGTTGAGCCAAGAGTGCTCGGGGGCATTTGAAGTGTCTCGGCCATTCTTGGCAAGTCTTGGCACATCCGCACTCGGCCCGAAGAAAACTCCACTTAGGTGTGATCTCGTAACCATAAGCCATATAGGTATAAGGGATAAGAGGATGCGAAAACAACTGGTTGTTGTTAAGACCGGATGGGAGGATCTAGTCTTGTATGGCCGATGTACGCCTCCTTGAAGGGTGATAGACGCATTTATGTGTCTAATTTGTCCCCAATGTTTCGTATTGTTAGTACCCCTTTTTGTCCTTATTATGGTGTTTTGTGTGTTTGTAGGTATTTTTGGAAATAAACATTTTTAGAGAATTCGGCTCGAAAAGTTGGTAAAAGCACCCCGGAGGACATTTGTTATTCGGACTCCCACTTTGGATAAGGGGCACCTCGGTTGGGCACTGCTATTCGCACCCATGGTTCGGTTAAGGGGCAACCACCTTCTTCGTTTGAAAATGAAAAAAGGCGGGGAAATGGACTTGGAAGTCTGCGGAGATTTTGGTGCAAGAATTAGACGTAATATTTCTTGAGTTTCTCTCGGATTTGACTTGGAATGATCTTGTTACACTAAAAACAGAAAGGTACGTACTTGATTCATGCACGTAAATAATGGAAGAAATCATCAAACAAGGGATGAAATATATTCTCGGATTTTCTGTTTTAATTTCCGAGTTATTTTGGGAAGAGTTCTTGTGGCTTTGAGCGTGTTTGGCGCATCTTTGGGATGTGTGGAAGAGTGTTTGGATGGAAGTTGACTGCAACAAACGCATGAAGAAGAAAGAATGGGAAGAAAATATTCCCGAGAATAATTTTCTTTGATGTCGAGTTATGGGAGATTTTGGGTAATTATGAGACATTATTCTTGTTCTATGAGTATATATATGGTCTTTGGTGTTGCATAGAAGCGAGATGGGAGAGTTTGGGGAGAATCATTAGTTTAATATAATTGTTACAAACCCAGTTTTAATTGTTTTTCTCCCATTTCATTATTGTGATCATCCTTTGAGCAATAAGAATGACTTTTGAGTGTGTTTCCAATATGCGGAGCTAGAACCCATCACCGGGACGACGGAGGAAGCCGAATTTTATACATGGGTAATTTTAATTAATTCTTTTTATGACTTTTGCACTAATTAAAATTGAATTATGATTTGATTAAATTAGTTATTATTTTATTAGATGGGTCATGCTTGCTTAGATGTTTGATGTCCCATGCTTACGATTTATAACTAATATTTTGAGAATCAACCTTGGAAAAAATAAGAGTCCATGTTTTTATTTGTTGAGCTATAATTGTTAAAAGAATTAATATTTGAACCTTTTGTTATGAATTCGGTGGAATCCTGAATCACAGTAACTCTCTCCATCTTGTGACAATATTTGTATATATTTTTCTTTTATTTTAGTTTATTAAATCCTAAGATTAATTTCATCAAGTCCGAGTGAACGACAACCCCTACCTATTACTACAACATTATTGAGTCATATCCAAGGGGCAACCAGGGAGATGATAAGGGCGGCACCCTCCATTAGGGAGCTGATAAGTGTCAAAAGACGCAAATGTCATGAGGCTCTATTTTCGCAAGAAAATTTAGGATTGTCATATTTGTGCAATGATCCTGAAGAGGCAATAATACTAACGCGAGGGTAAGACGAGATCAATGGGTTTTTACATGAAAGTGTAAAGACGTCCTGCGATTTCGTCGCAAGACGACAATGTCATGGGGCTTTAAGTTCGCAAGAATTTTTAGGCCTGTCATATTGTCGCAACAAAAACATCCTGCAGAGGCAAAAATACTAAGAAAATGATAATACAAGATCAATGGGTCGTTACATGAAAGTGTAACGACGTCCTGCGATTTTGTCGCAAGACGTCAATGTCATGGGGCTTCAAGTTCGTAAGAATTTTTAGGCCTGTCATATTGTCGCAAAATGAGGGGTGGCAAAATAAGACCTTTAACTAGGAAGGCAAAATAAGACCACACATAAACTATGGTAAGGCAAGATCAATGGGTCATTACATTAAAATGTAAAGACGTCCTGCGATCTTATCGCGATGATGAATTTCAACATAAGTAAAGGTAAGATAACACAAAAAATAAAGTAAGCAAATAAGCTTGCGAATACAGCTATATTTCTTCATTTATTTGTGAATGGTTAACAACAACAGTTGCAGAAATAAGGAATATTATTACTTGAAAATTATCGACATAATCTCTCATATGAAAATAAATAACAGAGGCAAGTATGGGAATGATTAGAGTAAAAACTTGTTATTTATTTTCATATGATAGATTTACAGTAAAGAGATTTCAAAAATGAAAGGATTAGAAGGATAAATGTACAAGTATCACAAGAAGAGAAAAAGGAAAATGGAACAATCTTTCAACTTATTCTTCTCCTTCATCAGATTCTTTATCATATTCCTCTTCTTCGCTTGCATCACTATCAGAGACATCTGAGGAAGGCATATTTTCAGGAATTTCATCGAGAAGACAAGGATATGAAGAAAGAGGAATGTTGTGATCATTGCAAACTGTTTCAATAGTTTGATTGCGAAAACGGACATCATCATTATTGAAATTCGCTACAGTAGTTTGTAGTTGCTTCTTGACTTAGAATATTTGTCATTGCGAAGAGAAGTCTTTTGCAAGTTGTTCTTTCTCGGACTCAAGTTCCTTGATTCTTGTTTGAAACCTCTTCTCGGATTGAGCAGCAAATGACAATGAGTTAGCAACTTAATAACATTTCATAAAAAAGAGGCGGAAAAATAATGAAGAACGGTAAACAACCTTCTTTGTCGAAATCATATCTTTAACCAAGGCAAGTATGCTCGGCATGAAGACCGACGCTAACACCTAAGTTATTTCGGCATTATCTAGAACCTTCGCAGCCCAAGCGAATTCATCATCATTATTTATGACAAGAAGTGAACGAATTTGATTTTCTCGCTCATTAAGTATGGCATTTTGGCGAAGAGATTCATCTCGTTCAATTTGGACTTCAAGAAGAGTTTTTGGAATTTCGCTAATGCTTGTGCACCTTGATTAGCAATGCGATCCTTATCATCTATAAGGCTGCTAATTTTCTTCCTTAGAATATTATTATTCTCCTGAGAGCTAAGATATAAACGTTTAAATCGGTTGGATAAACCTAAACTAGATCTATGTTCAATTTCTAAGAGATGGAATTTGGTTCGAAGTTCATTTAATGAGAGAGAATTAATCTTGTTTGAAGAACTACTTAAAAGTTTCATTGAGATGAGCGAGAAGAGCATCATCATCCATAGGTTCAGGGAATGAATGGAGAAGGATGGCTTCGTCAGAAAGATTATAAATATCTGCGAAAATGATAAGTCAGGCAAAGAAAAATAAATGACAAAGTAGAAATGAAGAAAATAGAAGGGTGTTATACCATAAAGTTGCTGATTAACACTTTGAAGAGTAGATATTTTTTCCTTCTGGGAAGAAGACTCAACTTCCAACTGTTGAATTTTTTCATCCTTCTCGCGAGATGTCGCAACTTCAACTTCTAATTCTTTGTTCTTCTCCTTAAGATGAAGATTTTTCTTTTCAAGATTGTTACGCCTCTTCTCAAGATCCGAGGCAACGACGAAAGAAGCTCTCCCAGACTATAAAGGAAAATAAAGGAATTGTTAAGATAAGGTTTATAATCGAAATCACAAAGAAATAAAGAAATATGAACATACCAAGGCACTGAGTGCATTTAAGAAACTGGGAGTCATTGTCCGAGAAACTCCACGAAAAGAATCATTATCCACTAGCAGAGGGGCATCGCAGATATTTGCGAGAGCTTTGCAAGTAGCAGAAAAACGATCATCTCCCATTCCTTGCATAGAATCAGAGAAGACACTAGACAATTGCGCCATAGCAGACTCAACTGAATGATTCTCCTTCGCAAAAGAAGTATCGACCTCATTATTATCTTCATCGAGTTCTCATTGGTTTGGGAATTAGAGTGAGAAGGGGAATGGATTTTCCGTTTTTTAGAAGATGGAGCATAAGATTTATCCTTGCGAAGAGTGATTTTATTCTTGCCTTTAACCTTGCGAATGAAGATAAGAAACAGAGGCAACAATATTGTTAAAAAATAATAAGGAAAAATATTTCTTACTTCATCCGTGATTGAACGAAGTGTGAGAATACTCGCCTTTGGATTTCTTTTGTAGCTCCTTCTCAATTTAATAATCGAAAAATTTGCAAGATTAGGTATAAGAGGAAATACTGATTGTAAAATAGATAAAAGTTAGAAGTATACCTCTTTTGCTTTCTCGGCCAATTAAATTCCCAAGGATGGTAGTTTGCGAGATTCGCAGGGAGTACATGGGAACCTGAAATGTAAGGTCCACTCAAAAATAGTGGAAAGACATGCCATCTCTCATCTTTAGAGTAGCGAGGAACATTGTTTTTGCCAGAGTGCCAATCAATATCTAGCATGATTATCTTATCGTCGTGAACGTTCTCTTTTCTTTTCAATCGGGGCACCCTAAAGTGAGATTTATAATTTTTCATGTTTATTACTTGATAATTTTCAAAAAAGTTTTCTACGAGTGTACTTTTTAGCGGCTATCTTTAAGCTTGCGAAGTTAGGATCTTTAACACTATCGGGATATAGAGATCCCTTACCGCCGCTGCGGTTGGTTAATTCAAGCATTAGACGGATGCAATCACCACTTAATTGATAAATAGCTGCGAGAATTTCTCATGAGCAAGAATTTCATAGAACAAGGGCAGTTCGGGATCGTACGAGAGGAATGGGAAGACTGCGAGGATTTAACCTAGAGAGATTATGATTTTACGATCATCACACCGATGATCGAGTAAACAACTTTGCGAAAAAGAATAGATGAAGATTCTTGATTGGGAATAGTAGATAAGGTGAAACCCTTATCTTGTAATTTCTTTTGAGTTTCATCAAAAAGGGTTTCATATTTACGACAGAAGGAGCCATTCTTAGAATATGGGAATGATTAAAGAATTGAAGATCAAGAGAAAGAAGAAAAGAAAAGATTTGAGAGCGAAACGCAAATTGCGAGAGGAAGAGAGTTGAAGAAAAGTTGCGAGAGGAAGGTAAAAGAGAAGAAGAGAAGAAGAGAAGGGTGAGAAAACTATATATAGAGAAGAATTCTCGAGAAAACAAATGCATTTAATGCGAGATGGGACGTGAATGGTCAAGATAGAAACGATTAAAAAGAGACGTGTCAAAAAAGAGTGGAAGAAGAAATATACGTAATAAATTCCGTGTAAAAGTACAGGATTGAAACAGATAAAGATGAACAGTTATGGCATTTCAAAATGTTGGTTCACATGACATTCTCTCCTTCGCAGAGAAGACATGAGAAAAGGCAAGATGTAGGATCAGAATATCGCGACAATCAATACTTCGCGAGATCAATAAATAATGACATTGCGAGGGCGTCGCAGAAGAATAACATTAATGACGCAATGAATGACGACAGCCAAAACATGAGAAAAGTGTGAAGATCTAGCGAAGTTTAGGAGAGTTGCGAGATTGTATACTTGTACACTTGCGATATGTCGCAAGTCATTCCCTAAAATAAAGGATAGCTTAGCTGTCATCCATTGTATACTACCCTATATAAGGAACCGAACAAATCTGTTGGGGGGGGGGGGGGGGGGGGGATTCTTTTCAGAGTGTTAGACAAGTCATTAGGAGAGAGAAAGTTGGAAAGTTTGAATCGATCCTTATCTTACTTGTTGCACGATTTCTGCTCTGCAACTCGGCGACGGAATCGGTGATGAAATCAGAAAATTTTTTCTTCAATTTTCTTGAATTCTGAGCAACTACATCATTTATTCAGGTGATTTCTATAAATAATTTCAATGATTGGTGATAGTTTTCTATTACAATCCTGGTTTAATTACTTCTTTTATTTCGTTTATTCTAATTAATATCCAAATCGATGCAATCTGAATCGAAGATGGATAATAATAGTTTTAGTTTCTTTTATTCTAGATCTAATGAGAAAAGAGTTGAGAATGTAATTCATCATGTAATTCCATCGTTATATATTTCTGATGAAGATATTGATGAAGGTCTTGAGGAATGGAAATTTAGTTTAATTGGAAGATTGGATCTGGTTAAGATGAAATTTGCTTATGCTGTTGAATCTTTGAAGAAACAGTGGAAAACTTCAGATAGTTATCAAATGATTCCTCTGGGTAAAGGTTATTTCATTATTAAGTTGACAAATGAAGCTGATATGAAGTATATTTGGAATGGTTTCTGGCAAGTGGATTCTCATATTCTTAAATTGAGATTTTGGGAGCATAATTTCAATCCGGCTGCTCAAAAATCAACTCATACTTTTGTGTGGGTAAATTTTCCAGGATTGGGAATTGAGTACTGGAAATAAAAAATTCTTATGTCACTGGGAGATGCTATTGGAAGAGCTATAAAAGTGGATGAGGTAACTCTTAAAAGGGAAGTTGGATATTATGCTAGTGTTCTGGTTGAAGTGGATTTAGCAAATTCAATTCCTCATCATGTTTTGGTGAAGTCCAAGTATGGTAATTATGAGCAAGAAGTTCAAATTCCCAAACTTCCTAGTTTCTGTAGTCATTGTAAGGTGATAGGGCATTTGGTTACTGAATGTAGGATTATGAGAAAAGAGTCAGTACAAAGTGAAGCTGGTACTGTAAATCAATATGAAGTGCCAAATAAGGTGTGGATGCAAAAAACAAAAAAGAATCAACAACAAGTTGGTTTTGATATCTGTCCACCTTTAAGTACTCCTTCAAATATAAAAATTGGAAACTCTGCTGCTAAAGAAAAGGAGCTATCTATCCATGAGGAATTGTTAAGTGATAATGAGACAATAGATGCAGTTATATCTCCTATAACTTTTGGTGATATTAATTCCCAGAGTGATTTTCCTGCATTATCAGTGGAGAGATTAATACATATAGCTAATAGCCTGCTAATTTGGAGAGTACCAGTGGTGGAAGGGAGGAAGAAAATTTAGTGACAAAAATTTGTAATGAGGCTACAGTACAACAATTCTCTGCAATTGGGTCACCAAGCACATTTCATGTGTTGATTGATGTGGTTAAAGAACAAATAAGTGTGAACAAAGAAAAAGCTGAGGAAAGTATAAGCAAAGTAAGTAAAGGTAAACATTATGTTATTCCTCCTATTGTTCCAACTAGAAAACAACCTATAAGAAATTTAGTTAAACAAAATAAGGGTGTGAGGAGCCCTGGATCTTCTCAAACCTCTTTACATAAATGAGAGTTATGTTCTGGAATATCAGAGGCTTGAAGAGAATACAAGCCAAAGATAAACTCAGAAATTTAGTGAAACAATTTAATCCTTCATTACTCTGGATAGATGAGCCTAAAATTAAGTCTTCTGGAAAGTATGTAAAAAATTTGAGATTGCCTGGTATGAATCAAATGTTAATTCATAATGCTAGTGATGGTGGTAAAGCTAATTTATGGTTATTCTGGCATTCTTCTATTTCAACACCTAAGATTATATCAACAACAACTCAAGCCATAACAGTTAAAGTTGGAGAAGTTCTTGTAACTGGAATTCATGCAAAATGTTTAACTGTTGAGAGAAGAAGTTTATGGGAAGAAGTAGCACAAATACATAAAATGGATTTTCCATGGCTAGTTATTGGAGATTTTAATGTGGTTCTAAATACAACTGAAAAAGTTGGTGGTAGAAGACCTTTAAGAGCTGCTATGCAAGACTTTAGAGATAGTTTGAATTTTTGTGAGCTGATACAAGCTCCAAAAAGTGGAATACAATATTCATGGTGCAATAACAGGGTTGGAAAAAAAAGAATTTTATGTGATTTAGATAAGGCTTTCTTCAATGTTAAATGGCTGGAAAAATTTGATGGTTGGCAGTACAAGGTAGGTGCTAGGGGTACTTCAGATCATGGTCCTTTAATGGGGAACACTGTGGAGATACCAAAACCAAAAAACATTCCTTTCAGATATCAAGCTGTGTGGACTTTTCATCCTGATTTTATAAATGTGATTCAAAACTCTTGGGCAGAAAGTATAAATGGTAATCCATCTTTTGCATTCATGGCTCAATTAAAAAGATTCAAAGAGGTAGTTAAAAAATGGAACTGAGAGGTTTTTGGTGATTTGAATGTAAAGATGAAACAAGCTGAAGAGGAGGTAGAAAAGGCTGCAATTCAATCCGATGCTAATCCCGAAAGTGTTGATTTACTTAATATCTTAGTGACATGACTAGAGGAAAACAAGAAGTAATTTCTCAACAAAAGACAATGAACTTCTTAGAGCTAAAGCCGAGAATAAAATGTATTAAGGAGGGGGAGCAAATTCTTCTTTCTTTCATACTTCATCGAAGATCGAAAAGCTCATAATAATATTCGAAATGGAGGATGATACTGGAAATATGGTGGTTGATCAAACTCAAATAGGCGATACTTTAGTAAACCATTTTCAAAAAAAATTTGAGTATCAATCTACTAATTATGATGAGGAGTTTTTTGAAGTGATACCAAAGTTGATAACTGATGAAGACAATTTTCTTCTTGATGCAATTCCTTCTGATGCAGAAATCAAGGAAGCAGTATATGGAATGGATGAAAACAGTTCTCCAGGGCCTGATGGTTTTCCTGGAAGTTTTTATAGATTTGCATGGAATGTTGTTGGTCATGATCTAGTAAAGGCTATTCAATATTGTTGGAGGTGCAGGTTTATTCCAAAAGGTATGAACTCTAATTTTCTATTCCTTCTACCTAAAGTTCTAGGTGCAAAGAAGGCTGAACATTTCAGGCCTATTGGGCTTGCAAATTTCAATTTCAAGATAATAACAAGAATCATAACTTCAAGAATTGGTACTGTGATTGAAAAAATAATTTCTGGTCAGCAGGGAGCATTTATAAAAGGCAGAAATATACAAGAAAAAATTGTTTTAGCCTCTGAAATGATAAATGAGTTAGATGTAAAAAGAAGAGGAGGAAATATTGGTTTGAAATTAGATATCACTCAGGCATATGACTCATTGAGCTGGGACTTTCTTTTTAAAACCTTAAGACATTTAGGTTTCTCGGAAGTTGGAATTAATTGGCTTAGAACTCTGTTTGAATCAGCTAAAATCTCAGTATTAGTGAATGGTGGACCTTGTGGCTTCTTTTCTGTTGGAAGAGGACTTAGACAAGGTGATCCATTGTCACCTGTTCTATTTGTGATTGCTGAAGAGGTTTTAAGTAGGAATATCTCTAAATACATAGATGAAAGGAAGATTGTACCAATGATTAACAGGAATGGTTGTCATCCATCACATATGTTATTTGCAGATGACATTTTTGTATTTTGTAATGGACAAAAAAAATCACTTGATAATTTAATGAAGTCATTAATGATTATCGAGTGCATCGGGTCAAGTGATAAATAAGATGAAGAGCAAATGTTTTGTTGGTGGAGTAAGTGAAAGTAGAAGAAGAGTTATAGCTGAGAGCATACAAATGGAACTTTCAGATTTTCCTGATAAATATTTGGGAGTGGTTTTAAGTCCTGGCAGAGTTAAAAATCACCAAGTTTGGGGGATGGTAGAGTACATGCATAAAATGTTAGCAGGTTGGATGGGAAAAATGCTGTCATTTTCAGATAGATTAACTTTGGTGAAGTCTGTGTTGTGTAGTATACCTGTTTATAATATGTCAAATATATAAATGGCCAAAAATGTTATAAAAGAATGTGAAAAGATTGTAAGAAATTTCTTATGGTCAGGAGATCCCGTGAAGAAGCTAATTCTTATGTTAAGTATGAAGAGATTTGTGTTCCAATCAATGAGGGTGGATTGGGGTTAAGAAGATTGAGAAACCATGAATAAAGATCTTCTCATGAAGCTTCTCCGGAAAATGAAGACAGAGAGGAGAAAGAGTGGACAAAATTTTTGAATGCTAAGTTTAAGGATAGAAATGGAGAATGGATAAAGTATCATAAAAAATCCTCAATATGGCCAGGGCTGAAATGGGTTATGGATGAAGTGCAGCAAGGGAGCAGGTGGCTTGTTGGGGATGGAAAAGAGATTTCAGTATGGAGGGATGATACATTGGATGAACTATTCCCAGATAATACTTTTATTTCACAACATAAGGACATGAAAGTCAGTGATCTAATTGCAAATGGTAAGTGGAATATGCCTATAGAAATGTGGAATTTTGTTACTAAAGAGGAGCTACCAGTAATTGGAGAAGGCAAAGATAGACTTATATGGACACCTGATCTGACTGGAAAATTTTCAGTTAGAAGTGCAGTGGAGCTAATCAGAAAAAAACTTCCTAAAGTTACTTAGGCAAAACAGGTATGGAGCACTGTAATTCATCCTAAAATTTCTACTAATTTATGGAAAATTCTTAGAAATGCATGTGCACAGAAGAAAATTATAGAAAAAAGAGATTTTCCACTGTTTCTGAATGTTATTTGTGTGGGAATGGGAATGATACAATGGAACACATCTTGTGGTATTGTGATTTTAGTGAAAAAATATGGCACTGTCTTGGAGGGATTTTTAAATTTTTACACCCTTGTAGCTTTATGGATGTATTGAAATGTGTCCAGAAGGAAAGTTACAGGTGAGAGAAATTTGGTATATATGTGCTTTTACTACAATGGTGGAGCTCTGGTTTACCAGAAACAGAGTATGTTATGATGAGGAAGTTCCAGAGGTGAAAAGTTTCAAAATGAGAATTCTACAGTTTACAAAAGAATGTAGTGTGAGGATGAAAGGTAAAATCAGGGGTACTATATATGATATGAGCATCATGACAGAATTTGGTATCAAAGGTGTGAAGGTTAAAGCTACAGAGATAAAGGAATGTATCTTTAGATTTCCTACAGAGAATCAAGTTCTCATATGCTGTGATGGAGCATCCAAAGGGAATCCTGGTAATTCGGGTTATGGTTTTGTGGGGATAAGTTGTACTTGGTAGTTATCTTGGTGCGATTCTTTGGTGGCATAGGAGTGGCTACAAATTTTATTCTTTGAGGTAATGGCCTTAATAGGTCTGCTGGTGAATGGGCTATAAGAAGACACTATTCTAATGTGTGCTTTAGTCCGGACTCAAAAGATTTTACGATCTTTGATTCGGGGAAGATTCCTTGGATGGTTGAGAAGAGATGACAAAGGATAAGAGCAACAATAAGTAGTATCTCCTTCAGATATTCCTTTAGAGAAATCAATTTCTCAGCAGACAAAATGGCGAAGAAAGGCTCATCTCTTAATAGAGGTGAGATAATTGAATTTAATGAAAAACCTCCATTCTTAGGTACCTTGGAATGGGAAGATCAGATTTATTTCAGGTTCTCACGCTAAATTTTTAATTTGAATGTATTGGGCTTAGGTGCTGTTTTTTCTTTCTTTTACATTTTTTTGCTTAATCTGTTCTGGGCTTGTCTAGTCAGATTTTTTTGTAAACTTTTTGTTTAATTTTGGTAATAAAATTTTAATGATTTAGAAGAAAAAAAAGGAGAGAGAAAGTTGGTGGTGATTGTAATTTCTTTAACTCTTTTCTATTTTATCTTGTGAATCTTCAAGGAAATAATCAATAAAATCATTGTTATTCATCTTAAAAATGTCTTAGTTGTGTGGAATATTGTGAGGGGTGTAGTGTAGGATTTCCTGCAACTACACATACGATATCATAAGTTCAATTAAACCATGAAATCTTTTTGTTTACAGAATCATTTTCTTGAAGCTCATGAACAAAATCAGGCAATTTATTATGTTCATGATTATTAGTGTAGTGTGTTATCTTCAATTCCTATTGAATCACTAGTTTACTTTTCGATTCCATGTACGCAAATCATGGGAGAACTTACAGATACCCAACTTAATTTATATGACCATCTGAAAAAACTAACCATTTTAATTTATACGTCTATAAACTATCCTACCCAACTTATTTTATAATGAAGTGTTAGTATGGTACCCAATTTATTTTCTATGGTCGTCGGTTTATTTTGTTGTGTTATTTGGACATTAGTTGTAGTTTCAGCTTGGTTGGATTGGATGCTTGTAAGAATCCATATACACTTCGTACGTCCAAGATCGTAATAACAAAGAACTGAAACTTGGCTTCTCCACCAATTGCTAACGATACACCACTTTCGAGTTTTTATTTGTAGATGGGGATCATATGCAAGTTTCGAGTTTTTATTTGATAGATGGGATCGGTATTGATGCTCTGTTGGGTAGAATAGAGAAGTTTATGTAGTTATGTTAGAGAGAATATATGTTTTCATAACTTCATAACTTCAGGTATATTTGCTGCATCTTATTGATAACGATCCTTCTACTTTTCACTCTGCAAACACTAATGATGTGTGTGGAAGTCTTCTCCCGCAAATGATTACTACTAGTTGAAACAGCTGATCAGCGTATGTTGCACTGTTATTACATTTTAGAGGTGTGGAAAGAACTAAATCAGTGGTTCCTAGGTGGCGATGGTTGATGCTTGATACAGTCATTTGTTTGGTGGATGAGTGGTTTATTGTAATTAAAGTTCAGGGATGGTGCTTTAATATGGAAATCTTTACTGCATGAATGCAAGAATAGAGTTTTCACCGATAAGTCGCAAACTTCTTATATCTTTCTTGTGCCATAATTGGACAATATTCTCTTGGCTCAAGGTCTTCCATCCTGACATCTTTCTCTCTCTTTCACTAATTTGATGTTTAGTTGGGATGGCCTTTTCGATTAGCAGCCCCCTTAATCGCATTTTGGATAACTTTGTGCCGAGAGTTTTTGCGTTTCAGCTCTTTTAGTTGCTCCTTTTCTTCGAGTAACTTTTGTATAATTTGTTACATTTTTTCCGGTGTGAAAGTCTTCTCCCGCAAATATATAAGGACTAACTATGATTGAAGCGTAAATAAGGCATAATAAAATGAAACTTAATAAACACATAAGGACAAATTGGTTTGTCCGTCAATATAGAATGACTGAAAGCTTGTCTGTCTGTGATGGTTGACTGAAATATTAGGATTTCAGTGACGATCGACCAAAATAATTTGGTATGAATAAAACTTGAGGATATTTTCCCTACCAGCCGAAAAATGATCACAAGTTGACATTCCATGAACCAAGCACAAGTTGCACTGCTCTAACGTCCCCCACAAGGGCCAGAAAACTTAGTGAAAGAAACACGCCATTACTTCTTCTTATCCATCACATTTGATTATAATACTTACTTTCTTCTTTGAGGGAGGATCCATGGACACTCTTAGATGGACAAGGTCGGATAAGATTTGTGCCATTTTTTCCGCAAAACCCAAACGGTAATGAATTTAAGTCTAACATTTTAATGGTATATCCTGCTTATAAGATTCTACATTCCTACAAAAAATGAGCACAATTCGAGATGTATAAAACCACCATCTACTCCTTTGATTATCAGCCGTTCAAAATTAACGGTTGAAATTAAGATCGTAGATGGTCGGTTTGCTATCTCGAATTGCATTTATTTTTTGTAGGAATGTAGAGTCTTATAAGATGAATATACCATCAAAATATTAGACTTAAATTCATTACTGTTTGGGTTTTGCGGAGAAAATGGCACAAATCTTGTCCGACCTTGTCCATCTAAAAATATCTATGGATCCCTCTTCTTTAATTGCATAATTTATTTATTTATTTGACTGAAAAGGTTAATGTATAGAAAGAAAAATGTAATAAGGCGTGAGCCCCCATTTTTGATTATTCTACTTATCTACTATCAATATCCCAGTGTGTGATCAATTCTCTAAAGAAAGTGAACTTAAATAAGTTGTGATAATGATTCCCCCCATTTATATATATATATATATATATATATATATATATATATATCAAAAGTTTGATCTCTAAAATAGTTTCCCACTCTGTCTTTGGTATTTTGTGTGCCATCACCCTTCTATTCCTCTCATTCCATATGGCCCAACATATCGCAAAAAGAATCATTGGCCAAATTTTGCGCCCTCTGTTCCTGCCTCTTCTATATTTCCAAGCTTGTAGCTGCAATAATAGAGATCCTTCTTGAGTCCATCTGACATTCAAACCTCCAATGAAGTAGTTCCATATATTGCGTGCATAAGTGCAATGTAAAAGGAGGTGATCTATTGTTTCTGGGCAAAGATTACAGAGAGAGCAATTAAGGTTTTGACTTTGACATCCTCTTCTTACCAGATTATCTGTTGTAGCAATAGAGTTTTGAGCTGCAGTCCAGATAAAAAATTGAACTTTAAGAGGAATTCCTTGAATCCAAATGCATGAATGTGGTACTGGAGAATGAGTTACAGGGAGTTGTTCAATCAGCCATTTATAGCAGAGTTGTGCATTGAAACCTCCAGTGGCATTACACACTAGCTCATCTTCTTCTTCTTCATTCAAAGTAGGGGGTGTACCTAAAGTTGCAAATAAATCCATCATTTCTGGGATCTCCTGCTGAATTAAATTTCTTTTGAGTTTCAAATTCCAAGCATTATTGGAATTATATCTTTCACTGATGCATGTTTGCTGGTTTCCAGTTTGTATAAGTTTGGATATTGAAGCTTCAGAGGTTGAGTGCCAGTCCAAGAATCCCACCAAAAACTCACTGCATCTCCTTTATTAATGTGAGTTGTAGTAAGTTGTTCCACCACCTATTTTTGTTTTTGAATATTATTCCACAATCCTCTTCTTTGTGGTTTACTTGAATCCTTCACCCATAATGCTTTCTCCTGAGTTTGCATCTTCTCCTTCATTATTTTTCTCCATAACTGCTTTTTCTCCTTTGAGAATCTCCAAGAACATTTTGCCAATAATGACTTATTAGTGAGTTTTAGGTTTCTGATGCCTAAGCCTCCAAGAGTTTTATTTTTTCAAGCTTTTTCCCAAGCTACCCAGCTGATTTTTTGTCTTTATGTTGTTGAGCCCCACATAAATCTTCTCCTAATTTGATTGATCTTTTGCTCAACCTTCACATGCATCTGAAAAATTGACATATAGTATATGGGAAGACTTGAGAGAGTGGTTTTGATCAATAATAGTCTTCCAGCTTTTGTAAAAAAAATTCTTTTCCATGGAGCTAATTTCTTTTGGATTTTCTCAATCATTGAATCCCAAATTCATGCATTCCTGCTTTGATCCCCTACTAGCATTCCAAGATATTTCAGAGGAAGTTGTTCAATCTTGCAATTGAGAATTCCTGCAATATCTTTCATTTTTTCATCTGCACCTACGTTTATGACTGAACTCTTGTTGAAATTTACCTTCAAACCAGTTATGGCTTCAAATATTTGTAGAATTATCACCAAATTTTCAGCTTCCTCTTATGAGCCATTTAGAAAAACAAAAGTATCATCAGCATATTGTAAGTGAGAGACTTGTATTGAGTTTATGGAGAAACCAGAAATCATGTTATTCAGGTGAACTGCATTCTTCATCAATTTTGTAAAAAATTCAGCAACTAATATGAATAAGAATAGGGAGAGATGATCTCCCTGTCTAATCCCTTTCTGTGGTTTGAATCTTGCAGTTGAGCTTCCATTCACCAATATTGAATGTTATGCAGAAGAAATACACCAATGCATCCAGATGATCCATTTGTCTCCAAATCCAGAACTCTTAAGCACATTACTTATTGTATGCCAACTAACATTGTCAAAAGCTTTCTGAATATCTAACTTTCATAATATACCAGGTTACTTTGATTTGAATCTAGAATCAATCAGTTATCCAGTAATTAAGATTCCATCCTAGATTTGTTTATCTGCTATGAAAGCCCCTTGATTTTCTGGAATCAATATAGGTAGAATATTCTTGAATCTGTGAGCTAGTACTTTGGAGATTACTTTGTATATGCTACTGACAAGACTTATTGTTATGAAGTCTTGTGGTGTACCTACTTGTTCTTTTTTTGGGATCATACTTATAAATGACACATTTGTTCTCCAGTCTAACTTGTGTTGATGCTCAAATTCTTGAATTACTGACATAAAATCTGCTTTTATCACCTCCCAAGCCACTTTATAAAATTCCATATTGTAGCCATCTGGTCCTGGGGACTTATTGTTTTTGAAATGCTTGATCACCAGCCATACTTGATTACCAGCGATACTTCTTCCACTGTGATTGCTTTCTCTAACTCCAGCTTCTCCTCTTCTGTTATTTTGGTGAAATATTCTTCATTCATTTGTGGCCTGACTTGATGTTTCTCTTGAAATAAGTTGAAGAAGTATTTTGATATCTCCTCTTTAATGTCATCTTGGTTGAAGTTATCTTCCCCATTAATCACCAGTTTTTGAATAGTGTCCCTTCTTCTTCTTCTTCTTCTTCTTCTTCTTCCATTTGCAAGAGTATAAAAGTATTTTGTATTTGCATCTCCTTCCTAGTGTTGTGTTTTTGCTCTTGTTAACCATTTCCTTGCATTATCCAAATTTATTTGTTTCAAAGATGCTCTTCATTCTGCTCTTTCACTGAATTGTTGATCTGACAAAACTGTAGTTTCCTCTAGCATGTTGTGAGCATTAATTTTCCTTGTCAGTTCTTCTTTTTTTAGCATTTACCTGACCATATGTATCCCTGCTCCATCTTTTGAGAAAAAACTTTAAATTTTGTAATTTCTTTGATAATATGTAACTTGGAGAGCCTGTATATGTCAACGCATTCCACCAAAGTTGAAGCTTGGGCAAAAAATCTGGATGAGTAAACCAGTAGCTTTCAACTCCGAATGGTGGTTTGTTCCTGTTAATATTTGAAGTAGTTAACAATAGAGTGAGTGATCAGATAGTATTCTGGATAAAACAGTTTGAATTAATAGAGGAAACTTTCCTTCAATTGTGGAGTGACTAGAATTCTATCTAGTCTGCAGAGGAGTGGATTTACTTGCATATTTGACCATGTAAATTGCCCTCCATTCAATGGTAAATCAATCAGTCCATGCTCCTCCATGTATTCATTAAAAAGTCTGTTATTTCTTCTTGAGCCTCCAGGGTTATTCCTCTCTTTTCTCCTTCTTATTGCATTGAAATCCCCTGCAATCACCCAATGATCAGTGGCCCAGCCTGTCAAGTCCTCTAATTCTATCCAAAATTCCCATCTTTCCTAGTAAGTACAAGGAGAGTGCATAATTCAAAAGTCTCACTTTTTTTTCTTCTTTCCTTTTACAATATATATATATATATATAAATCATCATATTTCAGTCGCAATCAGTTCAAAGTGCAAACCAGGTAACGGAACGACGTCTACCCGGTCCAAATTCCTAGCCAACCTGGGTTGCACAGACGCGGACACGACACGACGCTGACGCGGACACTACAAAATTTTCAAAAAAACTAGGACGCGGACACGTATATACAAATTTTATTTATATTTTATATATATATATATATATATATATATATATATATAAATAATCATGTATTTATACAGCAAAGTCAAGTATTTCAACCCTTTTTTTGGTACCAAGCCTTGAACCCATGACCCTCCGGTAGGTATGAAGTAGGAAACTAAACCATGTTCCTTTACCACCACGGCCAAGGAGGCGTTGGTAAGTATTTCAACCCTAAAAATTTGAAAATGATGTTACATATGTATAAATTTCAAAAGAAAAGAAGATATCGTTTGTTTATACACGCCGAATGTCAAATAATCAGTCACTATTAAACACATAGCACAATCAAAATGCATTCTTAGATCAACACATGTCCAACTAAGGGTATACGTGATGTCATTTCCAATTATAAAATCCTAATAAAGACCTAAATTATTGATCTAAATGTTTGTCTTTCTTCATTTGGTTAATAATAGTAAAAATAAAGGAAAAAATTTATATGAAAATGAAAAAAAATGCGTCGGACACGCGTCATCGGTGCGTCCAAACCAGACGCGCGCAGGACGTGCAAATTGGTGCGTCGGACACACGTCGTGTCAGCGTCCCACACGCGTCCTGTGTCCGCCGCGAATCGAACGCGGACACGGCTCAAGAAATGGAGCGTCCGTGCAACCCAGTAGCCAACTATAGTGGTCCACACTTCAGCATCTTCGAATTTGCGGCTTCTTCTTTATCAAAAAAAAAGTACTTATAAAAAAAGAACTTGAGTGAAAAACGTTGACAATGGTACAATCCTAGGTTAGGTTGATGCGATTAACTACACCTTGCTCCACTTGCACGAATATTATAGAGTTGTATGACAAATGTCAAACCGCTTGGCTCACTTTCTTTTCTTCCAAACTTCACTATTTAACAAACCTACAGAGAAGCTAACTTTTAGACAAATGAAAAGAAAATAGAAATTCGGTCGGAAGGATGTATAGACACCTGATCTCCAAAAATTAAAGAAAGGGAACAGAAACGGAAATGATTTACTCACCCAGAGATAATCCCGACTCTAATGTAACGATGACCTCCCTGTTTCCTGGTGGGGTGGGGTGGAGGCCACAGAATTGTGAGAATCGGGATTATCTATCGGGATAATCTCTCGATATCCATATCATTTCCCGGAGAAAAAAATCGGAAAATGGATCATTTGTCCAAAATTTTTTAAAACATGGTTCAAATGGACGAGTAAAAATTATTATGGGTGAAATGGACAAATTTTTTTTAGCAAGGATGAAACTGGATTCATCCTGGCTTAAACTTAAAAAATAGCAAGGATGAAACTGGATGCATCCTGATGTAAATTAAAAATAAGAAAAAAGAATTTGAAAATGGGTAGGATGAAACTGGTTATATCCTGGTTATTTTTATATTTTTGTCCATTTAAACAGTATCAAAATCTAAATGTCTTTTTCACCCAGGAATTATTGATTTTGGTCTTTTTAACCAATTTTGTGAAAAAAAATGATGTATGAAAATAGATAAAATGATTTTGTCCCTGCTCATTATGATGCGAATCATCCAGGGGCGGAGGAACAGGTTGACTAAACCTGGCGGTAGCCCCTCCCCAAAAAATGATATATGAAAATGGATAAAATGATTTTGTCCCTGCTCATTATGCTGCGAATCATCCGATGAGGTGGATCATCCAGGGGCAGAGGCACAGGTTGACTAAACCTGGCGGTAGCCCCCCCCCCCCCCAAACAAGGTAGTTAACCTATTAGCCAACAATATTTAGGCATTTAGTCCACCTGATCCTGCAATTTAGCCCACTAAGTTGTTAGATTTAGTCCACCTAGTTTAATTCTATCAAGTGAAACGTCATGTTATCTTGCTGGCCAATTGCAACTTTAGCGATTCCTAGTTATGTAACTTTAAAATTGTGAACACATAACGCTGACATCCACGTGTTCACAAACAACATTCGCATGCATTCACACACAGATAAGAGAAATAAATTGTAAGTAAAGTTAAACTGAAACGATGAATCATCGACTCTGAGCCTTCGGGCTCGTCCTTGTCTAGTCAGGGAAAAGAAACTTAGTCGCTCTCCCGATCGTGAGGTACTATAGATCAAACATAGCAAATAAAACAGAAGATATAGTGCTGAATATAAATGAGACAATGATTTACGTGATTCAGCACTAAGGCCTACATCAACGGGGTAGTTGTTTCACTATGCTTTAAAGGGATTACAAAGATAGTCGAATGACTTTGGAGTGAATAACGAAGCTAGACGAAGATAAATCTATCACTTACACTTGCTAATTCTGTCTCTCCAGCTCCTATTTCTCACTTTAACTTAGACTTTGTCGAACCCTTCTCTCTTAGTGGAGAGGGGTATTTATAGGGATAAAACATGGGGTCCACTATCAGAGACAGCTGCAACCTTATCCTCTTGATCTTTGTGCTGATCCCGCTGATATCTTCGTTATTAACCGATGGCTCCAACGGTCATATATGGTAACGATGGCTTACCTCTTCTATCCTTCACAGGTTGATTGAAACATACTCTATGTATATAGTGTTTAATGCGGGTGGTTGAGCTGCTTGCACGCGCCAGACAGCTATCCACGACCCCCGTCACATCCGTGTCAGTGGGACTAATCTTCTCCGTTGATCTCGGGTCCTCCTCGAGATGGAGTAAAGAAGATCTTAGGGTGCTCTTCAGTACTTCTCAGTGACTCGATGCTTCAGTGCCCCTAGGCTACTGGCCGTTGGATGGATCTGATGATGAATAAAGGTAGATGACGCGTGCCCCTTGGGTGTTGAGACGCGTCATCGTGTCTTGATGTCTTAGGCTGTGCATCTTCCACGTGTAATTCTTCCGACACGTGGAGAACGATGAATTATGTGTATACAATTTGCCCCTTTTCTTCTGATTTGGATGTTAGTCAAAGTTAGAAGGAAACTGTCTTCTCATCTTCTTCATCTCTCCACAATAACTTCCCCTAGATTTTACGACACGTTTCCCACTCCTTGCAATAACTCCTTCTTGAATCATGGGACAGTTTTATCATCTTTGGTGCTATAAATAGGAGAGAGGATATCATTGAAATAAATTTTATTCCTTCTTCATTCTCTTTTTTGTTCTTTAGCCATTAACTTTTGTTGGTGCTGTTCAGAGCCTAGTTAGTAATTCTCCGAATCATTCCCGAATGATTCCCGAACGTATCCGAACTGACCGAATCCGAATGATACTTCCGAACTATTTGAACTCCGAACCTAGTTCCCGGATTATATGGACCTCACGAATGATTCGCGAACGTATCCGAACTAACCGAATCCGAATGATATTTCCGAACTAGAACTTCGAACCTAGTTCGCGCCCAACCTCGCTCTCCCATAGGTAATTCTCTGACCAGAGTTTTGTTGATTGATTTTTGTTTGATTTTGTATATACTTTATATTTAAATACAATTATTCAGTTAAAATTTTCTATTGGTAGTTGTTTAACCAGTGTTTTATGTGTTAATTTTTGTTTAAAAGTCTATAAACTCGTTTTATAATACATTTATGCGATTAAATTGTTTACTTCATGGTAAATAATCACGCTAAAATATTTTTCCATCTTATAAATCATATACAAACAAAATTAGTCTCGTAATAAGGTCATAATACTTATCATTTATCATATATGTAAGCCGAATTTTAAGTGCCGAACTCACATTTATAAAACGAATATGCACGTACGTATGCCGTTCCGAACTACTGTCCGAACAACGAACCGTTGACCGAATTTCTGACCGAATCCGACCTATCCGAATCTGTATAATTCCCGTATGTATGCCGTCCCGAACTACTATCCGTACCCCGAATTGCTAACTAGGGTTCAGAGTCGAGGATCTCAGAAGTCCTCTACTGTTGCTATCCATCAGGGGCTCGTAGATCATCTTTATTCTCATCGTAACACTTCTGATTCAGGTATGGTGTTCTTCTTATATTGATTCGATTGATAATCATTTATCTGCTGTTGTTTCTCGGTTTTGTGATAAAGAACAAAAGCATATATACTTGCCCCTGTTCTTTATCACAAAACCTATGGATTCCTTGTTGGTCTCTTTAAGTTTTTTTTGTGACAGTCACGACTGAGTTAGGGCTCTTAGTTTTCGCGGGTTTTAGGGTTTATAGGACTGATTAGGTTATTTGTCTCTATACCTTTGATGATATCTCTGATGAACTGTGGAAGTTTGCAAAATCTCGTTTTTTGATCATTATTTACTCCATATGATATTCGTAATACTTTCTTGCCCCTCGTAGGTATGTCAAAACCATTATCGGGTTCCTTATCAAACTCCGCCATAGAGCCCCTACAGATCTCCTCCGCCTAGAAGTCGATATATCTCCGCCGAAGGGTGGTCCATCTAGGTCTTCCCAGCCAGATCCTCTAGCACAGAAAGTTTCGTCATCATCAGGTCCAAGGGTTTTGATTACGAAGAAAGAGGATCCACCGAAGGGTTCTCGGTATGCGGTTAACCGTCCTGTAACTAATCCCTCTTCCCAACGTGTTGAGCCAAAAAATATGCATCATCTTTCTCCCCAGCGCGCTGAACCGATGGATGTTCAACCTCTTCGATCCATGCCTCCTCAAACCACGATGCAACCTTCGAGGTCTAAAGCTTCGCAAACCATTGCTTCAAGAAAAGAATCCTCCGCTACAACTGCTGCGCCCTTGGTGGATCCTCCGAGGAATCCATCGGTCAAAAGAAAAGGTTCTGATATAAGTCCTCCAAAAACGAAGAAACCATTGTTGAGTCAACCCGCCAGCTCTGACATTGCCCCGGTTATACGAAGCATTTCGGTGGCCAAGAAAAAGGTTACTTTCAAGCATGTGGATCTCGAAGCGTTCAAGGTGAAGCATGGCCTCGAGGCTTTCGATGTTAAGTTCTATGCACCAGACGATGATCTTACGTATGATATAATCGTGAACTATAAGTACGATGACTTTCACTTGTTGACCACTGTGGGGGCCTTCGAAGCGGGTTTGATGCTTCTCTTGTATAAGTTGGGGGATTCTTTTTATTATGATGTTTTGACCGATCGCGAGGGTTCCACTCATAATACTCATTGTCGCTCAGTGGTGTAGCTAAGTGGGAACTATCTTCGAAGTAAGGGAGAGACGACGATGACCTACTACACTCCCAATCCTGCTGAGAGAGATTTGTATACTCCTACAAATTTTAACGCTTATTTTGGAGATTACGTCAGCAGTAGAAATCGCAAGCCATGGAGTGTAGGTATTCGTACGATTCCTGCTTCTCATGGTGAAGTTCGTCTTCTAAGTGAAGTGAGTGATTCGAAGCTTCGCTACGTTCCTGGTACCGAAGGGACTTCTCAGCAGAAACTTTTTCCCAATCGTGAAAAACTAAAGCGTGACCATGATTACGAATGGCATGCCACAGTTATCGAAGTTGTTGGTCCATGGGTTTATGGCTGGGTACCAGGGAAGCATGGATGGCGCCCTGTTGCTGGCAGTCAGCCTCGTGGTAGCGCTCCATCTCGCTAAGGTAACTTCTGCCCATGGCGGTTAAATTTTGCTGGTATGAACTTTGAGTATGCCGTTGATGCTGCCGATGAAGACGAAAGCTCCGATGTTGTCCTTCCTTCGAAGGGTAATGTTGTTGCAAAGGTATGGTCCTTTATGTTTCCCCTTTTCTTCTTAGTTTGAGATAACTCGAAGTATGGGGAAAATAGTCTTCGTAATGACATCGATTGTCATGTTTTTAGGCGAAGAAGAAAAAGAGAATCGGTCAGGTTCAGTCTTCCACTGCCGCTGCGGATGAGACAAACGTTCATGATCAGGTTACCAGCCCAGTGAACGATGAATATATTGAGGAGTACGAGGAAGCTACTGATGATGAAGAGCGTACATAGACTTGTCCACACAATCATGAGGATGGTGAGAATGTTAGTGGCAGAGCTACTGAAGAGGAGGTTTCCCATTGTGGTCAAGGAGATGTTCCCGCTGATGATCCTAAACTTTCCCCCTCCCCAAATCAGAGGAATGAAGACATTGATATACAACCAACCATCCTCTTTGGGTCTGCTCCCCGAGTTTTCTTTTGAAAAATCTATTCCTCGGGTGGGCAAGTTGATATTGAATCTTCCATGGGGATAGATTCAGACTTCTCTTTGGTTTCTCCGAACGATGAGTGGGACGTCCTCGGGGAAACCGATGGTGGGAGAGCAGCTGAGGCCGGTGGTGAAAATGCAGGTGAGGCTGGTGGTGAAAAGGCAGTTGAGGCCGGTGGTAAAAAGGTGGCTGATCAGGAAGAAATTTCCGGTGGTGAGGGTGCCGAGGCCCATGCTAACAAGGAAGCCGAAGCCAAGAAGAGTTCCAGTGGTCAAGGGAATGTGGCTGGTATTGGGACTTCCGCTGATGCATCTTCTGATAGTTTTGATAGGTCCATGATGCAGGACGGTGATGATGCCACACTAGATTGGTTGATGAGGAAGAATCTGATGTTTGTTCCGAACCCTTCTCCAGTGATCCCTGGCGAGAAAAACTATGATGCCTTTACCCGCCAAAGGATGCAGTTATCATCTCACGATGAGGTTGCAGAAATCTGGGAGAAGGATTTGGGGGGCTACATATACCATCTTACTGGTCGATCCACCTTCTTCCATTGCTGATATGATGGCTATCGCTAATGGGTATCAATTATGGTTCCCCAGCAGCGTATTCTTGAGGTAAGTCATCATAGATTCCTTATTTTATTGCTGACATGCCTTGTATTGACAGTTATTATTTGTTCGTCATTATCGCAGATAATGAGAAGCGAACACTGCAACCACACTTTGTACCAATTTTTCAAGGCGAAGGCCCTGAAACTATAGGCGAAGCTTCGTCATAGAGACGAGGAGTTGAATGTCGCCGAGACGCTTATTTCTCGCTAAGGATATGGATATATTGGAATTGAAGAACCGGTTGGAGGGGAAAAAGCAGTTTGGTGCCGAAGAGGAGAAGCCCGTCTTGAGCTTGCATTGGTTCGTAGTGACTTGGAGAAGGCTCGCTGATAGACACATTTTTGTGTCTGAATTGTCCTCAATGTTGGTATTGTTGGAACTCGATTTTTGTACTAATATTGTGTTTTTATGTATTTTTAGGTATTTTTGGAAATAAATATTTTTTGGAAAAATCGGCTCAAAAAGTTGCGCGGAGCACCCCCAGAGGACATTTGATATTCGGACTCCCATAGTTTGGATAAGGGGCACCCTCAGGACACCCCTCAAGGAAGATACTATTCGCACCCCTGCTCTGGATGGGGGCAACCTTTCCTCTTCATTTGAATTATGAAAAATGGCGGTAAAACCAAGTTTCAACTGCCGGAATTAGGGTTTGGGATTTGAGCTTGTTGCAGTGAGACTAAAGGGCTGGAATTAATTGGGTCTACTCCAATGGGCTAGATAGGGATTATTCATGTGTTGGTTTCGATCTAGTTGGGCTGAATACCAAGGTTCGAAGAAATCAGGGAGATACTCACCGGAGGAGATATTCACAAGATTGCGCGAGCAGCAGAGGAGTTTGCACGTGTTCGGAAGACCCTAACAACTATTTGGAGTGTGAAGGAGTTAAATATGGCAACTTGGAAGCTTCAAAACGCGTGTAGAGATCAAAACAATCTGAAACTGGCCGTGAAGAATAATGCCGAGTAATGGAGAATTATATGAAGTTATTAGGTGAGATTTTTCTGATGATGGGTTATAAATAGGTGCTGGTATATCAGTGAGAGAGGACAGAGTGTTTGGGAGAGAGACAGAACATCACAGAGCTGAAAAATCAAGTTGCAGAAAACCACCATTTCTGCTGCTGCTGAAGAACACGAAGAACAAAAGACCACCAGAGGCAGTCGTTCATGCTACAGTGACAACGACAATTAAACGAGGGGCGCAGAGCCACAATAACAGCAGCAGATCATCTTTATCGTTCTCTGTAATAGTGTTTGCAACAATTATAAACGTTGCAAACACCCGATTTTCATCATTTTCATCTTTGTAAACACCCTTTGAGCAATAATAATGATTTTTGAGCGTGTTTCCAAACCAAGGCAATGAGGAATCTATTTACGCATGAATAATGGATAATTATTTTATTTTCTCTAATTTATAATTTATAATTCACTCAATCACTGCTTTTGCAGAGTTCTAAATTGTTTACATAATTTTCTTAATTAGTTGTGATTCAATTTGATAGGTTATACTTGTTAAGTCAATTGATAATCTTTGCTTAGGGAATACAATTAATATTTGAGAATTCGTATGATTATTTATGAATTAAGAAAATAAGGGACTTAAAAGATAATTAGAGTTTTGGATTATTTTCCATCATTCATTCATGTGTAATAGTGGAATCAGTGTCTTGGTTATTTCTAATATCTTGAAATTAAATTTTGAGTTAAGTTTTGTTTGTTTTTAAGTTTTATAAGTCTAAAATCTATTGCTTTCACAAGTCTCAACGAACCTATTATTTACTACAACTTTCAAAATCACATCACTCGCAACGATGCTTCGTCTTTCAAAGGTTTGTTTTCTTTTCCTATTCTCCTCTTCGTCTCTCCCTTTCGTCTTCTTAGTGTGTTGTCTGAGTCTGCCCGCCCTATCTTCAGCGGGTGATGTCAGAGAATTGATATGGCTTCGGAATGAGAGGACTCGGTAAGCTTCCCGGATCAGAGGATTAGTGGAGAAAACTAAAAGTGAAGCTGATAAATGGAATGCTCGAGCCGATGAGTATAATACCCTAATGGCTGAATGGCGAGAATAGCGGACCCAAATGGTTGACATGCAGAACAGTTACAACACCGATCGTCGTCAGTTTAATGATGCTCTGTTGTGGACTCGTGAAAATCTTCGCGTTGCGCGTGAAAATGCTACTAGCTTAGAGACTAAGGTAACACACTTGGAAGAAGAATTACGCCAAGCTCGTTCGTCTCACGACCCTGAAGTTAAAAAATATATACAACGGCTCGCTCGGGAGAGGGATGATGCCAGAGTTGAGGCTCATGCCCTTAGTAATGCTTTAACCGATTCTCAGGCCGATGTTGCTCATTTAGTGGATTCTGAGAAAGACCTTGAAGTTAATATGTATAGGATTACTAAAGGCATAGAAGAAATGAATAACGAAGTCAATCGTCTCCGTCACTTAGACTCCATGAAGCAGGTAGAGTTGGATGAGTGTCAATTTGCTCTTATAAATCTTTGGTTGGATTATAAGAAAATTTCCGACGAGTACGATTTTATTGACGAAGCCCGGGATGCTGTAGTTAATGAATATGAGATAGCTTCGGCTAGAGTCGAAGGTATACATTTATTTGGTCGTGAGTAGTTTTATGTTTCTAGTTTTCTGACTCATTTTGTCTTCTTTTTCAGAGATCGAGGGACAACTTAACCTTGCAAATGAAGAACTTGAAAAAGCTCAATCTTCCTTAGTAAAACAACAAGTCTAGACCAAGTATTATGAGAGTTTGGCTGGATCTCGGGACACCGCATCAAAGGAAACATCCAAGGAAGTAACCCGACTAACATCTATGTTGTCACATTCTGAGTTTAAGACCACCGTGATCACATATAAGGCTCGTTACCATCTTGCCGAAGAGATTAACAAGACTCTGACCAGGATCGAGCAGGTCCTTAAGAAGGATCATGGCATTGTCAAGAACTATCCTCGTCGTCCTATGCCCGAGCCCTTAACTTACTCCTCTGGTCCTTCTTCGGGAGGAAGTGTTCCCTCATCTTAGAAGCAAGATCCCGCTGGTCATACCGGGTCTTCTAAGGGAAAGTAGACTGCTATAATTGTTATAAAAAGTTGATCTTCGTTGATTACTTGTCTTCGAGCCATTTTTTGGTGGTTTTTTTTTTTTTTTTTGTATTTCTTGTTAAATTTTCCGAACTTGTAATCAACTTTTATGGAATAGATCATCGTTTGTTTGGATATGTACATCTCTGATTCATCTTCATGGTTAATTCAATTACTTTTTTAGATGTTGAGCAAATCTAGTTAACAGAAAGAATAAGTAAAAATAATATAAAGTATTTGATGTCGATAACGAAGAGATGCACCCGTTACTGATTTTGGACCTGTCACCCCGCTTGCTAACCCTTGGACAGAGGGTTACCAAACGGTGGGGGTGGATGCAACGTTCCCGGATATGTAATGTGTTATTAAAGTATTTACATGCATTCATTCCGCTGAGCCGCTGTCTTCTTGATTGGTTGGGTATCTCTTTCTTCTGGATGCCTTCCCCATGGTCCTACACTTATAGGCGCTGATAGGGGAGTCCCGAGAGATCGTATATGGTTACTTCCCCCAATAAGAATTTCGCACAAAAGCTTTTTTGATTGATAAGGTGAGGTATGCTATTACTTGTCCAGAGATAGAAACATATCGAGCGAGTACGCCTTCTTCTTCTTCTGGTAATCTTCACGCAGATGCAGAACTGCGTTGCTTTATGGATAGTATGGCTTGAGATATTTTGCATTCCACGGGTGTATGAGGACTTCTAATTTCAGGTTATGTAGGTAATAGGATCCATTTCCTACGATATCATGTATAACAAAAGGTCCTCCCCATGTTGGTGCTAACTTGCCCCATTTTTTTCTCTCGCTGGTATTGGGGTATAATTCTTAGCACATACTGTCCTTCTACAAAATTTTGAAGCTTGAACTTCTTATTGTATTCCCTTGCTAACCTTCGTTGATAATTCTCCATCCTCTGTAGCGTCGTTTCTCTTCTTTCTTACAGGTCATCGAGCCTCTCTAGCATCATGTCCGTTGTGAGGTTCTTCTCCCATGATTCGGTCTTTGTAGTTGGTATGATGATTTATGTTGGGATGACTGCTTCAGCTCCATAGGTGAGGAGGAACGGTGATTCTCCAGTAGCGGACCTCCGAGTCGAGCGGTATGCCCATAACACGTTGTGTAGTTGTTCACACAACCATCCCTTGTGTTCATCTAGATGCTTCTTTAGGATAAGAGAAAGGGTCTTATTTGTAGCCTCGGCCTGGCCGTTGCTTTGAGGATAGATGGGGGTCGATTTATTCTTCCTAATTTTGAAGGTATCAAAGAGCATGTCTATGTTCTTTCCCTGTAACTGTTTTCCGTTGTCAGAGACAATCTCCGCGGGAATACCGAATCGGCAAATGATATTTTGGAAGATAAAAGTGAATACGTCTGAGTCGCGGATTCTAGCCAGGGACTTGGCTTCTACCCATTTTATGAAGTAATTTGTTGCTACAATCAGAAAACGTGTTTTCCCCGATCCTTCGATCAGAGGTCCAACGATGTCTATGCCCCACTTTGAGAAAGGCCAAGGGATGTCCACCGAATTCAGCTTCGTTGCAGGAGCATGGATTCTCGTAGCAAATCGCTGGCATTCCTCACATCTCCTGAAAATTCTTGCAGCATCTCGTATCATTTGTGGCCAATAATATCCCTGCATTTTTGCTTTGTCTGCTAGTGATCTCATCCCACTGTGGTTTCCTGTGTCTCCATAATGTATATCCTTCAAAATCCAATCCCCTTCTTCTCTTGACAGGCAGCGTAGCAGCGGTCCGAGGAAAGTCTTCTTTTATAAAATTATGTCCCTAAGGTCGTACCTTCCTACCTTTGACTGCACCTTTCTAGCCTGCTTCAAGTCCGTAGGCAGTGTTCCTTCTTTAAGGAAAAGATGAACTTCGGTTCTCCAGTATTTTTCATTCTTGAAGTCTTCGTCTTCGTTAGCTCTTGACATAATATCATCTTCGTGAAAGTCATCAGCGATGTCTTCCCCTACGTCATCGTCAACGATATCCTCCCCCACATTATCTTCACGATTTGTAGCGAAGGATTCTTGAGGAGTAATCGAGGGCTCATATACTCTTGTTATCTTGATTTCTTTGACGCTTTCATCTTTCAACATGGATGATATGTATGCTAGGGCATCAGCATGCCTGAGGTCTTTTCTACATAAATGCCGGAACTTGATGCTAGGTATTTGGGATGCGAGGGTTTGGACCAAAGCCATGTATGCCGAGAGGGCCTCATCGTAGACATTGTACTCCAGACCTATCTGTCGTATGACCAGCTGTGAATCACTTGTCAGACGTACCTCGGTTATACATATTTTTATTATTAAATGAAGAGTATGCACCACGACTCCGTATTTAACGATGTTATTGGTATGCCCCTTGAATTCCAACCTCAGCGCATGGACGATCCTTTCTCCGGTTGGGGTGGTGATTACGATGCCTATGCCTGCGCCTTCTCTATTTCTTGATCCGTCTACGAAGACCTCCCATCGTCTTTGGTTCGAAGGTTCGATAACATCGACTGGATCTTTCCCGTCCTCAGTTTCTGGTATGCCCTTCACTTCCTCGTCATTATCTAAGGGTAGATCTGCTAGAAAATCTGCCAGGACTTGCGATTTTTGGGATTGTTGGATCTCATGGATGATGTTGAACTGATCAAGGTGAGTGTTCCATTTTGCTATCCTTCCTACCTTCCCAGCGCTTTTGAGAAAAGCCTCATATGGTGCTTTGCATGGAACACGAATGTAGTGAGTCAAGAAATAAGTCCTTAGCTTTTGGGTTGCCCATACTAGTGCCAACATGAGCTGCTCAATCTTCGTGTAATTTTTTTCTTCCTAATTGAGAGTCTTGCTGACGTAGTAGATAGGTTGCTCTATCCTCGTGTTTGTTTTGACCAATACCGCACCGACTGCATCCTCCGTTGCTGCTATATAAAGAGCCAATACCTTATCAGGGTCGGGCTTTTGCAAGATCGGGATTTTGGCTAGGTATTCTTTAATCTTTTGGAAAGCTTATCCGCATTGTGCGGTCCATTCAAACTTGCTCCCTTTTTTGAGGATGTTGAAGAAATGCTTGCATTTGTCCGATGACCTGGCGATGAATCTTCCCAGAGCCGCTAAAGATCCGTTGAGTTTTTTGACTTCTTTTAGGTTCTTCTGGGATGGCATCTCTACGATGGCCTGGATCTTAGCAGGATCTACTTCAATGCCCCTCTTCGTTACTAGGTAACCTAGGAATTTCCCTGAGGTGACGCTGAACGTGCATTTTTCTGGATTCACTTTCATGCTGTGCTTTCTCATTGCTTCAAAGATATCCCTCAGGTCTTGATGGTGGTCCTTGCGCAGCTTACTTTTGACGAGCATATATATCATCCACATAAACTTCTAGGGTGTTCCCAATCCATGGTTTGAAGATAGCATCAACCATCCTCACGATATGTTGACCCTGCATTTCTAAGTCCGAAGGGCATCCTTGTGTAACAATAAAGAGGCCGTGCGGGGTGTAGAATGATGTATCTTTGTTGATCTTCTTACGCCAGGGCTACTTGGTTGTAACCCAGAATATCCATCCATAAATGATAGTTATTCGTAACCTTCGACGGCTTCCACCAGTTGATCGATGCTTGAGAGCGGATAACTATCCTCCGGACATGCCTTATTGAGGTTGGTGAAATCGATGCATATTCTTACCCCTCCGTTTTTCTTGGGCATGATGACCATGTTCGAAATCCATGTTGGGTATTTGACCTCTTTGATGAATCCCGCTTCTAGCAATTTACGGAGTTCCTTTTCGATTGCTTGATGATACTCTGGTGTTACCTTTCGTATTTTCTGCCTGAAGGGTGTAGTGCCTGGCTTTATACGAAGTTCGTGCTGGATTATCTTCGGGTCGATCCCTGGCATGCTTTAGTACGAATTGACATCCTGTCTGTCAAAAATCCTATAGTCGACAGGGGAAAATTCCTTTTCCCGAAACTTGGAATTGGAAATTGATATTGTAACCAAGAAATTAATCTCCCACTGTGGTCGCCAATTGTTTATGGGTGAAAATCGTTTCTGCTGATTTTGGTAATTTTGGGTGTGTGGGTGAGAAACAAATCTAAACACCCTAAATAATATACTGCACGAGAGTACTTTTGATTCGACAATATCAATATATAAAAAACTCTACGCAACAAGTGGCCATCTCATGTTCAAGGTTATGTTCAAGCTTGCAGGGTCGAGCGCTCAGCCAACGAAGTTTTAATAATCATTCCGATGTCTGGTCTTTTGATCAATGTAGCTATGCAATATTTGCTGAGCAGGATCAGTACACATTTCATGCATCCGATCTTTTTCTTCCCTCCAATGATTTTATTGCTAAAGGGAGTAATATGTCGCTCGTTCTTGATTGGGCCATAGGGAATAAGACTTGTGAAGAAGCATATAATGACTTGGCATGCCGAGAGAACAGTAAATGTATCACTTCTGATAATAATCAAGGATATCGTTGCGCTTGTTTCGACGTCTATGAAGGGAACCCTTACCTCAGTCTTGGATGCCAAGGTACATAAAAATACTCTATTAGTTAGTATCACAATGTCCATTGCTTTATTTTGTCTAATTATATCCGTATGCAACAAAAATTGAGCTGTATATATGCTTGTTTAATAGATATTAACGAGTGTGAAGATCAGAGTAGAAATGACTGCCTTCAGGACATATGTCGAGAAATCAAAACTAGGCAGCTTTCTTACCAGCTTTCGTTGTTGTAGAAAGTGGTAAGAAAGATGTCGTTCCTCTCAGAATTGTGAAGGATTTTTAGACTCAAATAAAACTAGAAAACTCAGAATAAATTGTATCAAGATTTTAAAAAGCACTGAGACTCAGGTTTCCACTATTTTCCAATTTTTGTGTGATTCATTATTAATAATTATCATGCAATTCATACGTTCAATTGATTCTTAAATATTGCCAATAGTAGATTTTCGAAATACTGGTTGTTAATCTCAAGCATGGAACATCAAGAACCCTAAGCTAAGCATGCACCATCAAGTGAAAACACAAAGAGTTAGCAAAAATCTTTATTTCAATTTCGATTCAATGCAAATAATCATAAAAAGAATTGCAGAAATTAATTAAATAAATATTACCACATATTTGTTGGAAAAATAGCTTCCTCTGTAGCCTTAGCAAAGGGGTTTAGCTCCTCATATTAATCACTTGCTCAAAATACATGTTTATAGCCCAAAAGTTGATTAAAAGGATGAAAAATAATAACACAGCCGATTTGTAACGGTGTATCGGCGTTACAAAGCAGCTGTTACAAAGAAGCTGTTGTAAGCACTGTTGATTTGTCGTTGAATTTAAGACCCCTAAAACGACTGTCCTCGATGGCCCTTTGTTCTTTGTGTTCTTCAACAGCAGCAGCAAAACCCGATTCCTGCAACTTTGATTTCTCGGCGCTGTGGTGTTCTAAACTTCCCCTAACTTCGTCTTGCAAGAATACAATGGGGAGTTACAACTGAAGGCAGTTTTGGTGATGGTAGGAAAGCTGGGAGTGGTTGCTTAACCAAGAAAAAGTACTATTAAGAGTTGCTTTAGGTAATTACCCGGACTCATTTCCCCTTGTTAAATTGTTTTACATGATATAGATGGGCAAGGTGATAGCATTTCTATTTGTTAGTTTTTTGTTCTGTATTTGTTCGCCAAAATGCAGTGTATATCACTACGGGAAAATAAGTAATCTACAACTGTAGATTGACAACTCGTAAATTAAAAGTTGTAAAATGTAGTATGTTTTACAACTTTTTCCAACAAAAGCGTTGTCAAAGTAAAATATGTCCAACTCTTAGGACCAACGAGTTCCTAAGAGTAGTGACGAGAATCAGAACCACAACTTGTTGTGTGAAAAGGGTTGCAGAGAGAAGTGACCACCTTTAGAATTTACGACTCATATCCTAAAGGTAGTGAATGATTTTAAAACAACACTAATAAGAGTCGTTGAAGATAAGAAAAAAAAATTGAAAAATGTTCTTGTAGAGAATCGAGCCCAAGCTTACTAGGTGTTAGTACAAGACGTCAACCATCCTGCCGGATTCACAATACTGGTAGATTTGTGCTTTTTCTTTTAATCAACATTCGCAACCTTTATAAGGGTTGTAAAATGAAAATTGACTAGGAAAAAAAATTAGGCTAGGGTGAGATTCGAACTCGGGCCTCCTCTGTGTAGGACTGGGATTCCAACCACCATTCCACAGTTACATGTATGATTATCAAAGGACATCTACGTTAATATTTAACAATAATTTCAACCGAGCCTTAAGAAAAATAACCAGAAAGTGCGCCATTTTGCTTGAAACATACAAGGCTTTCTCTGAATTATACAAGGACGACTGCAATCACATTTCAATCAACACTCACAACACCAGGTTGTATATCTCAAAATGTAAATGAATGAAACAAGTGGAGGTGTATATTTATATGCTCAAAGTAGCGGATTCATGCAAATTTTGGTAAAGCAAACACAACAGTCATGAAGAAGCTGCAAATGCTCAAAGTTTCAGAGATTATAGGAATGTGTTACCTATTTTTCTCGCCAACTTCAGAATTAGAGACCAACTCAATAAATCCCCTTTTCTCTCCTCCTTTATCCGGGCTTGAGACCGACAATGAAATTATTCAATGGCGGAGTTAAAAAGGGGGGGTTCATCTGAAGAGAAACATTCAATATATAATACAAACAATATTATAAGTCATCAACATAGCATAATTTTAATTATAAAACAAGTCCAGACCAATTCATACTACACATAAAATGAAATCTTATTACATATGACTTTTTCCTAGATTTGTAATTATATCAGCTATTTGATTTGCAGAAACTCTAACTTTTTCCTTTGCAGCAATGAAGATAGCATCTGAGGCCCATGTAAAAGCTCCACATTCTTCACATAACAGGTAAGCTATGTGCTTATTGTCTTGATTGTTGCATATTTTTAGGTTGAGTTTGTTATTGCAGGTTAAAGAGAAGCACAACTGACTGTGTAGTGGACAATTTTTAAAAGAGTGATCATCTTCTCCACAAGCATCACAGCTTTTCACTGATGGTAACAACAACAACTTGGCTTTGCAAGGGTCAGAAGCATCAGTAAACCATTCAAAGTAGGTGCAGGTAGGTATGGTGCACTTGAAAAACATTTTTCCATAGGTTTCAGGTTGTTTTAGATTGCGTGAAATGCCCTCACACCATTACAAGGAACATGCTTACACCTAGAATAGAGCCCAAGGACACACTTTTGTCTCATGAATCCCTTGTTCACACATAGCACACTCAGTTAGGTTTTTTTTCATTCTCATGTTACTGTTGCTGGTACTATTGCTACCTGGAGAATCTTTCACACCTCCACCCATGACTAATTCAGTGTTTTTAAAGCCTAATTGAAGAAAATTTCTCCACAGGCCTAATTTCTGAAAATTTCTGAACCCTAAGTGTTTTTAAAGCCTAATTCAGTGATGGCTAATTTACACATGATTGATTAGTGTTTATTAATAGATCTATTGAAGCTAGGACTAATTTTAACTGTATCATCATTCTCAGATCAATAGCAGTTAAACAGAACGGGAAATCAAAAAAATAATAAAACCCTAAAATGGGTTATAGAATCAAACCTTCTTTTCCTTAACACATATCGAGAAGGTGTTGGTGGTGAAGAAATCTTCAGCTCAATCTATTGATGGGTTTTAAATTTTCGTGGTTAAGGAGATGAAGGAGGAGGTTCTGCGGGAGATGGAGGAGAAAAAGAAAAAACTACAGAAAAGAAGATAAGTGGAGGAGAATAAGTAATGGGGAGATTGAATAGATAAGAAGAAAAAGATAAATAGATCTTCTGCAACCCTTAGAAGAGTTGTAAAATGAAAAATAACTATGAAAAAAAAAAGTGCCCGGTGAGAGTCGAACATGAGTCTCCGCTGGCCCAATATGACATTCCAACCATCCTGCCACATTTATACATGTAATTATATTTACATTCTTTTATATATTAGACCAAATTTTTAAATTAGCCTTAAAAAAAGGCCAGCAAATGCACCATTTTTTCCTGAAGCATATAAGGAAGTTTGTCCAATGTCTGCAATCACATTTCAATCAACAATAACAATACCAGATTCATGGAAGTTTTAGTGAATTGTACAAGGCATGCAATCACATTTCAAATTCCATTAAGAAGCTGCAAATGCTTAAAGTTGTGAAGTATATTAACTGGAATAAAAGTAAGACATTGACTGCAAAATAAGTAAAGACATTCCAGAAAAGCAAACTGCAACATCAGATACCAGCACATGATTATATGTAACCAATTTCAGAAAATCTGCATTTAGAACTCAATAAATCCCATTTTCTCTCCTCCTTTACCCGGGCTTGAGACCGGCATTGAAATGATGGCGGAGTTAAAAAGGGGAGTTCATCTCCAGAGAAACAGATAGCATATCATACCAACAATATTTCAAGTCATAATTAAAGAGAAATAAATAACATGTCATTTTAAAAGCAAAAATACAATCTGAAGCAAAATGAAAGAAACAAAATAGGTTCAGAGCATCAGTGGAAATAAAAAGAGTAAAACCCACCATCAGCGGCACTTCTTTTTCTTTTTCTTATTCTTCTTGTTTTTCTTCTTTGTCGGAACCACTAAGATAGGTTCAGCATCAGTTCTTTCATAAATCTCAGTCTCATCATCCATTTGTAAGCCAAGAGTTGAAGGTTCCATTGGATGGAAACTTGTGTCTTCCTGTTCATTGTATTCCTCTAATTCATGGAAACCCCTTGGTGGTGGTTTCAACATCACAAACCAATTCGATGTATCTGACTCTCGAGAATAGAAAACTTGTCGGGCTTGTGATGCTAAAATGAATGGATCATTTTGATATTGGTTCTTATGCTGACGTAATAAGTTGACCAATGTAAAACCTTTTTCTATCTTGACACCAAAATAGGTGTGAGCCCAGTCACATTTGAATAAGGGAATTTGAAACATATGTTGGTAGTCCAACACGAGAATTTGTTCTAAAACGCCATAGAAACCACTACTTATTTGTGATGATGCAACTAAAGATTTTGATTCAATTGAAACACCGGTGTTTTGCGTGACTCTTTGAATATCCTTAGTAACAAACCTTGACCCATTTATTTGCAAGCCTTTATATGATACACATTTTTCTAAAGGACCATGTGACAACCACCGTATTGTATTTGATACTGACATGCCTTGACCAATTTGCATTTTAACCTATCAATAAAATTTAGTTAGCAGAACACAAGTGAACACAGTAATGGGTGCAAGCTCTATGTTTTGGCTTGGTAAGATCTAATTAAGAAGTGAATGACAGATTCATCTCTAGTAGTGAATGATAGATTCATCTCTAGTAGTGAAATATAACTATTGTTTTGTGGGTAATGCTAAAAAGAGGTACTACGTACTCAGGAAAAATGAATCTAATAAATTGCAAACATATATAACAAATAACCAAGTGGCGTTGCACGTACCTTTTGCTTTAACCAATCTGCAAATGTTTCCGAGTGTATGGAAAGGAGTTGGTCTTCACTGGAAGTATCGGAAGATCTTAACTCATCCATATGCATTCTAATAAGAAAAAAATTAATGTGGAAAAGATTCGTAAAACACAAGTGCTTATACTGCTTATAATTTTAAATGAACATATAACAATCATAATTACGTCATATATGGTTCAATTGCTGCCGTGTTAAAAAGCACATATCTATGAGCGATCTTTAGCATATCACTACCAATACACATTTGAACACCTCTAGAAAGAGGACGCCTTGCCGGTGTGGAATCATGTTGAATGTCTTCATTATGGCTTTGATTTACTCCTCCTTCAGAATGTTTGTCCCCATGAACATCAAAATACCTGACGCACTCCATTCCTAGGTAACACTCTGCTATACATGCTTCAGGTTGTGCGTAATTATTTACGTATTCTTTGAATGTCTTCATATACCTGCGACAAACCAAACTTCTAATTATTAGCACCAAACTCCCATTTACACAGAACAAAACTATAACAATGTACTTAAAATAACTAAAAAAATATTCATACTAATGAAACAATTACCTTTCAAATGGATACATCCAACGATATTGTACGGGTCCACCTAAACACACTTCTCGAGCTAGGTGAATTGTCAAGTGTACCATCACATCAAAAAATGATGGAGGGAAGTACATCTCCAACATACACAAAGTCTCAGCAATTTCATCTTCAAGTTCTAACAATCTAGTGAGATCAACTGCCCTTTGGCATATTTCGTTACAATAAGAACATAACCGATTTATGGCATTACTTGGCCCATCAGGTAAAAGTCCTTTCAAAGCTACAGGTAATATTTGTTGCATCATAACATGGTAATCATGAGCCTTAAGGACACCCAAGCAACCATCTTTCGAGAAATGCCTCCTAAGATCGATTAATCTCATTATGAGACATATATACCCTGTAGAGACAGTTATGACTTGGCTTTACCTTGGCCAACGAACCCAATCCTTATTCATCATTTTACAAGTCAAGAGTCAGTCCAGGTTGAGTTCAATATGAATCTTTATTTCCTTCCCACTGTCAATGAAAAACATTCTCATATTAAAACATATATAAACTTTTTCCTTTGTTATTTTCTTGCCAGGAAGGATTGAGAAATCTCGCAATTATTAGACATCTGAATGACACCAAATGGACGCAAACGATGGTACAAACAATGAAACAATTTTGCAGGATGCACTATCAAAACGATAAGTCATAAAACCTATGCAGGCATCTCATTTTGGAGGCATCGCCACCAATAACGGATAATTTTATCAAAGATTCAAAATGGGCACCAAGTTGACATTATCTGGACGAGAAAACTATACCAAATTACACCAACAACTATGTAAATTCAAGGGCAGTCACAATAATTATATGAGTCTGTTTTAGGATGGAAGAAAGCTAGAGCACATAGGATAAAAGAGCTATTATTCGCAGCCTCGCAACTACGACAGACAAGCTTTATACACACATAAATATAATCCATCATAGTTGCAGGGGTGGCATTTGGTCATAACGGTACATATAATGGCAAACAAGACAAGATAATTCTGGTGTTGAGCGCTACACTAGAAGTCTGAAAGCCGTGGTCTAATTACTAGCTGTTGAATTTGTGAACCGCAATGTATCTTCTGATTTACCAGATCCAGGTGAGTAGCGAACAAGGAAAATTGTATGCTAACGGGTTCCTTATTAGTTGGTAACAGCATATAGGAGCATGCATATAACAATATTGTATACATTACAAGAACAATCTTGGATCAGACACAGACACATAGTAATGTTAGAACTTCAAAAGTGAATGACCAAAAAGCCAACTATCTATTTACTTAGGAAATTTTACAGACGAAAACTGGATAGAGAACACATTTGTCTTTCCAAAAAACAAGCCAACTAGTGCATACATACCATCAGTTAGCTAGACTTATTTTCAGCAAAATTTGTATTTCACCTGCTCCCCTATACTGATTAGTCAGAATCGCAAAAAATCAAACAACCCCAAAAACTTAATTTCAACCATTTGCAGAATTGAATGCATCTAAACATGAATTAAATTCGAACAACCCAAAAAAAATTAATGTAACGGTTTGAAATGATTGAAATTAAATGCAACCCTAAAAATTTGATCCAGGCCAATCATCAAAATTTAATGCTACCAAATCATCAAACGAATTAAATGCAATGATTGATTTTTTTTTTTTTTAAAACGAATTTAATGCTGAGATGAAACTATTACAATTTTTTTTTAAAGCAATCAGTTACAGACCCAATTACAAGATAGATTTGTTGATGGAGAAGCTCGATTTGTTGATGATGTTAACAGAGCTTAAGAAACTCGATCTGTTGATGGATAAAAAAACGATATGTTGATGAAAAAAACTCTTTTTCATAGAACTGTTTGCTCGATTTGTTGATGATCTTGACTTGTAATGGTTTGATTGATAGTTCGGCAGATGGAGGAGGTGTTTTTCTCTGTGGTTAGAAGAAAGATAAAAGAAGAGACGAAAAATAAAAGAAGTGGTGGAGGAAAGAAAAGAAAAGGATAAAAAGGAAAAAAAAATAAAAACAATGGACGGTTAGAGATCGATGTAATGTTGAAATAGACGGTTGGAGATTGAAATGGAAGTTGTGATGCAGAAATTATTTTTCATGGCCCTTTCACAACTGTAAGAAATAGTCGTCATAGGGGTTTTTTCCTCTTTCGAAACTTTTTAACTTCTGCTAAATTTTTTTCACTTCTGCTAAGTTTTTTCACTTCTACAAAGTTTTTTCACTTTTGCTAAATTTTTTAACTTCCGCTAAATTTTTTCACTTCTCGAAATTGCGAATTCGTGTGTGTTTAGGGGTTCCTGAGAATATTCTCATGAAATCTTACGCATAAACTGCTAAAGATCCATCGTTCATGCGAAGTTCTCGTCTCATAGTAGTCCACTCCTGGCCAGGTTTCGATCTCCGGACAAGTTCACTTCTCGAAGTTTGCGAATTCGTGTGTGTTTAGGGGTTCATGAGAATATTCTCATGGAATCTTACGCGTAAACTGCTAAAGATCCATCGTTCATGCGAAGTTCTCGTCTCATAGTAGTCCACTACTGGCCAGGTTTCGTCTCCGGACAAGTTCACTCCTCGAAGTTTGCGAATTCGTGTGTGTTTAGGGGTTCATGAGAATATTCTCATGGAATCTTACGCGTAAACTGCTAAAGATCCATCGTTCATGCGAAGTTCTCGTCTCATAGTAGTCCACCATGCGCGAGGTTTCGATCTCAGGACAAGTTCACTCCTCGAAGTTTTCGAATTCGTGTGTGTTTAGGGGTCCATGAGAATATTCTCATGGAATCTTACGCGTAAACTGCTAAAGATCCATCGTTCATGCGAAGTTCTCGTCTCATAGTAGTCCACTCCTGGCCAGGTTTCGATCTCCGGACAAGTTCACTCCTCGAAGTTTTCGAATTCGTGTGTGTTTAGGGGTGCATGATAATATTCTCATGGAATCTTACGTGTAAACTGATAAAGATCCATCGTTCATGCGAAGTTCTCGTCTCATAGTAGTCCACTCCTAGCCAGGTTTCGATCTCCGGACAAGTTCACTCCTCAAAGTTTGCGAATTCGTGTGTGTTTAGGGGTTCATGAGAATATTCTCATGGAATCTTACGCGTAAACTGATAAAGATCCATTGTTCATGCAAAGTTCTCGTCTCATAGTAGTCCACTCCTGGCCAGGTTTCGATCTCCGGAAAAGTTCACTCCTCGAAGTTTGCGAATTCGTGTGTGTTTAAGGGTTCATGAGAATATTCTCATGGAATCTTACGCGTAAACTGCTAAAGATCCATTGTTCATGCGAAGTTCTCGTCTCATAGTAGTCCACTACTGACCAGGTTTCGATCTCCGGACAAGTTCACTCCTCGAAGTTTTCGAATTCGTGTGTGTTTAGGGGTGCATGAGAATATTCTCATGGAATCTTACGCGTAAACTGCTAAAGATCCATCGTTCATGCGAAGTTCTCGTCTCATAGTAGTCCACTCCTGGCCAGGTTTCGATCTCCGGACAAGTTCACTCCTCAAAGTTTGCGAATTCGTGTGTGTTTAGGGGTTCATGAGAATATTCTCATGGAATCTTACGCGTAAACTGCTAAAGATCCATCGTTCATGTGAAGTTCTCGTCTCATAGTTGTCCACTCCCGGCCAGGTTTCGATCTAGGACAAGTTCACTCCTCAAAGTTTGCGAATTCGTTTGTGTTTAGGGGTTCATGAGAATATTCTCATGGAAACTTACGCGTAAACTGATAAAGATCCATCGTTCATGCGAAGTTCTCGTCTCATAGTAGTCCACTACTGGCCAGGTTTCGATTTCGGGACAAGTTCACTCCTCGAAGTTTGCGAATTCCTGTGTGTTTAGGGGTTCATGATAATATTCTCATGGAATCTTACGCGTAAACTGCTAAAGATCCATCGTTCATGCGAAGTTCTCTTCTCATTGTAGTCCACTCCTGGCCAGGTTTCGATCTCCGGACAAGTTCACTCCTTAAAGTTTGCGAATTCGTGTGTGTTTAGGGGTTCATGGGAATATTCTCATGGAATCTTACGCGTAAACTGATAAAGATCCATCGTTCATGCGAAGTTCTCGTCTCATAGTAGTCCACTCCTGGCCAGGTTTCGATCTCCGGACAAGTTCACTCCTCGAAGTTTGTGAATTCGTTTGTGTTTAGGGGTTCATGAGAATATTCTCATGGAATCTTACGCGTAAACTGATAAAGATCCATCGTTCATGTGAAGTTCTCGTCTCATAGTTGTCCACTCCTGGCCAGGTTTCGATCTCCGGACAAGTTCACTCCTCAAAGTTTGCGAATTCGTTTGTTTTTAGGGGTTCATGAGAATATTCTCATGGAATCTTACGCGTAAACTGCTAAAGATCCATCGTTCATGCGAAGTTCTCGTCTCATAGTAGTCCACTACTGGCCAGGTTTCGATTTCCGGACAAGTTCACTCCTCGAAGTTTGCGAATTCGTGTGTGTTTAGGGGTTCATGATAATATTCTCATGGAATCTTACGTGTAAACTGATAAAGATCCATCGTTCATGCGAAGTTCTCTTCTCATTGTAGTCCACTCCTGGCCAGGTTTCGATCTCCGGACAAGTTCACTCCTTAAAGTTTGCGAATTCGTGTGTGTTTAGGGGTTCATGGGAATATTCTCATGGAATCTTACACGTAAACTGATAAAGATCCATCGTTCATGCGAAGTTCTCGTCTCATAGTAGTCCACTCCTCGCCGTGTTTCGATCTCGGACAAGTTCACTCCTCGAAGTTTGCGAATCCGTGTGTGTTTAGGGGTTCATGAGAATATTCTCATGGAATCTTACGCGTAAACTGCTAAAGATCCATCGTTCATGCAAAGTTCTCGTCTCATAGTAGTCCACTACTGGCCAGGTTTCGATCTCCGGAAAAGTTCACTCCTCGAAGTTTGCGAATTCGTGTGTGTTTAGGGGTTCATGAGAATATTCTCATGGAATCTTATGCGTAAACTGCTAAAGATACATCGTTCATGCGAAGTTATCGTCTCATAGTAGTCCACTCCTGGCCAGGTTTAGATCTCCGGACAAGTTCGCTCCTCAAAGTTTGCGAATTCGTGTATGTTTAGGGGTTCATGAGAATATTCTCATGGAATCTTACGCGTAAACTGCTAAAGATCCATCGTTCATGCGAAGTTCTCGTCTCATAGTAGTCCAGTCCCCGGCCAGTTTCGATCTAGGACAAGTTCACTCCTCAAAGTTTGCGAATTCGTGTGTGTTTAGGGGTTCATGAGAATATTCTCATGGAATCTTACGTGTAAACTGCTAAAGATACATCGTTCATGCGAAGTTCTTGTCTCATAGTAGTCCACTCCTGCTAAATTATAAGTTAGAACCCATTTTCAGATGTTAACGATTCATAGTTCGTGGTCAGGTTTGAAGACGAAGTCACTAGAATTTTGAGTTTATACCTATCAAATGGTTTTATTGTAATTGTTTGTAATCCAACGAACCAAATTTAAGGAAATCAAATCACAAGCCAATCTAACGGTGAGGAATCCTTGTTTGGTTTACCAAATTTTGTGTTTTCTTCTCAATCCGTATGCTTTGTTTCAACCAATGGGATTGTCCAGATTTTAATCTAACGGCTACAAAAAGTACCATGCGGATTGTGTGTTTCCCACCCAAACAGCCCGCCTAAATTTGGGCAGATCCTTCTAGATTTTTAACCAAATTTGGTTTCCCACCCAAACAGCCCCTAAAGAGAATACTTTTGACCATAGACCAAAATTATTCTCTCATTTCTTTTCTTTCTCTTTCTCTTTCTCTCTATCTTCGTTCTCTCCGTCTCTGCAACTGTTGCTCTGCAACTCAGAAAACAAACCCCAACTCACCTCAAACCCCCACTTCACCTCAAACTTCACCCGAAACTTCATAGAAGAAGAGTTCGTATCACCAAATCTCTCAGCTTCACCCTCAGGTTTGAATCTCACCTGATTAGGGTTTTATTTTTCATTTCTGTTTCATTTCTGATTGGTTTTGATTCGAAATGTATGATTTAGAGTTAGATTTAGAGTTTTCACTTTATTCTGTGTTTGATTTAGGGATTTATTGATTAGGGTTTTATTTTCTTACCCGAGTTAGGGTTTTTACAAAACCGATTCAAATTTTTGATATTGCGAGTTTGTTTTAGAGTCTTTTATTTTCATTGGGTTTGATTTAGAATTTGATTTAGAGTTATTTTCTTGCCTGAAAGTTAGGTTTTTTACAGAACCGATTCATCCGTGTTTACCAGTTAGTAAGACCTCTTTGGGGGGGTATCTGAACTCCTGGCTCATTCTCAACTGAGAATTGCGCAGGGCCTTCCGTATTCCAACCAACAGGTGTCGGTTGCTTGGTGGTTGTTTTCTATTTCTAAGTTGTTTGTAACATGACTTTCATTTTAGGTTGATGGTTTCTTAATAACATGCTAGGTTCATGCAATATGTTGTTTGATTTTGATAAAGTCTTATATCTTTTTGCAAGGTTTGATGAGATCTAGAGCACTCTCTTTCGTATGAGCAAAGCAATTGCTTAAGTTCTCAAGCAATGGAATTGCTCATAATAAAGAGAGTGCACCAGCTCATTCAGCCTCAGTGATTCACATGTGGTGTTTTGTCATGTACAATGGTGATTTCTTATCCGATGAGATATGGTGCAATATTTAGAGTTTGACTTTTTGGTTATGTTTTTGTTGTAGATGCGTAGTGTGGAAGGAGGTGAAGATCCAATTTGTCTGCAATGGTGAAGAATAATAAGGTGAAGACTTATATATCTTATGGTTCAATTTAATTTTACGTATTTAGTGTAAATGATGTTATTTCAATCCTTTTGATTAACTTATTTTACGTTATGTTACAGGTTAACGATGAAGCAAAGAGCAAGAATCCAGTCCCATCTCCCAAAAAGGTAGTAAGCAAGAATTTGGTAACATCTCCAAAAAGGTAGCAAGCGTCCGAGCCAAAACCGCTGGGCCTGCATGGCCGCTATGAGGGTACGTAGTAACAAATCTCTTATGATTCAGTTTATTTTTTACTTGTTTCAATCACTTTATTTACCATCTCCTTTTGATTAACATAGTTCAGTTTATTTTGCAGATCATTTTGAAAGATAAGAGTAAAAAGTCTCATGGCAAACAAACTCCTAAGAAGAAGAAGAAGAGTTCAGAGCTTCTTGAAAGTGAAAAGCTTCCAAGGCGATCATCCCCTAGGTTTAAGAACAACTCAGAGGATTCACAGACTGCTGAAAAGACTACTCCAACACAATCACCAATTCAGAAAACTCAAAGTGCAGTTGAACCACCCGCTGAAAAGCCTACTCCAACACGATCATCACTTATGAAAAGGAAAAGTTCAGTTGAACTGGAACAATCTCAACCAGGAGCATCTCAAGCTGCACCTTCTACCGAACCCTCTGTTGAACAGTCCAGACCATTAGAATCTCCAGTGCACCCTTAACTGAGGAAGTCGTTCCCAAACGAAGAGTTGCAAAGCGGAAATTGTACACAGGGCCATGTCTGAATGTGCAACTCAGGAATACTGATGATACTTTATCAGATTTTGAAGAGGAAGAAGAAAAAGATGAAGAACTTGAACAAGAGAGAGATGTTGAGGTGGAAAAAGAAAACACGGAAAATGATAATGATGTTGACGTGAATGGTGCAAGAACTGAAAATGAAACTGAAGCTCATCAGGTATGACTCTTTTGCTTATGTTACTTTTCCATCTTTCAGTATTTTCACTCTGAATTATCTAATAAAATATGAGCAAGTCACCTGAGTTGTATCCTTATTTAGTTTTTCCATCCTTAACTATTTTGTAGGCAAAACCCAAAAGAAAGTACGTTCCTCTAGGCCCCACAAGGATGACAGCACTAGGGCTAACAGCTAATAAGAATGGCAAGGACGCTGTGAGCTTTAACAATAAGTATCAGCCTATTGGTGATCCTTCGGTGCAGCTTGCTAGTGTGTTGGGTGTTTTAGTTAGGCGTAACATCCCATTAAAGCACAAGGACTGGAGACTTGTCCCGAGAGAGGCCAAAGATAACATATGGGAGATTATCATGGTAATTTCTTGACTCTTCAACTCTTTTACTTTTATAATGTATTTAGAAGTTTTATACACCATCCATTATCTCTTTAACTCTTGTAACTCTTTTGCTTGTATTTGCAGCAAAGGTTTATTGTCGATGATTATTACAAAGACTACTATCTTGGGAAGATGGGAAGTTATCTGAAAGAGGCTAGGTATAGGAAAGCTGGTAAAATCCTTGCCTTGGATGGGCTAGAGGAAGAAGAAAGATAGATGAAGCTGGCAGAACTGAAACCAGAGAATGATACTGTGAATGAGTGGGAAGAGTTCGTGGCACATGTTTGCTCGGAGGGATTCAGAGTAAGTGTTCATATCGCAATAAGTTAAATTATTTTTGTGTTCAGCCCTTGTACATTCACTGTTGTTTAGTTAATGATATTCCGTTACTTTATCATGCAAAAAGATTGCAGATGCAACAAGTTAGAGAGAAATACACCACTCCACACACTCTCAGTAGAGGTGGTTATGCGAGACTCGAGGCTAAAATGGTAATTTGTGTATTTTTATTCCTATGTTCATTATAGGGTAATTGTATTCAAATTGTTCATATGCTAACTAGCTGGATAACATATTGTTTGCAGCAAAAGCATCTGAATACAAAAGAAGACATTGATAGAGTCGAACTTTGGATAACAGGTCACAAACCGAAGGAAGGGAAGGAACCTAATCCTGGAAATATGGAGGTTTTAGTGAGAACTCAACTCATATTTCTCTTATATTTTTTGTTAATTTATTTGCTTAATATATATGTGTTCGAATGATGCAAAAATGTGACTAATTGGGTTACTTTTGCACTAATGCAGGAAAGAATTGATAGAGCTGCACAAAAGCATGGTGCTGATGTTGGATCGTCTGTGACAGACGATCTTCTCTCCAAAGCTCTTGGTGAAGACAAACCAGGGAGACTGAGAGGTATTGGTTATGGAGCGACAAAGACAAAGATGGTTGTCAAGAGCCATTACAAAAAGATCACCAAAGAGTGCAAGGATAATATGAGTGAAATGAATGCGAGACTTGCACTGTTAGAGGTGAGATTCTAATTATCGCTTTCGTTTCTTTTAGTTGAAAAATTGAAACTTGCGTCTCATACTCTTTGGTTTGATGTTGATATAGGAAAAACCTCGAGATGTGTCTGCTTGCCATGATGGCTCACACTTGAACAAGGCCAGTCCAATTGTAAGTGTGTTTATGTTTCTATAAAACTATTTGGTTAGTCTCTATTGCTCCCATTATGAGTTTCGATGTTCTTGTTGTATTTTTCCCCGTAGTCCTGAAATGCTAGCAACACCCATGGTTTTGCTAGCTCAAGCAGGACTGTTCCCCAGTTTGCAAATGACAGTCCAGTTAGCAGACCAAGGGTGGAGGAAGCGTTAGGGAAGGGTAAAGCTTGCAGATTGCTCAGTTGGTACAATGAGAACGAGGTTGTTGCTGACGCAATTATTGCTGAAACATATCCAAAGATGGAGTGCCAATAGGTTTCGGCGCATACAAAGTGACTGTGACTACTTCTCGTGTTGATGATGCTCATCTCTACAAGCCATCGGGTGACTTGAAGCGTGTTATACATGTCAGATGAACTTATATCACATGGTCCAAGGATCTGATAATGCCTGCCATCTGATAATCTGTTAATTTGTTTGGGGTGTGTTTCATGAGACAATGGTTATTTTTTTGTTGCTTTCATCAGTTTAAAACAATGACAATGAGTGTTTCAGGAAACAATGATGATCTGTTAACTTGTTTATATGTTGATCTCTGTTACATTTTAATGGTTTTATCTGAATGAATGGAAGTCTATTTATATATATTTGTATGCATCGAAAAGCAATTTTATATATTATTTTTTTTCTAAAATGTAAAAGAATCACAACTGCTAAACATGGTTGGAAAAAAAAAGGTGATCGCTACACAGGATATGGGTTGTGAAACAATAATTATACAACACAAACAAATACTGTGATACATTTTTATGCTACACAGGATATGGGTTGTGAAACAGTAATTATACAACATAAAAAAACATTGTGATACATTTTTATGCTACAGAGTAAGGGTTGTGATATAAAAATAATGGTTGTCATACTTGTTTCTGCTACACATCGTATTTGTTGTGAAACAATGCACTGGATTGTGGAAACAAACTTCTACTACACATACAAAGGTTGTGATACACGTTTCTGCTACACAAGTTAAGGGTTGTGAATAACATGTCTTACTACTATAATCTTGGTTGTCATACGAGTTTCGCTACACAAGTAAGTCATTGTGAATATGATGTCATACTACTATGAACTTGGTTGTGATACAAGTTTCTCCTATACATATTTTTGTTGTGTAAGAAGTACTTACAACCCAAGTAATAATTGTGAAACACGTCTTAGACTACGCTTCCATAAGTTGTGATATGGGTTTCTGCTACACTACCCTCTTGTTGTGACACATTGGTTGGGAAAGTCCTACAACCATAATAATAGTTGGGAGAATGGTATATACAAAACCATTATATTGGTTGTGTTAGATATTTCTAAGACTTATAACTTTGTTGTGAAACAAATTATTACAACCTCTTGATGAGTTGTGTGAGATGTTGCCCAAGAATTTGGATTAAGTATCACAACCGAAGCAAGTGTTGTACAAAATTGAACTGCAACCAAGTTTACGACTCTAGCTTACAAGTTGCAAACAATTGAAGACTTTCTACAACCCCCCCTCTTGTGCAACCTATCGATAAACGTCGTCTTATGTGGTACCACAACTGATTTCCGGGGTAGTTAATCGTTGTTTTTCCCGTAGTGTATACTGGGTATAACGCATAGCTTCTCATGAACCATATAGGCCTATATCTGTGTGTGCCCAAGTTCTTATTACATAGACTCTAATATTAATAAGTTCATGCAGGTACTGGCTTGGGGATTTTGTTTCTAACAGTTGTCTATTCTTTGTTGTACTTCATCATAAGGAAAAGAAAACAAATCAAACTCAAAGCAAAATTCTTTAAGCAGAATGGTGGATTGTTACTGAAACAGAATGTACCCTTAGATGAAGGTGGCGTCGAATCAACTAAGATATATACTGCAAAAGAGCTAGAAATAGCAACAAACAATTATGATGAGAGTCGGGTTCTTGGTGAAGGAGGTTATGGTAATGTATAGTATACAAGGGGATTTTGTCAGATAACCGAGAAGTAGCCATTAAGAAATACAAAATATTTGACCAGGGCCAGATTCAGCAATTCATAAATGAAGTTATTATTCTAACTCGGATTAATCATCGCAATGTGGTAAAGCTTTTGGGTTGTTGTTTATACTAGAATTGTATGTCTACATTGATTAAGGTTGGATAATATTGATTAGAAAAGATTATTATTCTCTTACAGAGACCATGAGTATATATGCTCGATGGTAAAGACTCTTTCAACTCTCTCATTCACACGTATAGCTCACACACTCACATACAAAGGTTGCTCACACTATTACCCTCCCTCAAGTTCAAGGTCCTTGCAAAGGAACAATGAACTTGGACTCACACACTCGCATACAAAGGTTGCTCACACTCAAAAATAAAGAACAATAGAACAATCGTGAAGCTAAAAGTGAATGTCTCAGAGCCGGAAATGGAGTAGTAGGATGCATATTATGCTGGCAGTTGGTGTAGCAGTATGTATAAGTGGTAGATGCAGTTGCAGTAGAAATCCGCACAAGACATGAGCGCATAAAAGAGAAATTAGTTGGTGCACTGAATAGTTGATTCCAGCAGAGGACTTGTCAGCATACATACCAGGTATAAGAGATACAAATGAAGCTGGGGCAGGTATAACAACTTGTATGACAGCAGTAGTTGGTGGTTGAAAAATATGTGAAAAAGGTAGTCGAAAACAGTACCACCAAAAGTAAGCCATAAGTGGCAGGAAATAGAAATCATGAAGTACCATTCAGCATTGGAAGTAGTGTAGAATCATAAGCAGCTGAACTAAACTCTTTTAACTGACTGCAAGTAGTCTTGCCAACACAACATTATGCCAACGAACCAAAGTATTTGCTCAACCTTGTAAATTGCAACACTATCATCTTGTGCTCCAATGTTGGTTGTGGTTTTTGTTAGAAAATAAATGACCAAAGAAACAAGGTAGCAACATAAGCATGGAAACTTCACTCACACCAATACTAGTATCTGGCAAACACCAATGTCAAAGGGAGCAGTTGAGAGCAGCAAATAGAATCACACCAAGAGATCAGCAAGAGATAAGCTTGTCAATATAACAATACAGTGAGGTCTCCTCAATAATAAACATTGAAGCACAGGCATTAAGAAGTAGCAGGCCAGAAGAAAGATTTGCAGGGTAAGAATTGGCATTAAGAAGCAGCAGGCTAGTCAGTTGGTATAGAAACATTGAAGCACAGCAACCACCATAGGTGTAGACACACAATTTCAGAAGCATTCAGCACTAGGATTATGAGAAGTAATAATAAATTTCCACACAAAAACTGAACTCTAGCAACATAGGTGGTAACATCACCCTCAACTCTAGCAATCACCAACTTGGATATGCAAATTTATCTTCTCTTGACAATATAATCATCAACCGGTAAGAGACAAGCTTGCCAATATACCCACTCACTGAGATATCCTCAACTTTATTCAAAGTACTTATTAAAGCACCATTGTTATTCAACAAACATAAGGACCTAACTAAGATAGATAGTGAAAAACAGGTTGCATATCAGGTTGCATACAAAGTCATAAGCAAACTCAACAAACATAACTTCAACTCAAAATCGAATCCGCAGATTATACCCATAATCAAAACTCAAATTCCATACCTCATACCTATTTGTATCATCCCACACGCGCAGAAGATAATCAACACCATACAAAGAGAGGTGAGGACTCGAGATGAAGTAAAGAAGATGAATGAAACCGAATAAAGCAAATTAAGCATCCAAGGCAAAGAAATATTCGAGAATGAGAGGCCTTGGATGTTCAACTCGCACAATTTAAGAATGTTCCCCTAACTCTTTGATAGTAGAAACACACACGAACAGCGTAACATCAACCAATTTTCAACAACAATAATCTTTAAATCCAATATTAACATAGAATGCTTCCTCTAACCTCTTAGGCAGCACCGGCATAACTAATTGATGATGAGTAACTAAGATGAAGATGAAATTTAATTTTGAAGATGAATTGATTTTGAACTGAACACATGAATATCAGATATGAAGTAATCGAAAAATTCAAAATCGAGATTACCAACAAAGTTTCAATTTACCATTCTTCTAGGAAAATTAAAATACAGAGATCTGAAAATCACGCTTGATATGTTGTTGTAGAAGTATCAGATTCGAAACATAAACCCTAATTCTTACCTAAAAACACCATTAATGGAAGAAGATGATGATGATTCCATTGTTGAAGAAGCAGAGAACTCAGATCTATGAATTTGGTCTTTTAAGAGCAAAACTCGGATCAAATTTACATGAATCCTTGTTGATTCATTTCCGAATTAACATTTTAAATCTCTGAATCATAACAGCAAAAGAAGTTGATGATGAATTAATGATGAAGATGGTGGTTGGGATGATTGGTGATGATGAAATAATGGTGGTGTTGGTGAAGAAATCACATGCTGGGATCGATTACCCTCAGAAATTAAAATTTCTGAGTCTGATACCATACTAGAATTGTATGTCTACATTGATTAAGGTTGGATAATATTGATTAGAAAAGATTATTATTCTCTTACAGAGACCATGAGTATATATGCTCGATGGTAAAGACTCTTTCAACTCTCTCATTCACACGTATAGCTCACCCACTCACATACAAAGGTTGCTCACACTATTAGTTTAGAGATCAAGTTCCTCTCGCTTGTTTACGAATATGTCTCCGGTGGAACTCTTTATCAGCATATCCATTGCAACAGAATCCAGATGCCATCTATATCCTGGCAAAATCGTTTGAGGATTGCAACCGAAGTTGCAGGTGCAATTGCTTATTTACATTCTCGCAGCTTCTACACCCATTGTTCACAGAGATATCAAGTCTGCTAACATATTATTAGATGAACACTACACGGCAAAGGTATCTGATTTTGGCGCATCAAGGTTGATCCCTCTAGACCAAACCCGATTAAATACTATAGTTCAAGGGACTTTAGGATACTTAGATCCAGAATACTACCTTACCAGCCAATTAACCGAAAAGAGCGATGTTTATAGTTTTGGTGTAATTCTTGCAGAGCTCTTAACCGCAGAAAAGCCTTTTTCTTTTGAAAGGCCAGAAGTGCAAAAACATCTTGCAACATATTTCATTTCGTTAATGGAAGATGAAACTGATGATGTAGTTCGGATTTTTGAGGCTCAAGTAGTAAGAGAGGGAAAGCTGGAGCAAACTCTTGCTTTTTCAAAGATTGCGAAGAGATGTCTTGCCTCTGAGAGTGAAGAAAAACCTACAATGAAACAAGTGGTATCAGATTTAGAAGATTTGAAAAGGGTCAATGGCCTTGAAAAGAATATAAACTTAACACTACCTGAGCCAATAGATCTCTACGGTGTTCCAGTCTTCGATTCCGAACAGTTTAGTTCCGAAATCAATACAATGATGCACATGAACATACCGAGATAATTCAGCATTTTCTAATGTCATCTGGATCTTTTTCAGTTTTTGGTATCTTTTCATCGTATCCTGTAAAGTTGTAATAACTATAAAAAGCCGATGGCTATATTTGTTTGGTTTAATCTGATAATCTTAAACATTTTCATTCGTGTCTCTATATGAGTCTGTGACCACTCTTAAAGGGTTGGGCAGTGTATAAACATTTACAAGATAATCTCGAAAGTCCTGGCAGATAGGAGATAGCCTTATTAAGGTAGTTGTTCCTTTGGTCTGCTATTCTTAGAAGGAAAACAGATTCTTGATTGTGCCTCACCAAAAATATAAATGCTTAGACCCAAAAATTGTAAAAGTTTTCACCATACGTTTCTTGGATATGGACGAGGTCCTGTTCAAAATGGGATTTGGCAGTGCCTAGGGAAGTTGGATCCAGGGATGCCCGGCGCCACATGACATTGCACCATCTCATTTTTCCAGAATCTGTTCTTTCTTTTAGCATTTTGTGTACATGTTCGCACGACAATTTATGGGTACTTAGTAGTACCTGAATAAATCTAACAGAAAACTTAGCCACTTGCCAATGTGCGTGCGTGCACATACCCAAACTGAGATAAACTAAGGCTAAACTAATAGTACGTTGACTATGATTTTGTCCATTTTTCATTATATTGTCAGCTGCACGTATGTATGTTGCTTGGTCAGCTGATGCTCAAGAGTCAATCATTTTGACTGAAATTACCATAATTACCCAAAGGTCTGACACAGTATTTTTCAATCTGAAACAAATCCTATATACAATCACATCTCGATCGAAATTAATCAGCAAACCATAACCACTGATCATCCCAAGGCTCTAACTCTACAATCTAAAGCATACAAGATCAGAATAAAAACCTGGAAGGGAAATTATGTTCCTAAATTTTTTGTTCCAGCTGATGATATTCATTTCCTTCCAGATAACATTAGCTTCGTCATCATTATCATTTGTTCAGACAAAGCCAGATTGCCAATCTAGATGTGGTGATGTTAGCATTCCGTATCCATTTGGCATTATAACATCATCGTCTCCGTCTGGAAGAGACTGCTCCATTGATGGATCACTTGGAGTTTACGGCTTCAGCGTTACCTGCAATACTACTTATGATCCTCCAAAACCCATCTTAGAATACGGCACAGGTGAATACGAGTACATGACTCTTCTGATGGGTTCTACTTTGTCCCGGGATAAACAACAAAAATTTGAAATTCTAAGTATATCAGAATCAGAGATTCGCCTTAAAACCTGGCAAACCGCCACGTGTTACACCGAGTTTGGTTACAACGTCGATGGCAGAATCCGTTTTTATGTTCTTCACTGGGAGTCCCTTCAGATTTTCGAATACAAAAAATAGAATCTACGCTGTCGGCTGTGATACATTTGCGTATATCCAACTGGCAGATCGTGATTTTGCCAAGAAGTATACAAGCCAATGTCAATCATTATGTACTAGTAGGGAAAGTGTGTTCGATCAAGCTGGTGCTTGCACTGGCAACGGGTGTTGCGAAATGACATTCCCAAAGGGGCAGTCAGTTTTTCGAGGATGGGATATCAGCCGGAGTAATCAGACTGAAGTTTGGTCTTTCAATCCTTGTAGCTCGATTTTCATGGCTGAGAAAGTCCATTTCAAGTTCAACGCAGAAACTGATATTCTACCCCGTCGCAAGAACAATTCCCTTGTTTACAGGGAGGGGGTTAAAGATCTGCCTCTACCTGTTGTGCTTAATTGGGCAATTGGGAATAAGACGTGTGAAGAAGCGCAGAAGAACTTGACCACATTTGCATGTCATCAGGACTACAATAGTCACTGCATCGATTCCGATAATGGTCCTGGGTATCGTTGCTCTTGCAATGAAGGTTACGCGGGTAACCCTTATATAGCTCCCGGATGCCAAGGTAATTTAATTTAGCTCCTGCACAATCATATAATTAATATGTTTCTTCTATCACAAGAGAGGAAGGAAAATCCTCACACTTAGGGGCGTTTTTTTTTTCTGCGTAAAAACCAAATAGTAACTTATGTGAAGCTAATAATTTGGAAATATGTTCGTCTTGCGAATCTCTACATGCCCACAAAAAATGAGCACATTACTAAACCTCATCATCTACCAGTTTTAATTGAGGTTTAGTATTTCGGAATGTGCTCATTTTTTATTATGAAAATTGAAGTGTAATGGGATCTTCCCTCATCACAAGATATGTAGGTATGATTACAGTTAAATCAATCAACTGGGCGATGAATATTTTTTCGTTCCCTATATTAGTATATGGAACATAGATACTCATCGGCTTAGTTATCATAAGTCACTCTTTCTACTAATGTCCATCTTTTATATCTCTCTACGGACAGATTCTATTTTCGGCTAAATTAACTGCAATGAATGATCCGGACCGGAGATCACAGGCTGACCCATGAAACTTATCAACTAGAATCTCAGCTACCAGTTTGAACCCTGGCTAAATTTCATGTTTCTCTACTTTAAGCAAGAAGAAAATTTGTTTGCAGAAGCCATGGATACATAGCTTAATTTGTAAAATTTATATTTATTTATATCCATTTCTTCTTTCTCTTGGCATTGGGACGTGACGTTTACTTATTTGTGATGGGAGCGGATCAATAGATGTGAACGAGTGTGAGGATGTAATAACCAACAATCCCTGTGACGGAATTTGCAAAAACACTATTGGAAGTTACACTTGTTCTTGTCCTAAGAGCAGTCGTGGGGACGGAAGGAAATATGGAACTGGTTGCACTCCAATAGTAAAAGAACCTCTAACAGTAAAAATTGCTATTGGTATGATTTCCTGGCTAATTAAGTACTAACAGTATTCTTGATTAATTTATTTACAAACGGATCTTGATATGAAAAATCATGCATGATGCAGGTGCTGGCATAGCACTGCTGTCTTTAATTGTTTGTGCTTCTTTGTTATTCTTGGGCATAAAGAAAAAAAAGTTATCCAAGATTAAAGCGAAGTTCTTTCAGCAAAATGGTGGTTTACTACTAAAACAAAACCTAGGCTCGCAGGAAAACAGTGTTGAATCAAGACAGATCTTTACCGCAAAAGAGCTAGAATTTGCAACAAACAATTATGACAAGACTCGGATTCTTGGAACCGGAGGCTATGGTATAGTGTACAAAGGAACTTTATCTGATAATCGGGTAGTTGCTATCAAAAAGTCTCAAGTAGTTGTTAAGAGTCAGATTGAACAATTCATAAATGAGGTGGTCATTCTAACTCAAGTTCACCATCGAAATGTAGTGAAGCTCTTGGGGTGTTGTTTAGAGACTGAGGTGCCGTTACTTGTTTATGAGTATGTTTCAAATGGTACTCTCTTTGAGCATATCCATCAGAAGGTTGCTGGGTTGCCCTCTATTTCATGGGAAGCTCGTTTGAGGATCGCAGTAGAAACCGCTGGGGCGCTTGCATATTTACACTCAGCAGCTGCTATCCCAGTTATTCATAGAGATATAAAATCTACTAACATACTGTTAGATGAAAATTTCACCGCAAAAGTATCAGACTTTGGAGCATCAAGGTTGATACCTTTGGATCGAACTCAAATAACCACAAATGTTCAAGGAACAATAGGATATTTAGATCCAGAGTACCACCAGACCAGCCAATTAACAGAGAAAAGTGACGTTTATAGTTTTGGTGTTGTTCTCCTTGAGCTGTTAACAGGAAAGGAACCAATATATGTTGATGAGATATCTCACGGCATATTTCATTTCATCACTAAAAGATGGAGGAATGTCTGACCTGCTTGACGCTCGAGTAACGGAGGAAGGCAAGCAAGAGCAAATCGTAATAGCCGCAGAGCTTGCAAAAAGGTGTCTAAACTTCAAAGGTGAAGAAAGGCCTAAAATGAAAGAAGTAGCAGCCGAGCTAGAAAGCATAAAAAGGATGCTAGAGACGAACATACCTGACCCTGATTGTCCACCAAATTACAGAGAAGAGGCAACTGATGCCGCAATTGAGCCACAAGACCTCTATCCTGTACCATTTAAGTGCTGATCACTTTAGTTTCGTGCACGATATAACGAACATTCCACGCCAATCGGTGTACTTATCTAAGTATATCATTGGTTTATTATGTACTGTAAGTTAATCCAAATACTTGTCGAGTTATTTTGCATTTGGGTCGTAAGTTTTGGTACAACTTAGCGTTTGGGTCCTAAGTTTGTCCAATTTTGAGTTTGGGTCGTTGACCCGTTAGTCAACCAGGTCTTTTGGTCAAACCGTTAAAAAAATCACGTCTGTTACTGTTATTGTATATCCCTACGGAAAAGGTAATCTTTAAAGCTCAAAAATCTTCTTCTTCTAAGTTGTAACTTCTCCAAGATCAGATGCTAGAATTTCCCTCCCAGTGCATTGAGTACACAACCAAAACTCTTATTTTCATTTCATATACTCAAAAGAAAAAATCAAATGGCAAATATAATCAAACACTTTGAGTTCAATCAAAAATTCTTCCACCCAATACTCAAATTGCATCGAAACTAATCAAACCCCAGAATTCCAAACAAAATAATATGTTCAAAAGAACCAAACACAAAAACATCAACTGTATTTCTACGCAACAACATCAGAAGAGGCATAAAAACATAAATTTAAAGATAGGGAAGGGAGAGGGAGATTATCCTACAACCCCAAGTCTTTTCTAGCTCTCTTCTAAACCCAACAATTCAATTTCAATTGGAATTGGAATTTTTTTTTCTGAGTGATTTACTGATGATGATGATGATGATAATTAAATGGAGACGAGGATGAGTTTGTTTGCGACAACCAGCACCTTCATTAAAAATGGAGACAATTGATTATGAAGTTTGTAATTTGGTGAGAACTTAGTATGAAGTAATGAAGATATTGAACCAGTCTAGGGGTGTACAAAATGCCCGGAAGCCTGCGGCCTGTTGTGTACGACCCGGGTCCGAAGGAGCCAATGGGCGCCCGACAGCCTGTCATGGGCTTACCCGGACTGCCCGATAATTATAAGTGGGCGGACTCGGGTATTTGTTCAAAAATTGGAGCCCGACCTGTTTGCTTGCCAGGTAGCCTGTTTATTTACCCGACCTGACTGTTCGATAATATGAAATAAAGTTTTCTAGCAGCGTGATGGATTTCACTAGGAATTAAATTTCAAGTTTGGACGAATTATTGAGGTTGCAGAAAATTGACTTACATTTCACAGTAGTGAATATGAATTGCTTGAACTATCATTTGAACGAGTTAGAGATGTATCATCATTCATCAAGCTAAAAAAAAAAAAAAAAAAAAACCTAAACTATATTCTTTTTTAATTTATGAATTATCTCTCGGGCCTGAGGCCTGCCCGGCCCGACCTGGCATGGCCTGTATTGTTTCACGGGTATGGACGGGCCATGTGCTACTAAATTTTTGCTACTGCCCAGCCCGGCTTGGCCTGTTAAACTTAATGGGTAGTAAGGACTACAAGCCCGTCTGGCCCGGCCTGTGCTACAACTGGGCTTGGGCTGGCCTGCCCAGCCCGGCCCGATGTACACCCTTGAACCGGTCTCCAACTGATTATTCGATGAAAGTATGATAATGAGTGAACGTACAATCTAGATGACGTTAACTTTGTTAACGGTTTGACCAAACAAACTAGTTGACTAACTGGTCTACGACCCAAACTCAAAATTGGACAAATCTAGGACCCAAATTCTAAACCATACCAAAATTCACGACCCAAATGCAAAATAACTCATACTTGTTTCAGTGGTATGATATTGACTGCATAACGAAAGAGGCAGATCCAGGATAGTCTTAAAATGAAAGACATTGACACTGGCACACTGCATATAGCTTTTTCTTTCAACAGCTTGAATCTGGGCCAACTTCCCATGCATGCTTCAGATACAAAGAAATGAAAGCTGCATGGATAGAATAACCAACCACCAAATGAATCAACAAACTTCATACATGTTTTCTTACACAGTTCACAACAAATCTGAATGTAAATTATTTTTTTTTGATCGGTCAAAGGAAATTTCACTGAAAAAGAGGTACTTAAGAGGGGTACCTCAACCCAATAAAACAGCCGAAAAAAAAAAAAAAAAGGAAACCGATTTGGGAATCGATTACCTAAAAAAAGAAAAACAGAAAAACGGTCGCGGAAGGAAAAAAGGAGAGTGTACAAGATTGCCCCTTATTTAGGCCATCTCAAAGGGTACAATAGAAATACGAATCCCACAAACAAACTACCATAGCCGTTAATCCTAGCATTTTGGTGTTTGATTCCGCCCAAAAGAAAGCTTGAATCTTGACATCTCTAATTATACTTGCTAAATTTTTCCTTTTGTTGTTGAAGATCCTTTCATTTCTTTCTTTCCAAATGCACCACCATATTGCGGCCGGAAGATTGTTCCATATACGGTTAAGCCGCTTATCACCCCAATCATGATTCCAACTTTGAATTGTTGTGGCAATATGATCATTGTAGCTCCAACGGAAATCACATCCTTCAACAAAATAAGTCCAAATTCTTTTAATTCTCCAACACTCATAAAACAAATGAGAGCTTGTTTCATCTTCTTCTTGACAAAAACTACATGTCCTATCCACGTTCATTCCCCTTCGAACAAGTTTATCGGTCGTCATCAACTTTTCATGAGAGAGAAGCCAAAAAAAGAAATTAACTTTATAAGGATATAACCGACTCCAAATAATATCGCTTGGGAAATCCATCGCATCCGTTTCACTAAGAGAAATTACTCCATTCTCTACCGAGTATGCCTCCAACTTATTATTATCCCCAACCATCCATAATCTAGAGTCTATAACTCCTTCTTGTATATTAACCGATTCAAGTGATGACTTTATGGAAGCAACCTCCCTCATTATAGCTTGAGAATATCTTTCACGAGACATAAACTTCCATTTGATTCCGTCACTAGAGCTTTCGTACAACCGAGCCACTACACACCCTTTGGTTCTTGAAGCTTCATAAGCTAACGGAAATTTGTTACAAAGCACACCATCACCGATCCATAAATCTTCCCAAAATCTAGTTTCTTTCCCCGCACCAACCTTGAATCTTACATGTTTATTAAAGTCTTCAAGCTCATTGTAAATATTGTGCCACAAACTACAACCTTTTGGCCCTTTAGGACGAAGAGTTTCCCACCCCGTTGAAATTTCGCCAAATTTTTCCGCAATTATTTTCCTCCAAAAAGCATCCTTTTCCATTCCGAATCTCCACCACCATTTTTTGAGAAGAGCCGAATTCATATGTTTAGACTTTCGAATTCCAAGACCCCCACTTTTTTAGACTTCAAACCGTGGACCACCGAATATTATGAATCCTTTTCTTATTTGAGTCATCATCCCATAAAAAATTTCTTACTATTCTATCAAGTTTATTTGTTATGGAGCATGGAGCAAGAAAAACCGAAAGGTAATAAATGGGCAAGTTAGCCAAAACACTTTTTATAAGAGACAACTTACCTCCTCTTGATATTGACCGCCCTTTCCAAGAAGAAAGCCTAGAAGCACAAGATTCCAATATCTTCTCCCACTTATGAGAACCACTAACTTTATCACCCAAAGGAAGACCAAGGTAAATAATTGGGAAATTTGATCTTTTACACCCTAACATACTCGCAAATCCATCAATATCTTCATTAAGAGCAACTCCGAACAAACAACTTTTCGAGAAATTAATCTTCAAACCCGACGTAAGCTCAAAACATAAGAGCAAATATCGGAGAGCATCCACTTGCTCATGCTTCGCATCAAGAAAAACAATGGTATCATCGGCAAATTGAAGGTGATTAACTTTGATTCCCCCATTTTTCACCGAGAAACCCGAAATTTTACCAACTTCTTGTGCCTTACTCAACATATGACTCAACACTTCTCCGACGATGGTAAAAATAAATGGTGAAAGAGGATCACCTTGACGAAGTCCCTTACTACTACTAAAAAACCCGTGAGCCGAGCCATTCACAAGAACCGAAAATTTTGAATAAGATAAACAATTTCGAATCCATGCTCGCCAAACACCCCCAAACCCCATTTTATACAAAACTTCATTTAAAAAACTCCAATTCACATTATCAAACGCCTTCTCAAAGTCTAACTTGCACACCAACCCCAGATTTTTTTGGCGGAGTCTAGAATCCACACATTCATTAGCTATCAACACTCCATCTAGGATTTGACGACCTTTTATAAAACTAGATTGAGTTGGCGAAATTAAAATAGGGAGATATACCTTTAGTCGCTCCGCTAGAACTTTGGAGATGATCTTGTAAACACTTCCTAAAATCTGAATGTAAATTAATTCATCTCTTTTTCATTCAACATTGGATTTCCATGAAAATTTTGTATATATAATTATAGAGGTGTAAAACGTGTTCGGCTGCAAGACAGCCCGGCACACGAAGTCGTGTGCTTCACGTGCCATGTGCCGTGCTGTGCTAACGATTTAAACGTGTTGTGCCGTGCTGTGCTTTACTAGTCAAAAGCTAGGCACAACACAGCCCACGGGCACATCACACGAATAAACGTGTCGTGATGTGCCGTGCTGGCACACGTGTTATAAACAATTTGAAATCACTTAATGTATACATTAAGTCGGACATTATCACAAGAATTTAATTAGACAACATATCATTTGAAATTATTTCAAGTAAAATTAACAAGTTTATTCAATAAAAAGAAATAGCCCATTAAATATAAAATTGGATTATTGTCATGTAAATTAATGCTCTAGTTAAATATAGGTGACGACATTATAACAACAATATTGAAATATATTTTCCAAATATTAAGGTATTATATGTGTTGTTATAAATAAGCCAACATAAAATGTTAAAAACTATCTAGAATAGTGACTCTTTTGTGAAATATACAAAAAATGTGATGTATTATGCCTTGTTATATGGTGTATTTGTATATGTTATGACGTGCTCTCTTAACGTGCTGGGCTGGGCTGGGCCACGTGCTTATCCGTGTCGCGTCTTTGTCTTTGTGCTACTGTGCCAATTAGTCAAACCCAGCACGTCCCATTTAACTAACGTGATGTGCCGTGCTGGGCTAAGTCACGTGCTGGGCTGGGCTGTGCTCAAATTTTAGCATGCTGTGCTGGGCTGTGCTCGTGCTGGCACAACCCAATTTACACCTCTATATAATTATGTTCTTGGACTGTTAGTTATTTGATGAACTCTCGGGCTCAAAGTACGTATATGTATCATTTTCGACACAAATTTCTATCAATAGATGGTAAGATATTTTTACAATGTACCTTATTAAATATCTGAATCAGCAATGACTTTGGTTCCACAATATAATAAAATAAGATGTTGGAGTAAACTGATATCGTTAAGACTAATATACTCATAAAATATTAGTCGGAATAGGGTGGGTTGTTACTTGTCTCATTAGGAGCATGAACATTGCTTAGGTGAGTGGTACTATTTTAATCTAACCATTATATGTAATGGCACTAGATGCTAATACAGATTGATGCTATAGGTGAGTAGTTTCTGACCACAAGATAAAGGATGGATGTTGTATTTCTTTTGGGGTAGGATCCGTTGACATGGTTATAATGACATAATCTTGACATTTTAGCGCCATTTTTCTACCAAATCCAACGGGAAATGAATTTGAGGTTAATTTTTTGATGACACGTTCTTCTTATAAGTCTCTACACTCTCACCAAAAATGAGAGCATTCCGAGATGTATAAGACCACCATCTACCATTTTGAATATCAACCGTTGAAGATTAACGGTTGAAATTAAAATTTGTGGATGGTGAAGTTTCGTATTTCGGAATTCTCTCATTTTTAGTAGCAATGTAGAGTTTTATACGAGGAACATGTCGCCAAAATATGCGCTTTAAATTCATTGTCGGATGGGTTTGGTAGAAAAAATGACAACCATGTCAACGGATTATGTCATTATAATCATGTCAACGGATCCTTCCCCATTTCTTTTTATCCTATCCTTTTTGTTAAACGTAAGTTGATTAAAGGAAAAAGATTACCATGAAATTTTTGTATATAAAGTTGTAGAAAAAATTTGCACAAATTTTAAGTAAACATTGTATTTTTTTTTTTTTCTTTTCATATAAAGGTGTTTAAAAGCGGAAATGCTATCCCGCTCACGCTTTACCACTCTATTGAGTGCACTGTCTGATGTGGCGTCCATGTGTCGTCCGTGATGCGTAGACGTGGCGAAAAAAAAGAAAAAACACTTATACACTTCTCTCTCTAATTTTCCCTTCTCTTTCTGAAATAAATTTCTCCCCTTCATCTGTAACTTATTTCTTCATCATCTTTAAGAAATTGGTATTCTTAATTTAAGATCCTTCTTTATTTTTTATCGATTCTTTTATTTAAGAAGTGAATGTGAGAGAATTAATTTTAAACAATTTTTTTTTTCTTCTTTTGAAGCCTGGCTTGATTGGGGTATACTCAAACTAATTGGGGTATACCCAATAAGACAAAGTCGGGTTATTTTGAAGTAAAACCAAGCCACCCCTTAACCTTGTTTTTTCTAATTGGCTAATATGCCCTTGGTTAATTAACACTAAAATTCTGATTAGGTTAATTAATTGAGTTTAGATTAAAATTTTGAAATTATGAATTCAGTAGATTAACCTTTTGATCCGTCTTATGAGTTCGATTTCGATCCAAAAATTTTGGTTTTGAAAATGCATAAAGCCGGCAAGGTCGTGGTTTGAATAAGCTTCCGACCAAACATCCGCCGGAATGGTCAATTTTGAATAAGCTGTCGATCGCTCTTCCGCCGGAAGGTTCAACTTTGAATAAGCTGCAGACCATATATCCGCCGGAATGGTCCTCGGATGAAGAACACGCCGACTATCTTGGGCATCAATCTTGCGGTCGGCATGTAAATATTTCCTACCCTTCCGGCTATATTAAACTCGGCATGCAAAAAAAAAAAACATTGCCGGCTGACAGAATATGGAAGATGTAATTTACTTTATTCATTCAATTTTGGTTACTACATTGATTGAAACATAAAACCTAATCCTTGTCGACGGAAAAGCGAATGCACTTAGCATGTGCATCAAGCCTTTGAACCCCTAGGCGACCCTAGTGGACGAGTTATAGTCTCGTGAGGGTTTACATAGAGGTCTACCCACAAAACCTATACAAAAACTTCTAAAGCCATCAATCTTCGTCCGAGAACGATACACCCTCCATCATCTCTGGGGCATACTCCAGGATTTTGGATTCCATGAATTGATAGCTTGCATCGAATGCGAATGCTTCCCCCTTTTCCTCCAAGTAGCCGCTTTGGCGACTTCATGCTACAAAAACAAAACACAAACTTACTTTGTTAGTGCGGTTTAAGTTGGAAGATCAAACAACATGGATCACGTAAAATAAACCACAAAATTACTTACAAATTGTTCAATGGACAAGTTAAAGTGGGGAGCGTTGAAAATTGGTTTTTGGATAGCTAAATAAGCAAGTATCGCATTTTCAATGACTATGTGCCTATCGTGCACTTGTTGAACACTTCTTGAGTTAGATTCCCACACTCTTGGCTAAAAGTTTTGTGAACCCTAGCCCAAAAGGTTGTGGAATCCACCCTTAAGGAGGACTGCCTTCGAACTCTAGTCTCCGCATACCAAGCTTTGGTGATTGCCAAATCTTCATTAGAATCAAATGAAGCCATTTCTTGTGTGTAGAGAGCTATTGGGTGAGTTAGATGGAGTGTGTGATGATAAGAGCTTTGGAGAGTATATGCAAATAGTTTTGTGTTGTTTTGTGGAGATAAGTAGTGCATTTATAGGATGGTGCCCAAATTTGGCCGTTATAGTGTCCAAGTACAAGTGAATCAATGCAATTGTACTTGCAAAAGTTTGAATTTTGAACCCGCCGGCGGGGTCGTAAATTTGCTAAAATGCCGGGGTCGTAAAACGGTCGGAAATGTATGGGTTCAATAGCATGCCGGCCAAAATATCGCCGGCATTTTCTTGTTTTGTTTCCCTCCCGATCTTACATGATTTTAGGCATCAGAAGAATGGTTTTTTTTTCAAGATATGGCCGGCAGGGTCTCTATTTTCGTACCCTTCCGGCTACAAAAACGCCGGCTTAGTAGGAATCGTATTACCTTGCCGGCCCTGGTAACTAAACAACTTTTGTTGACAGGGCCGGCAGTCTGACATTTCACAACCTTGCCGGCCCTGGTAACTACACAATTTTTGGTTTGGTGGCGATCGACATTTCGCAACCTTGCTTCTCGGCCCTGTGACAGCCGGGGGTAGCTTAAAAACGCATGCCGGCAAGGTAATACGACACTTTATATAGCTAAACAAACCATTCATTCAACAACTAGAAATCCAACATTTTTTGTCCAAAATACGAAACATGTCCCATAAACCGTAAAAAAATATTTGTCCACACCATTAACTTAAACATTTGTCCACCACAACATAAAGAAATGAACTAGGAAAGCATTCATTGGCCACGACCACGACCACGACGACCACGACCCTTTTTGGAACACTACCTTCACCACCACGACCATCGCTGCTACCTTCACCACCGGGACCACCGGGCTGCTACCCGTTTATGGGTGAAAACTACTCCTGCAAAATTTGGTAATTTGGGGTGTGGATGAGGAATGAATTTAAACCTTAAACAAATGCACTTTGCGCGGTGAGTGCTTGTAGATTCGAGAGATCAATCTGTGCAAGTCCGGCCTAAACCAAGAAATGGCCATTCCGGACTTGTTTCGGTCACAAAGTGAAGGAAATGGGGTTGATCTTAGGGAGGGAAGCGAAGAAGGTATTGAGATTGTGAAGGTGTATACTTTCTTATGACTTGCAACAGGAAAGTGAACAAGCTTACGATTGGTGTAAGCAGGCTCTGGGTGTTTTCTTGTTGTTTTTCTGTTGTTTGGAAATAGGGCGGAGAACCTATTTATACAAGTCATTGAGTCTTATTCACGTCTCTCGTGGGAAGTGGAGGAAGTGGAGTGATGGAGTAGTGGAGTTGTGTGTTGGTGTTACACGACCAGCCTTGCCCACTTCTCTGTTCATCTCTAACCGTCCATAACTTCCTAACACGTTCTTGTGATGGCGCGTTGCATCCGCACGTTGTAAAGAAACCGGACCAAAACCCCGGTATGTATCCCCCGAGTTTGTGACATGATTGATGATGGAATGTGTGGATCGTGGATCCATGAAAGATAGCATGTGATCTTTGAATTGAATAACTGCGTTATTCAGAAGTCGATACTTGTGAAGTATCGTGTGTATTTTATGCGAGTCTTTGCATCATGGTGTGGTAAAGTGATGGGTAATGACACCTCACTAACCAATTAACTCGACGGGGTTGTATAACCAAAGTTTGGTGAAGTTGGACGGATGAGATGATCTTTGAGACACTCATCTGCGGCCGTTGATGAAGTTAGGGTTTTGAAGCGGTGCAGGCATCACTCTTGACTTGGTCGAAACCAAGCATGGGATACAACTTTGGCCTAACCGACCATACATGCGTGTAGATGGCATGATGATGTAGGCGCCTATACCCCATTACCTCATGAAAGTATGATCCGGGTCACTCAATTCATCCAGGTGAAATCGAGTGGTCGAGATCGATTTGCGAAAAAAACTAGTGCCGCAAGGGCCGCACGTCACGCCCTCTTCAGGCGCACGTTCCAAGACGAACAATCTTGGTCGGTCTTGGCCGATTGGCCTGGTGTGAAGATGGTAGGCTGTTGTTTACGCCTATACCCGAATATCCCATGAAAACGTGATCGAGCCATCCAAATCGTCGGCGAAGTTGAGTGGTCGAGATCGGTTGCGGTTTGGGAGGTGTGACCACGCTAGTTTGAGCGTGCGTTTTGGATTAGCCGGGCATGATATGCCTTGGCCGATCGGGTTAGGGAATAGATGGGTCCACGGTGGTCATCTTTGGTATGACCGGACTGCTTAATCTAATCTTGGTCCCTCCATTCATGCGGAGAAGATGGACGCTCGTGATGCTCAAAACCCTAATTTTGGGTTTCAAAGCCATGCGTCATCTCTTGTTTGGGCGACGATTTTGTCACGACCAAACATGGTTGGTCTTGACCGATTGGTCAAGTGTGTAGGCGGGCCCATGGTGATCGTGTTGACATGCTCTGGGCCCTTTGAATCTACATCTATACCTGCGAAGATGGATGGTTGAGACTGTTTTGCGACACATGTAATATGCCGCAAACCCTAATTTAGGGTTTTCCGTCCATAATGCTTGGTATGAACGTTTTTTGGCAAGCTAGGCCAATGGCCGACCGTGCGGGTTCCGCATTGGTTCGGCAGTGGATATTCCATACCTGCTTGGGGGTGATGGAATTGATCTGGGTCATCCAATCATGCTTATGGAGTTGGATGACTGCGATCATATCCGGATTGATCTGTCAGTCCAGGATGCTCAATCAGGCTAGTATAACACACCGAGAGGGGCTCAATCGGGCTAGTATAACACACCGAAAGTCGGCTGTACGGGTATTTCGTACATGGTTTCATTATAGTGCTTGGAGGTTCGTGTTACTCTGTAAGAGTAACACTCGGTCGTCATGCCACACCGATAATGAGTCTTTGGAAATACAAGGCCGATTAGAAATTCACGGGATGGGATTGTTGACACATGCTCCAACTTTGGAGGAATTTCATGTATTCACGAGAATGGGATTGTTGTCACATGCTCCATTATTGGTGAATTAAGTGAGGGAGTATCCAACACTTATTAATGGATTTATATTTTACAAGATGTCAGCGCATAATTTTCTGGTTTTTACAATTTTAACCTCAAATGAAAATCCACCATCAACATTAAGTCCCCTGCCTAGCACATAATGGTTACACTATTGTGGGGTAGGCATGAGATGGTGACATACATATGTGAGAAAGACGGTATAAAGGAAGTTTACCGGAAGAGTATTGACCGACCGCGATTGCCCACGCTCGTTGTGCTTGTATGGAATCCTTTGGTGGGACCGGTTTCCTTCTTTGGGTATTTGAATCGAAAAGGAATCCAAAAGAGGTATCCTTGTTCTATTGGGATTCTTCTAATTTTTTGTCTATAATAGAGACCAACCCCTTTGTTTTTTCTCACGAATTCTCTTTTTTTTTTATTAAGCGGTTCCGTCCGTGACCACCCGTTCTCGAGTTCGTCTGACTTCTTCTTGGAGTTGCCGTTGGAGTTCTTGGAGTTGAGTTGTCGGAGTTGTCGTAAGTTCGTCCGTCCGTCCACGGTTTTTTTTTTTTTTTTTTTTATAAAGGTAAAACCCTAGTTTGCTAGGTAAACACCTTTTGTAAGATGTGCATATGCTTAGTTTTTCCACCGTGGTTGATACGCCAATATTTTCTAGAATTGCTTAGTAAAACAACCAGTGAATTCATGATCATGTTGTTTTTTGCTTCTTTCCACCATTGCATGCAAAACCTAGCTTTTAGGTTGTATCTTGAAAAGAAAACCTTGACTTGAATCTCGTAGACACGATTCCCATGAATAAAGAAAATCGTGTTATGATGTGTGCGGATGAACGCGGGCCCCGTGTATGCTTGATTGAACGTGGGTCTCACCCACATATGCTTGACTCGAAAGTCGACCTTATACTAGTCTTGTGAGGCTTGAAACTTGTACCGGACTTGAAACCAATACAGATGAAACTTGTCCGGACTTGAAACCAATACCGACTTGAAACTTGTCGGACTTGAAACCAATACCGGACGAAACTTGTCTAGGACTTGAAACCAATACCAGATTGAAACTTGTAGGACTTGAAACCAATACAGATGAAACTTGTCTAGGACTTGAAACCAATACCAGACTTGACTTGAGTAATCTGGTGTTTGGACCTAATCCCGGCTTTTGTGCATTTCAACGTGTCTTGTCGTGCGTGACTACACGCTTCATGCGCTTTTCAAAGAAGTTCTAACTCATGTCTTTTATTTCATTGTGGAATGAAGAAAGAATTCTGTTGAGATGTCCTCACGGAGATAATCTTTGGTGCCAAGCCGGGAAGTGTTGACGGCTTCAAAGATATGCCGAACATCGATGATGAGTTGTTCACCTCGCCTTTTCCAAATATTAGAAGACATCCTTCTCATAAGATAGTCCTGCTTTCCGATTCAGAAAATATGGATGCTGATCCATTTTCTTCTTCAGCACTTGTGATGAGATTTTGTCTCCGGAGAAACGAATATCCGCCTTCCCCTATTGACTTCAAGATTTGTCATACTCCACTGGGTTCTTATGAAGGATGGATGAGACGCATGTTGAGTAATAAGGGCATTAAAGACAATTTTCTTTCGGCGCAAATCCTCAATGCGGTCATGGCATCTCTTTGCTCTTGAAATTAAGAAAGGCAGCTGCGGGTTTGATTACCTTCATTTCTCGGTGGCGCATTTCTACTCATACAGACCATATCTAGATGGGGAGAGATGACTATTACTCTGGAGAGTGTAGCTGCATTAATGAACTTGCCTGTTGCTGGAAGTCTTTCTTACGATCTCTCTGATACGGAGCAACGTAACTATGATGCTATACTTCAAAAGGTGGCGGGATTCGACAGTCTGGACAAGGAGGATAAAAAAGATACGAGGTGCTTTTACACCTGGTGGGTGTCGGAGTGGTCTCTGCCAGACCCGAGGCCGGATCAAGAGTTGGAAAATGAGCTCGGCGTGATTGCGTTCTGTCTTTATGGCTATCCAGAGATATATTCGACGACGGTTGGAAAGAAGATCATTAGAGGTGACCTCGTTAAGATCGCTATAAAGGCGGCAAAAGGTAAAGTTCTTCCCACGGGTGCCTTGTTCCTTGGATCCATGTACTCTCATACGGACGCCTTAGCAATGGACATGCATGTTTCTAACGGGTACAAGAAGGTGGAATCGCACGTTCACTTCGCTTTTCTTCGGGCATTCGATGGGAAAACTTCAAAATCTATGCTCCTACTCCTGCAAATTTGCTCACCAACTTGTATGGTGGCTCGAGAATACTCATTTGGAATAGGAGGCGTCCCAGGCGGCGCGAGACTTGTGGACATATTTGACAATGTGTCTTCGTAGATTTCCGTCCATGGGGTCGATCCACCCTTCCATTGTTCGGCCAAAGACTTTTGCTATTGCTTGATGGCCACGATGTTATGTTGCATCCGATGTTAAGACTATGAGATTTGGGGAAATTGTTTACTCGCATTTGCATCCCAGGATATGTCCGTCTTTATTCAACGAAGAATTTCCGTGACTCCGTACAATATTGATGAGGCGGCTCGTCAAATGGGGTTTGATCGGGGTGTCCCATTTATCCGTCCACCAGGGGTTCCGAAAGAATTCCTCCCAAATATTCTTAATCTTTGACGTGTTTTTGGAACGGGTGAGCCTTCCCTTCTAGCCTATTGGGAGAAACCCGGTGGTAACCGATAAAGTACAAGGAATTTTGGAGGAGGCAACTGTTGATTTTCGGGAATTCTCGGAGAGTGTCGTGACGAGGTTTCGTGGTGAACCATCTTCGACGTTTTGAAAAAGCATTTCCGGTTGAAGCCACTTCCAGCCAAACGGACCGTAGCCGAGGATTGCGGTCCCCAGCGGAGAGAGATCAAGAGGCGGGCATGTGGTTCGGTGATCCTCAATTCCTCCAATATGCGGTATTTAAATCTCTTCCGTTGGTTCCTTTATTTCTCCGGGGTGAATCTTTCTAAGAGTAATTCTTGATTGAAATCGGGGGATTCGAAAGAGAATGTCTTCACAAGGTTGGCGCGCATTCGGGAATGAGAAGGGTGGTAATGTTGATCTTCATCTTTGAGAAGTCCGTCGGCATCGACCTTCATCCGAGAAGTCGGCGGTAGTGAACTTCATCTTTGAGAAGTCTGGCGGTACTGACCTTCATGCTGAGAAGTCTGGCGGTACTGACCTTCATGCTGAGAAGTCTGGAGAAACCGCTCCTTTTTCCGACCATGATAGAGATGATGCAAGCTCGGTTGGACAAGCCGCCTCCCTGAGTGATCTTGTTGACGGGGTCGTGATGGAAATTAGCATCCAGAGTGAAGTAGATGTCAAAGGGAATATAAGAGAGGCAACATCTGCTATAGTTGAAGTTGCTCCCCTTGAAGAACGTTCTGAGCAGGTTTCGGCCAATAAAGCTGTCGTGGTGACTCCTTCTGAAAGGTCTCCTGTAACTGACAAGGTTCCGTGGTTGGTGAAGTATTGGTAGCACAGCCTGGAGCTTTGTTTGATCCTCCATTCATTGTTCCTTATCCAGGTCATGTGTTGGTTGGAGGATTCAGTGTGCCGGTTCGGTTCAATGAGTTGTACACGGCAATATGGGAGAAACACGGTCACATTGCTACCACTACGAAGCTCAAAAGTCGTCTTGCATTGGTCAACCGCGTTCAGGAGGCTTTATTTTCTATCCATGGGATGAGCGTCGCGACTGGTCGAACAGTTTCTGAGGAGATGATTGAAGACTGGAAGTGCCATCGAGATGTGTTTGTGCAGTACGCCTTCAATGCTCCTTGGTTCCTCAAAAGGTTCTCCGAGATTCAGGAGCTCCAGAAATTACAAGGTGAAGCCCCTTACAAAGAGAATGTGTCGCTCGCCGGGGAAGAAGAGGTTGAAAAGTTGTCTCCGAGGAGTTGAAGCTGAAGCAGGCTGTACTTCAAAGGATGAAAGTCGCTCTTGCCCAGAAGGACGAGTTGCTTCTGAAGGACTTTCCTTGAAGGATTCGCGCCATATACTTGTCTCTTCTTTTAGATGCTTTTCTCTTTGAGTGATAGTGAGGATTTCCTTTCGCAATTTGACTTCCGGTTTTGAATTAATAGGTAATTGAATTGGTATATTGAGATAGTTTTGTGAATAACTTTTTCCGAAAGAGGTTATTTTAAATGGAATTTGCATCTTGGTCGTGAATGATTGCACATATCATATGAAATTGCAAATGTCTCGTAAAAGGGAGGTATGAAGGAAAAAAAAATGTGGCGTTTGACCACTGAGCCTCTTTCTCCACGTGCGGAATGTTAAGTCCCCAGTGCATTCTAAAACTATCCTTCTTGTAAAATTGTTGAGTAAAACTTACTTACTTTTGAAGCCTCACTTGTACCGGACCGGAGTAGACTTTCTAAGAAAATACTCCGCACCAATCTCTCACAGCTATCGCTCTGGACCAAGCTTTTCCTGAACAATGCGATTCAAAGCGTTGCATTCACTGGTGGGGTGATGGAGGAACCGGTGGAAATGACAGTACCTCGGGTCCATCACTTCTTGATCAGTACGAGGACGCCATACCGGGGGTAGCTCCACCTCTCCATTTCGCACCCACACCTCCAGTAGCTCCAGAATCTTCTTCATTGGGAAGGGGAAATGTAAGTACCTTGAGTCTGGCTCTTCCTGCGTTAGTGGGCGTTGTGATGTCTCTACGTGGCTTTGATGTGGAGCACGTTCCGGAGATGAAGTTGGAAGATTTGCGAGTGCCATCATATCCGCGGATCGCTTGCCTGGGTAAAGGGATGTGGAAGGTGTCGTAATATCACTGCTCAGTGATCGAATTGAACGCTCCCATCCTCTGTATTCACGTATTTCCTGATCGATCTATCCTTCCACAAACATTTCTTCGCTTGGATGAAAGGCCGATGCGGATTGGACAGTCTTCCGGGCTTCAACAAGAGTTTTGAGATATAAATCTTCTAACAGGGCTCCATAGGCTGCAGGCTCCCTTTCTTTATTTGTTAGAAGTTGTAGTACTCCGGACAAGTCTTTTCCTCTGTGGAGTTGCCTCGGTTCTTCATTGTTGACTGACCATGTTGTTCATCTTTCCTGAGTCTCCTGCGGTTACGCGCTCTTTTTGCCTCTCCACTGGTAAAATTGTGACTCCTGGCTAAGGATTCAGCGTTTCTTGCACTGCCTGAGTAGATGCACGCCGACCCTTCTTGTAATTGCGATGTTATATCATTCAAAAGGCGGAATGTTTCGCTCTGCCTTCTGGTGATACCGGTTTGATTTGCCAAGACATCCTCCAGCATTCTAACTATACTTCCCATAATATCTGAACCACCTGTGGTTTCTGGATACATTGCGAGATGGAAATCGAAAAATTGAGAATTCAATTTTGTGCAACCGAGAGATCAACCTCCCACTGTAGTCGCCAATTGTTTATGGGTGAAAACTACTCCTGAGAATTTGGTGATTTGGGGTGTGGATGAGGAATGAATTTAAACCTTAAACAAATGCCTTTGCGCGGTGAGTGCTTGTAGATTCGAGAGATCAATCTGTGCAAGTCCGGCCTAAACCAAGAAATGGTCGTTCCGGACTTGTTTCGGTCACAAAGTGAAGGAAATGGGGTTGATCTTAGGGAGGAAGCGAATAAGGTGTTGAGATTGTGAAGGTGTAGACTTGCTTATGACTTGCAACGGGAAAGTGAACAAGCTTACGATTGGTGTAAAGCGAGGCTCTGGGTGTTTTCTTGTTTTTTTCTGTTGTTTGGAAATAGGGCGGAGAACCTATTTATACAAGTCATTGAGTCTTATTCACGTCTCTCGTGGGAAGTGGAGGAAGTGGAGTGATGGAGTAGTGGAGTTGTGCGTTGGTGATACACGACCAGCCTTGCCCACTTCTCTGTTCATCTCATCTCTAACCGTCCATAACTTCCTAACACGTTCTTGTGATGGCGCGTTGCACGCTGCACTGCGTTGTAAACCGCTTGAGACCAATACCCCAGTATGTATCCCCCAGTTTGTGACATGATTGATGTACGGAATGTGTGGATCGTGGATCCACGAAAGATAGCATGTGATCTTTGAATTGAATAAGCTGCGTTATTCGAAGAAGTCGATACTTGTGAAGTATCGTGTGTATTTTATGCAGTCTTTGCATCATGGTGTGGTAAAGTGATGAGTAATGACACCTCACTAACCAATTAACTCGACCAGGGTTGTATAACCAAGCTGGTGAAGTTGGACGGATGAGATGATCTTTGAGACACTCATCTGCGACCATTGATGAAGTTAGGGTTTTGAAGAGGTGCGCAGGTATCACTCTTCAGCTTGGTCGAAACCAAGCATGGGATACAACTTTGGACTAACCGACCATACATGCGTGTAGATGGCATGATGATGTAGGCGCCTATACCCCATTACCTCATGAAAGTATGATCCGGGTCACTCAATTCATCCGGTGAAATCGAGTGGTCGAGATCGATTTGCGACAAAAAACTAGTGCGCAAGGGCCGCACGTCACGCCCTCTTCAGGCGCACGTTCCAAGACGACCAATCTTGGTCGGTCTTGGCCGATTGGCCACAGTGTGAAGGTGGTAGGCTGGTGTTTTACGCCTATACTGAATATCCCATGAAAACGTGATCTGAGCCATCCAAATCGTCCTGCGAAGTTGAGTAGTCGAGATCAATTTGCGGTTTGGGAGGTGTGACCACGCTAGTTTGAGCGTGCGTTTTGGATTAGCCAGGCATGATATGCCTTGGCCGATCGGGTCAGGGAATAGATGGGTCCACGGTGGTCATCTTTGGTATGGCCAGGACTGCTTAATCTAATCTTGGGCCCTCAATTCATGCCGGAGAAGATGGACGCTCGTGATGCTCAAAACCCTAATTTTGGGTTTCAAAGCCATGCGTCATATCTTGTTTGGGCGACGATTTTGTCACGATCAAACATGGTTGGTCTTGACCGATTGGTCAAGTGTGTAGGCGGGCCCACGGTGATCGTGTTGACATGCTCTGGGCCCTTTGAATCTACATCTACACCCTCCATCTATACCTGCAAAGATGGATGGTTGAGACTGTTTTGCGACACATGTAATATGCCGCAAACCCTAATTTAGGGTTTTAAAGTCCATAATGCTTGGTATGAACGTTTTTTGGCAACCTAGGCCAATGGCCGACCGTGCGGGTTCCGCATTGGTTCGGCAGTGGATATTCCATACCTGCTAGGGGTGATGGAATTGATCCGGGTCATCCAATCATGCTTATGGAGTTGGATGATCTGCGATCATATCCGGATCGATCGGTCAGTCCAGGATGCTCAATCGGGCTAGTATAACACACCGAGAGGGGCTCAATCGGGCTAGTATAACACCGAGAGTCGGCTGTACGGGTATTTCGTACATGGTTTCATTATAGTGCTTGGAGGTTCGTGTTACTCTGTAAGAGTAACACTTAGTCGTCATGCCACACGATAATGAGTCTTGGAAATACAAGGTCGATTAGAAATTCACGAGGATGGGATTGTTGCCACATGCTCCAACCTTGGGAGGAATTTCATGTATTCACGAGAATGGGATTGTTGCCACATGCTCCATTCTTGGTGAATTAAGTGAGGGAGTATCCAACACTTATTAATGGCTTTATCTTTTACAAGATGTCAGCGCATAATTTTTTCTGGTTTTTACAATTTTAACCTCAAATGAAAATCCACCATCAACACTACCTTCACCACCACGAGCATTACGAGTCCTCTTTTTATCAGCCTTTATCTTGGCTTGTGCATCCTTAATATCTTTTTCTTCCGCCTTTACTTCAGCCTGAAGTTGCTTGAACAATAGCTGGGCATCCTCATTGTCAACATTGCAAGCATAGTCAATGTGCCTGCTTTGCACAGGTTCTCCTCTGTCTTTCGCGCAACACAACACCCTCACAAAGGTCTTCAACTGATCCTTCTATATTCAATTAAACAACAAACAATTAATAGAATGATTCGGTAATGCAATCAATCTTAAAATAGTAAGAGCAACTCTAAAATACTTACAAATATCTTAAGCAATGTTCTTTGGGTCTTTCGATTCCATATTCTTCTTACGAGCCAGTTCTTGATAGTCATTGTCCTAATCACGGTAGGGACGAGCCCAACCCAAGTACCACGCTATGTATTTCTCGGTAGCTTCATGGCCAGGTGGTCACCTCGTCCAAAAGACTCACATCGATTTGACCGCGACGCCTATCAACCCAATGTTCTTGAGTTGGTGCTGGAAGGTAAGAGACGTTCATACCTTTTTGGGAGGTGGAGTAATCACTCATATCCACAGTAAAGGCCGGATTTGCTGCATCGAAATGAGGTTCTTCTTGTACGTAACCCAATTGTCGCATTACCCGATGTGGATCGTACATTGTAAATCCTTTAAACACAGTCATCAAGGGTCCATAGTATAATGCAACAACTTCATTTCTCCTTGGGATTAAACCTTGATTTCTATCCTCTCGATACGGATCAAATATCACCTCTTCCGCAGTCAAATTGTCGATGGCGGATCGGAGTCTCATAAGATTTTGCGGCATTTCCTTATCCTGAGTACCCTTAAAGCTGTACCTTTTCGATCTTGGTAAATGAACCGGAACACTGTTATCCACTTTGACGTAACAGTTGTCTTTGAACAAATAAGGGAAGTGTTCATATATCCAAACCTATGCAAAAAGAAAAAAAAGTTTAGTAAGAACCTTATCTTACGAGAATTTTGCGAATATAAATGTTTTAGACAATAAACTTACCTGGAAGAGACATGTGTTTCCGTTAACTTGCTTAGTGAGTGCCCTATAAGATTTTTTCAACTCAATGTTCAAGAAGGCGACCACCACAGTACCCCAAGAATACCCACGCATCTCATGTAAGGGATCCAATAGTTGCAAGTAACTGGCCTCGACTTGGTTTCCGGAACTGTCGGGGAAGATACATCTGCCCCGGGTGTATAGCAAATAAGCGGCCGCGGTAGCATTGATTCGCACCGGGTGCACCATTCCTTCCCTATCAAGGATTTCCTGAGTCTTCCATAATCCGTCCCTCAACTTCTTCACATTAAACTTCTTGGTTAGTCGACCATCCTTCTTGTCAAGAACATCATCCGCCTGAACCTGACTCCAACCGAACAATTTCTTGCTCAATTCGTAAATCTTCCCGAAAGAAATGGCATTATCGAATCCCTCAGTGACTGCTTTTCCATCAACCTCGAGGCCTAGAATTTGTTGAGCATCATCTGGAGTTATCGCCATCTCACCGAATGGGAATAACATAGTATCAGTCTCTCCGTAGAACCTCTCACAGAATGCAGACATAGTAACTTTATGATCGGTTGTCAATCCGTCAAAAATAATTTCACTTTCTTACTCACTAAATTTAAATGAAGCACAAGGTAAGGAAGAGTTCGTATCCACAGAGAGGCAATTGTTGTTATGCAATTTTCAGTTTCTAAGTAACCACGGGGGATGTTTGTTGTATCTAAGCAAATAAAAATAGTTGAAAGCAAAGTAAATAATTTGAGAAATCAATAAGGAGAAGATATTGGTCACGGGATAGTATCATTCACAAACATGTATTTTTATCAATGATTAAAATTGGTATTTTAATCTCGTATTTACTAAAAGTCCTAGGATACCTTGATCGCAAGTATAACCCGTTAATTCCCTGTTTTCATCACAACCACATTAAAAGATGCATATGCGAATTCTTCCTAGAAAGAAACCTAAAGTGTAAAAGCACAATTAGATTTAACTCCCTAAAAGCAATAAGTTCTATGGAATAAGACTAATCAATGCAAACGAATGTGTAAAAGCACTAAACGTTTTAACAAAAGTTATGATTCACTTGTGACTAGTAGGATATATCACTACAAGAACTACACACAATTATGCTACTTAGAATCAGGGATAAACAACTTTTTCGTATTGAAAACCCTAATATAGCTCTAGAGATGAACGCAAATCGGATTGATTAGGACTCAACCTAACGAGTATTCAAATCTTATAACACTATTAATTGTGAATCACAAACAATAAATTACTGAGACAAAACTAATTCATAGATTCAAAAACATGTTGAGAAATCAACTTTTATCCCATAACCAATAATATGTTTAGCTACTCATAGCTTTTGAGTTCATCATAATAATAATAATTGAAAAGAACAAGATGAACAAAAGCAAACCCTAGAAGCGTAAACAAAACCGGCTCTCCAAAATTCCAAGAATAAGATATATCATAAGTTGTAGAAGACCTTCCCTTTATAGCTTTTCTCCAACTTCTAAAATTAGGTCTAGTCTTCAAAGTCCATTAGATGAAAATCCACCAAGCCCATAAGAGAGAAAAAACCATGTAGAAAATATGTCCCAAAAGTAGTCACTAGGAAATCTGGTATTGTGGCCAGAAATTGGCCGGAAAAGTCGTCGGAAAACGTCTCAGGTGACCGGCAAAGTCCGCCCGGTCACCGGTCAAATGAGTCGAATCGGGTCAACTCGGGTCAACTCGGTCAGACCGAGTCAATTCACTGAGTCAGGGAGAGTCAGGGTGAGTCAGGTCAGGCCAAAGCCATCTTGCCATGCTAACCCACTGTTGCACAGGCCTAAGCTCTTGCATGAGCCATAATCTATGTGATGCACCATCCTTGTGCTTCACAACAACCTATCCAGCCATAATGGCTATACCTCCTTCACAACTGCAGCTGCAAAAACACTTCTTTCTAAATCAACCTCAGCTGCAATTTCTAAGTCTTCTATGCACCAGCTCTTCAGCTCCATCTGCTGCAGTTCACTGCCACATTCTATCAAATTATATAACTCTATTAATTGTGAACCACAAACAATAAAATATTGAAACAAAACTAATTCATTGAATCAAATAACATGTTGGAAATCAACTTTTATCCCATAACCAATAATATGTTTAGCTACTCATAGCTTTTGAGTTCATCATAATAATAATAATTGAAAAGAACAAGATGAACAAAAGCAAACCCTAGAAGCGTAAACAAAACCGGCTCTCCAAAATTCCAAGAATAAGATATATCATAAGTTGTAGAAGACCTTCCCTTTATAGCTTTTCTCCAACTTCTAAAATTAGGTCTAGTCTTCAAAGTCCATTAGATGAAAATCCACCAAGCCCATAAGAGGGAGAAAACCATGTAGAAAATATGACCCAAAAGTGGTCGCCGGAAATCTGGTATTGTGGCCGGAAATCAGCCGGAAAAGTCGCCGGAAAACGGTTCAGGTGACCGGCAAAGTCCACCCGGTCACCGGTTCAGTGAGTCAAATCGGTCAAGGTTCAGCCGAGTCAAGGTGAGTCAGCTAGTCAAATCGGGTCATCTATCCAATTCACTCTGATTCACTTTGGCCTTGGCTATTGCACAGACCTTCAATTTACTGCACTATCATTGTGCATCACTACCAGCTCAACCTGACACTGCAATGTGTAGCAGCATTATTACAGCTGCCACTGCCCTGTAACCGAGCTTTCAACCACAGAGACTCAACCTCCATAAGGTAATCATCCATCAGCTCGTTCCCCAGACTCGAGTATCGGTTCCTTCTACCAGCACCACCTCCCTGCAACTCGATGTAGCTGCACAACACAAACTCCAACTAACACCACCAGACTCATCTCCCTGTTATTGCAGCTGAAACATCTTCTAAATTTCTCTACTACTTCCATAACCACCACCAGCACGGCATAGCTCCTCTGTCAATGCTTCACCTGCAGGTTCCTTGTAATACACAGTCTCAATGCACAAGGTTAGCAACACCATCTCAGCTCTCGCCAACCTTCTAAATTCATGTCATTGCCAATGGCAGTACCTACAGATCCTGTAGCTTCATGGATGTATTGCCATGACAGCAACCACAAGCCAACTCCACCTGCAATTCTGCCATCTCCAGCAAACCACTTCTCTGTCATTTCCACAAACCAGCTGCACACAATTCCAGGCTTCTTCTCTGATTCTTCCAACCTCAACAGCATAACCATTTCAAACCACTTGAGCCACCATGAATTCAAACCTATTCACCAGATGCAAATCCGAGTCACACCCATCTCTGCAATTGGAAGCATACATTACAGCTTCTCTGCTTCTTGTTCTACGATTTCTCAACCAACAACCCATTTCTGTCTTAGCACAAATTCCATCTCGAATATCTCATACACAAACAACACCTTGAACTGGTGTGCTCTAAACACAGCCACACAACCAATTTAGTTCTCATCTCTTGCTCTAGACCTCAGTTCCTCTATCACTGGTCACAGCAACACAGAATCAATTCCTCTACCACAGACCACAGCATAACCCATCCTCCTTCATTGCTCATTCTTTGTAATCTCAGTCACAGCTGCAGCTCAGTATCACCACCATTCTTCTTATTTCCAGTTCAAGCTCATACAGCTCCTTCCCTGTACTCAGCTACAAGCCCCCAGTTCCAATAGCAGCAACCCATTAAATCTTCACCACCAGCACCAACATCAATTGCATCTCATACCCACACAACCAATTCATCTCCATAATAGCACCTGTAGCTTCATTCTAGCCGGCACAACCAATTAAACCTTCTGCAGCTTCAAAATCTCAAACACAGATTCACTCCATTAAAACAGCACCAATAATTCCCATAATTTGATAGCAGTGGCAACAATTCTTCAAAACCCATCTGAGCTCGAGTTAAAGCAACAACGTCTCAGTTCTTAACAAACCCATATATCGATTTTTCCCAGAAAACCCATATCAGTTACCTTTCTTCCAGTCGAACCCATTTCACAGCAAAACCTTTTTCTCATCTCTTAATTCTCGATCTCACAGCAGCAAGTCCTAATTCTTCATTTTTTCATCCTTGATATCACAGCTTCAAACCCTAATTCATCTTCTCAATTATAACAGCCTCAGATCCCCTTTCTGGATTCGAACTGCACCATCTCCATCTTCAATTCTCTGATTCACCATTCTTCACAACTTCCACCATTAACGGCGCCTCCATTTCACATAGCAGCATCAGAGAGTGGATAAAGAGATTGAGGAGGAAAGGGGGAAATGAACCCTAACTCTTTCTTCTCTCACAGAAACATCACAATGAATTTGGGGATGAGAATGAATTCCTCACGACCAAGTTGATAATGTTGCCTGTACGGCCAGTATTTAGGCACCCTAGACAATGGATATGGGCCACCAAGAAATCTCTTTGTATTGTCAGTCCTTGGGAACTGACAAGCTTAATTGTTGACTTTGCTTGTAACCTTCTCATACGAAACCGTAATGGCCTCGTTCTTTCGCCGATAGCTTCGCCTTTTCGCTCTTTTCCGCTTAAATGAGTGATTTCTTCTCCTTTTGTTCTCGGTGACTCCATTGCACCTATAAAACTCAAAAGCAAACATAAGATACATAATTCACACGAAAAAATAGCAAAGAAAGCATAAACTCTAGATAGTAAATACGGTGTATTCTACACCTATCGATTCCCCCCCACACTTAGACTTTGCTAGTCCTCGAGCAAATCAAACAAAATAAATTATGAAAAATACATACAACTCCGTGTCGTCGAGGCTACGGTCACTTTTTAGCATAAATAACAAGCCTTTAAACCCTAGGTGTCCCTAGTGGACGAGTTATAGTCTCGTGAGGGTTTACTAGAGATATACCCACAAAACCTACTTTTCCAACTTACTAGTTCTCTGTAATGATAGTATCCAACGCGCTAAGAAGACATAGAGATTCTGCACACTAGTCATAAGAAGTTAGACACATAAATGAACACAATCTCATTCTTAAAAGTTGAGAGAGAAATAACCATCCCTTCTCGACTAAAATTCGGGTTCGGAGTGATCAAAAGTCTCGACTCGCCTCACAAGAAAGGGTTTTATGAAATTGCTCTCAATAATAAACAGCTCTTTATGGGTCACACATGTGTCCAGGTAGGAATGAAGAGAGATCCTGCGACACGTTGAATGGTAGGAAGGTAAAAACCCTCCGAAGTATTTTGAAAACCCACATCTTTTATATATTTTTGAAAACCCATTTTTCTGACGATCTCTTCGAAAGGAAATCAACCATTTAACGAAGGTGGGAATATGCTTACTTACCTCGTTATCCGTTCAACGTGCAGCTAGCACCACTCTCACAGCATCCATAGAAACGTCTTCGGTCTTCAATCGGTGTCTTCATCTTCGTCTTCGGTCTTCAACTCTTGATGATAACTCTTGAACTTCGTAGAATCTTGACAATATGATTCTTTTCCTCAAATTCCTTGTCGCTTGAAACTTCATTATAGATATTCCATCTTTCCATAGGCTTTATTGAAAGAATACAAAAATAAAAACAAACTATACAAACCCAATTTTTTTTTTTTTTTTTTTTTTTTTTTTTTTTTTTAATTTTCGTTTTTTTTTTTTTTTTTTTTTTGAATAAGAAATAAAACAAATACAAAAAAAAAAATAATAAAAACTATTAACAAACCTAAACATTTTCTCTTGTCTCTTTTTTTTATTTTTCTATTTTTTTTTCTATTTTTTTTTTTTTTTTTTTTTTTTTTTTGAGACAAGAGAAAGTCAAATACAAATAAAACAAAAAATATAAGTACAGCGCCATGGTGTAAGTACTTTACCGCTTGATTCTTCACAACTTATATGTCTTGATATCATAAACTTCTCGAACTTTCATCCTTGATAATTTTCACTCTTGTATAATAATCTTCAACTTATAAAAATTCTGCTCCCTGTTTTGTTGCTTACTTAAATCGAAATCTGCTCAATTTTGCACAGATTTGCTTGTAAACCATGAACGTGTTCAACTTTCCTTCAAATTTATGATGCTCCTCTTGTTGATGATGATGGTGTTTCTATGGACTGTTGGTGTAGAGAGAGATAAGGTGGATGGTGCTAACTGCGAACAAGATTACAAGTGGTATGTAAGTTAGCAATTCGATGTCACCAACATGGTTGATAAAAATAGCACTCAAGAGATCAAAATAGTGCTTCTATGGTGGGAAGTTGGTCACTCACCATTCTGCCGGAATTTACGTACGGTGACACACACTCAAAAGCACAAATTTAGACAGGTTCAAAGAATTGAAGGTTGTTGCCTCACATTATGTAACATGGGTAGTCTCCACTATAGGGGATCACTTGCTCTAATACCGAATTCAGTCTGCACCTTATTTGCCACTGGCATGGTTAAATCCAACTTTAACTCTCATACAATTAAGAAACCCGATCATGTTCTCTCTCTTCTCTAAGTTCAGTCACTAGTATGAGATTCTCGATGTAATCTTAGCGACATGTATACTATGTGACTCTAAACTAACTACAAGTTGGAGTTTTCTTATTCACTAGTGTACACAAAAGTTGAAAATTTCAAAAATTTACAACGCAAAAGCTTAACCACTCCCCCACACTTAAACTTTACATTGTCCTCAATGTAATTGAATCGTCCTAAGTAAGTCAAGGTGGGAAATTCGAACAACAAATCAGAAAAAAAAAAACAAGACAAAAAAAACTAAAAACAAGACAAGAAATAAATACAAGACATACTCATCCTTTGGGTTGCCTCCCAATTAGCGCTTGGTTTAAAGTCGTCAGCCCGACTATCTCCTTGCTTTCTATGACTCCTCCAGAGGGAGTACATCCACAAAGTTAACTCCTTCCACCACTTCGGAAGTGAAATTCTCATAATACGGTTTCAACCGGTGCCCATTAACTTTAAGTTCTTTCCCTGTAGCTATGCTACGAATTTCCACTGCACCATGAGAAAACACATTAGTAACAATAAAAGGTCCGATCCATCGTGACCTTAATTTACCCGGAAATAATTGCAAGCGAGAATTAAACAAAAGCACTTTCTGCCCAATGCAAAATTGTTTCCTAGAAATCATGTTATCATGAAATGCTTTCGTTTTTTCTTTGTAAATCCGTGAGCTTTCAAATGCATTATTGCGAAGCTCCTCTAGCTCTTGGAGTTGTAACTTCCTTTGCTTTCCAGCCCCATCCATCTCCATGTTGCATTGTTTAATATCCCAAAACGCCTTATGCTCAATTTCCACGGGTAAGTGACAAGGTTTACCATACACAAGCCTAAAGGGAGACATCCCAATAGGTGTTTTATATGCGGTTCTATACGCCCACAAAGCATCATTAAGTCGCATGCTCCAATCCTTCCTTGTTGGGTTCACCGTCTTTTCTAGAATGGATTTCACCTCCCGATTAGACACCTCGGCTTGTCCATTGGTTTGGGGATGATAAGGTGTTGCAATCTTGTGCGACACATTGTACTTCGTCAACAAGCTTTGTAAAATCCTGTTTTTGAAGTGAGAACCCCCATCGCTAATTATGGCTCTTGGAATTCCAAACCTTGCAAAAATATGAGCTTGCACAAAATCTGAAACCACTTTAGAATCATTAGTTGGGGTGGCTTTAGCTTCCACCCATTTCGAGACATAATCAACCGCAAGTAAGATATAAAAATTTCCATGGGAGTTGACAAAAGGCCCCATAAAATCAATACCCCATACATCAAAAACTTCAATAAATTGAATAAAAGTTTGTGGCATTTGATTTCGGGCACCTAGATTCGGTTCTTTGGCACCTATCACAAGTTGTACAAAATATATGTGCATCCTTAAACAAAGTTGGCCAATAAAAACCACTTTCAAGTACCTTGTGCGCGGTTCTCTTACTCCCAAAATGTCCTCCGCAAGCATAAGAGTGACAAAAAGACAAGATAGAATTAAATTGATTCGGGAACGCACCTTCGTATTACTTGGTCACTACCATGTTTCCATAAGTATGGATCATCCCATATGTATTGGTTCCCTAACCTCTTAAGTTTGTCCTCTCAAGACGAGACAAGTTCTTTGGGATTTGTTTAGAAACTAAGTAATTGACAATATCGGCATACCATGGTTCTCCAAAGGCAATTGAGAATAGTTGCTCATCCGGAAACTTTCACGCAACGGGATAGTCGCCTTGTCCACAGCAAGTCGGCTCAAATGATCCGCAACGGTGTTCTCGGTTCCTTTCTTGTCTTTGATTTCAATATCAAACTCTTGCAAGAGTAATATCCATCGTATGAGCCTCGGTTTCGCCTATTTCTTTGTAAGCAAGTACTTAAGCGCTGCATGATCAGAAAAGACAACAACTTTTGTACCAATTAGATAAGAGCGAAACTTTTCTAAAGCAAAAACAATGGCTAATAAATCTTTTTCAAAGTGGTTGTGTAGTTTTGTTGAGCCTCATTTAACGTTCTAGAAGCATAATAGATAGCATGAGGAAGCTTCCCCACACGCTGCCCAAGCACCGCACCAACCGCATAGTCACTTGCATCACACATGAGCTCAAAAGGCTTACTCCAATCCGGTGGTTTAATAATAGGGCTGAAATCAAAAGTTCTTTCAAACGATTGAATGCCACCATACATTTTTCATCAAAGTTAAAAACCACATCTTTTTGCAATAAGTTACAAAGTGGTGATGTTATCTTGGAAAAGTCCTTGATGAATCTACGATAGAAACCTGCATGTCCAAGAAAAGAACGTATCTCCCTCACCGTAGTGGGAGGGGTTAAAGCACGAATAAGGTCTATCTTAGATTTATCGACTTCCAAGCCTTTAGAAGATATTATATGGCCTAAAACTATGCCATGAGTTACCATGAAATGGCACTTCTCCCAATTTAGCACAAGATTTGTTTCAACACATCGTTCAAGGATTAGAGACAAATTGTTCAAGCAAAGGTCAAAAGAATCACCAAAGACACTAATGTCATCCATGAACACTTCGATTATGTTTTCAACATATTCCGAAAAGATACTTACCATACACCTTTGAAAAGTAGCTGGAGCATTGCATAGGCCAAAAGGCATCCTTCTATAAGCAAAAGTACCGAAAGGACAAGTGAAAGTGGTTTTCTCTTGGTCCTCCGGCGCTATCACAATCAGATTATAACCTGAATAGCCATCAAGAAAGCATAGTAAGAGTGTCCAGCTAAACGTTCAAGCATTTGATCAATAAAAGGTAAAGGAAAGTGATCTTTTCTAGTGGTGGCATTCAATTTCCTATAATCAATACAAACCCTCCAACCGGTTTTCACACGAGTTGGGACAAGTTCATTCTTATCATTCTCCACCACTGTCACACCTGATTTCTTTGGTACTACTTGTACCGGGCTTACCCATTTACTATCGGATATAGGGTAGATAACACACACTTCCAAAAGCTTGAGTATCTCCTTTTTCACAACTTCCATCATGGGAGGATTCAAACGACGTTGCGCTTCCCTTGTAGGCTTTGCATCATCCTCCAAACGAATTTTGTGCATACAAACGGCAGGGCTTATACCCTTGATATCGGCGATTGTCCATCCTATGGCCGTCTTGTACTTCCTTAGCACCATTAAAAGTTTTTGCTCCTGTAAATCATTAAGCTCATTAGAAACAATCACAGGTAACTCTTCATTTTCACCCAAGTACAAGTACTTAAGATGGTCGGGAAGAGGTTTCAATTCTAACTTTGGAGATTTAACAATTGAAGGTACAAGCTTTTCATCACTGCATGGTAAAGAAATAAAAGAGATATTATGAGTTTTCGGGCATCCTTGTAGTGAATTAAGATCACCAAGGGCTTCCTTGACTTCATTACCACACTCTACACCATTATCCATAGATGTAGTTAACACGGTTTCCAAAGCATCATCACCGTTTAATTCAAACATTTGTTGTGCCAATGTATCCATAACATCAATGGAGAAACAAGAGTGGACATCACTAGGATATCTCATCGTCTCGAAAATGTTGAAACGTATTGTTTCTCCATCAAACTCCATGGTTAGCGTTCATTTGTCCACATCAATTATGGTTTTCGCCGTTTTCATGAAGGGACGCCCAAGTAGCAATGGAAGAGACGAGTCCGGTGATCCTTCATCCATCTCTAGCACACAAAAGTCATTTGGAAATACAAGTTGATTAACTTTTGCACAAGAACATCCTCAACAATACCCATTGGGTAGACATTAGAGCGATCGGCTAATTGCAATACAATTTCAGCCTTTTTAAGAGGACCAAGATCAAGTGAATTATACATTGACGCGGCATAACATTAACGGATGCACCTGAATCCAACATAGCTTTGTTAAATGTTTTGTTACCAATTGTGACGGGGAATGTCAAAACTAAAGGGATCCTTGCACTTAAGTGGGAGTTTGTGTTGTAAGATTGCCGAAGCATTCTCCCCCATACTAAGCACTTCATTACCTTTGAGTCTTTGTTTGTTGGTACACAAGTCCTTCAACACCTTTGCATACTTTGGAACTTGCTTAATAGCATCAATGAGTGGTATGTTCACATGGATCTTTTAAGAACGTCTAAAATCTCCTTCTCTAGTTCCGCCTTCTTAGAACTTGCAAATCTGAGGAAAAGGTAAAGGAGGAACATAAGTAGAAACCGGAGTTTTAGAGTTAGGAATAGGTACCTCGAGAAGTTTGTGGAGAATCCTCATTCTTCTCCTCCAAAACAGGTTCCTTTGGTGTGTCCACCTTGCCCAAATCAGTAACCTCGGGTTGCACAAGTTGTGTACCACTTCTCAATGTAATAGCATTGACACCCTCTTTTGGGTTAATAGGTTGAGAAGGGAGTTTCCCACTATTTTGCGCCTTCAATTGGTTCAACTCAATAGCCATGAAGCCTATTTGTGTTTGCAATTCCTTGATAGCACTCTTAGTTTCTTGTTGACTCTCTTTAAACAAGGTAGAAATACCTTGCATCATTGTTTGAAGCTTTGAATCAATATCGGAACCTTGATTTTGCATCGATTGTTGTGCTTGTGGTTCTTTGAAATTGTTGTCTCGGCTGGAATTGTTGTTGTTGAGGTTGAAATCCACTTGAAAAGTTGAAGGTAGGTTGTTGAACCGCTCCTTGCTTGTTGGCATAGCTAAAATTGGGGTGATCTCTCCATCCCGGATTGTAAGTGTTTGAGTAGGGATCATACCGTCTTTGTTGATTTGGAAAGATCGCATTAGCTTGCTCGTCCTCATAAGTTTGAGAGGAATTTGGTATCACCGCGGCTACAACTTGTTGCATCATTGCCGACATGTTACCCAATTGTTGACGAAGTTCCTCAACCTCGCTCACTTCATTCACCTTTCTTAGAATCACATCCGAACCACGACTCAAGAATTATTGTGAGTTCGCCGCCATATTTTCAATTAACTCTCTAGCTTGTGCCACCGTCTTGCTAACTAGTGCACCACCACCCGCAGCCTCAATAAGATTCCTATCACTTGATTGGAGTCCTTCATAGAAGTATTGGATGATCATAGCGTCACTGAATTGGTGGTGAGGGCAGCTTGCCACCAATCTCTTGTATCGTTCCCAACATTCATATAAGGATTCTCCCACGTTTTGCTTCATCCCACAAATTTCTTTGCGAATTTGAGTAGCCTTTGATGCAGGAAAATATCTCTCCAAAAAGAGTTTCTTCAACCCATTCCATGTTGTGACACTTAGGGAGGTAAATAGTACAACCAATCCTTAGCACTATCCATTAAAGAGAAACAGAAGAAAACTTTCAACATTGCACCATCCGCCTCAACATTCGGCTGGAAGCATAGCCGTGACAATGGTGTGGAAGTCCATAAGATGTTTGTTTGGGTCTTCATTCACCATGCCATGGAATTTTGGTAATTCTCTAAGCAAACCCGGCTTTATCTCAAAAGTAGAGTTCGTTTGAATACACCCCTGTTGTGTATCAAGCCTATGAGAAGCTAAGTCCTTGAGTGAACGATTTGCATCACCCATTGCTTCTTCTTCCTCCACGTGTGGTTCGTCTACGATTGGAACCTCTTGTTCTCCTTCTATTTGTACTTCTCCTTCCACTTTTAACTCTAGATTTTCTGTTGCGTCTTGACTTGGTTGGAGTATTGTGCCTCTTCGAGTAGCTATCCCGCACCTTGGATAATTCCAATCTTTAGAAGCCAGGGATTAGGTACCTGAAAACAATTCTCCCAAACAAGTGAGAAACAAGACAAGAACCGAAAAGCAAAGATAAAAGCAGAAATTGTAAAAAGAAACTAAAAACTCAATAACAAGCCGTATGCCTCCTAAGAACAGCGCGCCAAAATTTGATCGGTTGTCAATCCGTCAAAAATAATTTCACTTTCTTACTCACTAAATTTAAATGAAGCACAAGGTAAGGAAGAGTTCGTATCCACAGAGAGGCAATTGTTGTTATGCAATTTTCAGTTTCTAAGTAACCACGGGGGATGTTTGTTGTATCTAAGCAAATAAAAATAGTTGAAAGCAAAGTAAATAATTTGAGAAATCAATAAGGAGAAGATATTGGTCACGGGATAGTATCATTCACAAACATGTATTTTTATCAATGATTAGAATTGGTATTTTAATCTCGTATTTACTAAAAGTCCTAGGATACCTTGATCGCAAGTATAACCCGTTAATTCCCTGTTTTCATCACAACCACATTAAAAGATGCATATGTGAATTCTTCCTAGAAAACAACCTAAAGTGTAAAAGCACAATTAGATTTAACTCCCTAAAAGCAATAAGTTCTATGGAATAAGACTAATCAATGCAAACGAATGTGTAAAAGCACTAAACGTTTTAACAAAAGTTATGATTCACTTGTGACTAGTAGGATATATCACTACAAGAACTACCCACAATTATGCTACTTAGAATCAGGGATAAACAACTTTTTCGTATTGAAAACCCTAATATAGCTCTAGAGATGAACGCAAATCGGATTGATTCCGGACTCAACCTAACGAGTATTCAAATCTTATAACACTATTAATTGTGAATCACAAACAATAAATTACTGAGACAAAACTAATTCATAGATTCAAAAACATGTTGAGAAATCAACTTTTATCCCATAACCAATAATATGTTTAGCTACTCATAGCTTTTGAGTTCATCATAATAATAATAATTGAAAAGAAGAAGATGAACAAAAGCAAACCCTAGAAGCGTAAACAAAACCGGATCTCCAAAATTCCAAGAATAAGATATATCATAAGTTGTAGAAGACCTTCCCTTTATAGCTTTTCTCCAACTTCTAAAATTAGGTCTAGTCTTCAAAGTCCATTAGATGAATATCCACCAAGCCCATAAGAGGGACAAACCCATGTAGAAAATATGACCCAAAAGTGGTCGCCGGAAATATGGTATTGTGGCCGGAAATCGGCCGGAAAAGTCACCGGAAAACGGTTCAGGTGACCGGCAAAGTCCACCCGGTCACCGGTTCAGTGAGTCAAATCGGTCAAGGTTCAGCCGAGTCAAGGTGAGTCAGCTAGTCAAATCGGGTCAGCTATCCAATTCACTCTGATTCACTTTGGCCTTGGCCATTGCACAGACCTGCAATTTGCTGCACTATCATTGTGCATCACTACCAGCTCAACCTGACACTGCAATGTGTAGCAGCATTATTACAGCTGCCACTGCCCTGTAACCGAGCTTTCAACCACAGAGACTCAACCTCCATAAGGTAATCATCCATCAGCTCATTCCCAAGACTCGAGTATCGGTTCCTTCTACCAAAGACCACCTCCCCTGCAACTCGATGTAGCTGCACAACACAAACTCCAACTAACACCACCAGACTCATCTCCCCGTTATTGCAATTTGAAACATCTTCTAAATTTCTCTACTACTTCCATAACCACCACCAGCACGGCATAGCTCCTCTGTCAATGCTTCACCTGCAGGTTCCTTGTAATACACAGTCTCAATGCACAAGGTTAGCAACACCATCTCAGCTCTTGCCAACCTTCTAAATTCATGTCATTGCCAATGGCAGTACCTACAGATCCTGTAGCTTCATGGCTGTATTGCCATGACAGCAACCACAAGCCAACTCCACCTGCAATTCTGCCATCTCCAGCAAACCACTTCTCTGTCATTTCCACAAACCAGCTGCACACAATCCCAGGCTTCTTCTCTGATTCTTCCAACCTCAACAGCATAACCATTTCAAACCACTTGAGCCACCATAAATTCAAACCTATTCACCAGATGCAAATCCGAGTCACACCCATCTCTGCAATTGGAAGCATACATTACCAGCTTCTCTGCTTCTTGTTCTACGATTTCTCAACCAACAACCCATTTCTGTCTTAGCACAAATTCCATCTCGAATATCTCATACACAAACAACACCTTGAACTGGTGTGCTCTAAACACAGCCACACAACTAATTTAGTTATCATCTCTTGCTCTAGACCTCAGTTCCTCTATCACTAGTTCTCACAGCAACACAGAATCAATTCCTCTACCACAGACCACAGCATAACCCATCCTCCTTCATTGCTCATTCTTTGTAATCTCAGTCACAGCTGCAACTCAGTATCACCACCATTCTTCTTATTTCCAGTTCAAGCTCATACAGCTCCTTCCCTGTACTCAGCTGCAAGCCCCCAGTTCCAATAGCAGCAACCCATTAAATCTTAACCACCAGCACCAACATCAATTGCAGCTCATACCCACACAACCAATTCATCTCCATAATAGCACCTGTAGATTCATTCTAGCCGGCACAACCAATTAAACCTTCGCAGCCTTCAAAATCTCAAACACGAGATTCACTCCATTAAAACAAGACCAACAATTCCCATAATTTGATAGCAGTGGCAAAAATTCTTCAAAACCCATCTGAGCTCGAGTTAAAGCAACAACGTCTCAGTTCTCAACAAACCCATATATCGATTTTTCCCAGAAAACCCATATCGCTTACCTTTCTTCCGGTCGAACCCATTTCACAAAGCCAAAACCTTTTTCTCATCTCTTAATTCTCGATCTCACAAAGACAAGTCCTAATTCTTCATTTGTTCATCCTTGATATCATGACTTCTAACCCTAATTCATCTTCTCAATTATAATGACCTCAGATCCCCTTTCTGATTCGAATCGCACCATCTCCATCTTCACTTCTCGATTCACCATTCTTCACAACTTCCACCATTAACGGCGCCTCCATTTCACATAGCAAGCATCGAGAGAGTGGATAAAGAGATTGATGAGGAAAGGGGAAATGAACCCTAACTCTTTCTTCTCTCACGAAACGTCACAATGAATTTGGGGATGAGAATGAATTCCTCACGACCAAGTTGATAATGTTGCCTGTACGGCCAGTATTTAGGCACCCCAGACAATGGATATGGGCCACCAAGAAATCTCGTTGTATTGTCAGTCCTTGGGAACTGACAAGCTTAATTGTTGACTTTGCTTGTAACCTTCTCATACGGAACCGAAATGGCCTCGTTCTTTCGCCGATAGCTTCGCCTTTTCGCTCTTTTCCGCTTAAATGAGTGATTCCTTTTGTTCTCGGTGACTCCATTGCACCTATAAAACTCAAAAGAAAACATAAGATACATAATTCACACGAAAAAATAGCAAAGAAAGCATAAACTCTAGATAGTAAATACTGTGTATTCTACACCTATCACTTTATCATGATTAATATTCGAACTCTCCACCGCAGGAAACAACCCGGAGTTCCTCACCATCACTTTCACCTCCTCACATTCCAAGTCAAGATTCCAAGTATGCGTCACTGAAAACGAAGCTTGGCGCCTCATGAGACGGATGGCATGCTTGTGATCCTAAATACCAAAAAAAGAAAATGAAAAGAAATACAAACACTTGACGCAAATTTAATTAAGATAGTTACACACTTGAATAAATAACAAAGACGGATTAAGATTACTTACGATAGTATTATGGACCGTACATGCCATGAGTGTTTGTATCCAAAAAGAACATCTCCACCATCTGCCGGAGTCCCTTTTGGAGGCTCACCTTCTTTCAGTGCAACCATCAAGTGTTTGGGAGGCATGTGAGAATCAGCTGGTTTAGTGATCACCCTCTTCTTCGTTCCGATTGAAGTTGAAGCCGAAGCTTCGGTGGCTTGAACAATAGCTAGAGTTTGTTCTCCTTCTCCATCTCCATCTCCTTATTCTTCTTCTTCTTGTTCCTCTTCCTCTTCAACAATTTCATCTTCGATGATATTCTTACCTTTATCTCCATTACCATCATCATTATCACCATCATCATTACCTCCTCCATCCTCAGGCATGTCTTGATCACCATCATCATCATCATCATTGTTACCTCCTCCATAAGCCGGATTGGTTTCATCAACATCATCATCATCACCTCTTCTACCAGATAGAATTGATTGGTCTTCATCTGGAGTCTCGTCTGAATCATTGGGTTCAGATAGTGGTTCTAAGACCTTTGTCGTTCTAAGCATGACAACATATACCCCTCGATGTTTTGAAGACAAGAGTTTATCACAAACACGAGGAGGGTTTGAAGGAGCTTTGAGCTGCTTTCTTCTTTGCCATTCGCAATCACGAACAAGAACAATTCGGAAAAAAAAAATTACAAAGCCTAGGCGGAGTTAGACATATACAACATATCCGGCGGAACAATGGCCGGAAAGGTCGACCAAAAGATGAGTGCCGGCTAAGACAAAGCCGGCAGTGTATCATCAAAATAGCCTTTCGGCGCACAAAAAAAAAAGGATTTTTCACTAAACTGGTCGGAAAGGTCCATTTCCCACACATCGCCGGCTGAAAAACAGCCGGAATGGTTTTATATAAATACCCTTCCGGACGAAAAAATTCTAGGCATCAGAAACATTCTAAACAAGTAGGAAGGGTAAACAATAATAAGATGCCGGCTTCATTAAAAAAAAAGACGCAGGAATGGTATACTGAGATGAATAACTCCGAAGCCCCGCTAGTAGCGATTCTGAAACTTACAATGGCAAGTTCTTCAACCTTATACCCTCCGGCCAAACCCTAACTACAAAATCCGGAAAGGTCGATAACAAAAAACCTTGCCGGCGTCAGAATCTTGCCAATTCACAAATTCGAATTTTCTGACCTAATTTGACATGCAAACATGAAATCGAAGTACTAGAGTGAGTTTAAACAAGCCCTTACTTTCTTAAGCGCACCATTTCACGTGTTTGTTGGGTTCAATTACTTCTTCTTCAACCGTTTTTTCTTCACTTTCTTAGCAACCAAACTTGCAATTCCAGGGTTATATTCATTGGGTTTTCGATTAGTTTCTTTCATACGAGTTGCCTTCTTCCGTGGTGGATCCATTGATGAAGACTAATCGGAGTTTTCGAATCGACGATTTTAACGAATTGATCGACGAGTTTTGGTGGTGGTGGGGGTGATGGAGCCGGTAAGGTAGAGGTGGAGGAGAAGAAGATGAGAAGAAGATGAAATGAAGAGAATGAAAACTGATTTAGGTAGTAATTAGAGTTATAATGGGAAAGGGTAATTTTGTAACTTTACCCATTGACCTCCCCCTTTGCTCTTAAAAAAGAGTCCCTTTAAAATTGGGTATACCCCAATTAGTTTGAGTATACCCCAATCAAGCCAGGTTTTGAAGTATGCAGACTTCAGATCTTTCTTTCTCTCTTTATCAAATCTTTTTCTTTTTGAATTATGATGAAGCATGCCAGTCAATAAGTACTGGTGGTGATGATGAAGCATATATTAGGATTCTTCTTCTTCTTCAATAAAGAGAATTTCTTTTAAGCTGGTGGTGGACTGGTGGTGGTATTAGAAGTGGTTATATTGTTGCGTTAATTTAGTTTAATGATTAGGTTTTAGCTTTATTTCTCAATTAATTGGGTTTTAATCAAATAGGAATTAGCGTTTTTAATTTATGTAATTGGGTAATGAAAATTGTGCTCAGTTTAGGGTTTTGCAAATCCTGATCTGGAAAATGTAAATCAGTTCAGCGTTTTCCAATTTTTTTTAATGGGTGGTGGTGGTAGTGGGTTTTGATTATTAAGGAGGAGGTGCTGGTGGGTTTTGATTAATAAGGAGGAGGTGGTGGGTTCAGGGGTTCTTGTTTATTGAACCTAAGGAAATATCTATCTATACCGGCTTGAGTGACATGTGTTTGGTGAACGCAGTGATGGTAGACGAAGGAGGAGATGAGGAAAAAGAAAGTAGATGGTGGTGGGCGGTGTTATCTTTTAGCTCTGTATTTTATTTTATTTTTTTGGCTCTGTATTTTATTTTGTATTTTATTTTATTTTTAATCGGTGAAAGAGAAAAATTAAAAAAATACAGACTAAAAAATATCACAAGTCAAAGAGAGATGAGTGCAATGAGCGTCCAAATCAGCATAACACCTCAGCGCGAGTGGAGAATAGAGCGCTGAAACGAGTGGGGAATAGCATTTCCGGGTTTAAAAGATTGAAATTATGCTTTCTAATGCGTCGTGGCATCTATATGTGTAGGCAGTTGCGGAGCTAGAAAATCGTATGAGAGAAACTTGGCCAATTTTCTACACCTTAAGCCTAAATTTTTAAACTTATTTTCAATCCCAACTTAGAAAGAGTTCATTTTCCCTTCAGGAATCAAAGAGGCGTGTTAGGGTTACAAAGAACACTAATCCCACATGTTTTATGATTAAATAATAAATAGTTGCTTGAAATTACGATATCCTCTATTTCTGACGCTCACTACCAAGTATCACTCACAGCACAATGGTTATTGTTGGAAAAACTGGGTTGCAATAGAAGATGAAATAACACAGGAAGAGATTGTTATACTCCAAACTTTCAAGGCTCATAAGATTTCTTTTAGACAATTATTTCTACCCTCCCAATAAATTGGCGATTACAACATGTATGTGAAATAATGCCTTCAGGATACAATGAAAGCCCTACAACGGAAATTGAATTCAAGGTTTGTACCCCTTGATCCAATCAAGAACACATGTAAACAAATTTCTGATGATGCTTTAGAAAGAGAGAAAATAGAAAAGGTTTTTCGATATGTTTTCAACGAGTTATGGGAGATGCCATTTATAGAGGTTTTCGCATCTGTTGGGAATAGACATCTTTTCACCAAAAGGTTTCTCTTCACGAAACGATGAGTCTCTTCATCATCAGACATCAATGGCGTCTGTTGGATTTGAATATTCTGGCTACGCCCCCCAGGACCCCCTTGGATAGCGCAGTTGAAAATATTCCAACATTCTCCCCCTATTTTCAAAAACCATAAAACAAAGTTAAAAACTTTTAAATCAGAGTGCTACATCACCGAAGTGACTGCCTACGTACCCGAGTGGGATCAAGCCAACGTAGTTCAAGCACAATTGAGACTAAGCATCATCGTTGAAATCAACATATAAATGATATGTATCTTTTGGATTTGAACCTTCACTTAGTGTAAGAAACTCAAAGCCTTATCGGGATTCTATGGTGAAACCAGTTTTGAACCAAGTATCCCTTATGATAAAACAGGAGTCTCCACACATATTGATTTCATAAATCATGTGTTCTGTAGCCAAGCACGTTAATGGCCATGTGCTTATATCCTTGATTCATGAGTCTTCTTTAGAGAACGGTCTTCTTCTCTTAGGAAACGGCCTGATTTCCATACTCATATAGGTAAGTCTCGAAGGTGTTTCTACGATACACCTTTTACTAATCACAGACTCATTAAGGATTTACATCCATCCTATTTTCTTGCAGAACCCAGCACTAATTAGAAATGGGAAGTTTTATATTAGTGCTCCATAATCTACATCCATAACTTGTTGGTACCACATTGAACCTTGTTTATCTTTTTCAAAACATAGGTTGGGTTTATGCTATGGGAGATCAAACTTCTTTCACAGACCTTAGTACCATTTCTTTACTTTTTATTGAAACCACCGAACTTGGTAGACTCTTCATAAATGGGTCTGCCAAATTCCTCTTTGATTCAATAAAGTTAACCGTAACCACTCCCCTCTTGAGTAGTTGCCTAACTATTTGATGTCTAAGACTTGCATGTCTTGACTTCCCATTATAAGTCTTATTTGAGACATTATAGATAGTAGCTTGATTATCACAATTAATCAAGACCGCCGGAGTTGGCTTCTTCCAAAATGGAATTTCCATAAGTAGGTTCCTAAGCCATTCTGCCTCCTTACATGCATCTGTTAAGGCTATTAATTCTAACAACATTGTTGAATCAGAAATACAAGTCTGCTTCTTGGAACTCCAAGACACAACAACACCCCCTAATGTAAAGATCCATCCAGACGTTGATTTGGACTTGGCCTCTACATCGTTCCAGTTAGCATCACTGTACCCTTCCGGTGCAGCGGGATAGCCTTGGTAATGCAAGACAAAATTCATTGTACCTTTCAAGTAAGCCATAACTCTTGAAACTGCATTCCAGTGTTCATATCCTGTATTACTTGAGAAACGACATAACACTCCCACGGCTTGGGCTATGTCCGGTCTTGTGCAATGCATAGCATACATAAGACTTCCAATGATACTGGAATACTCAAGTTGTGCATAAGTACGTCCGGTGTTCTTCTTTAACTTGATAGTATGGTCTAAAGGAGTAGGTACTGGATTTTCATCGAAGTGACCATACTTCTTGAGAAATTTCTCAATATAATGAGATTGTGTTAAAGCCAACTCATTTCCCTTTCTTAGGATCTTAATTCCCAAGATTACATCAGCCTCTCCTAAATCCTTCATATCAAAGTAAGAGCTAAGAAACTTCTTTGTTTCTTCCACAATGAGATATGTCGAGATCCAAAAATAAGCATATCATCAACATACAAACAGAGAATTACACATCCAGAACTATCATGCTTACTATAGATACATTTATCCGCATCATTCACCACAAAACCATATGACAAAACCACTTTGTCAAACTTCTCATGCCATTGCATGGGAGCTTGCTTCAAGCCATAAAGAGATTTTACTAACTTGCAAACCTTCTTTTCTTGGCCTGGCAATATGAAACCTTCAGGTTGTTCCATATATATTTCTTCTTCCAAATCTCCATTTAGGAAGGCGGTTTTGACATCCATTTGATGAATAATCAATGTGTGAATAGAAGTAAGTGCTATTAAACAACTAATTGATGAGATGCGAGCAACATGAGCATATGTATCAAAGTAATCAATTCCATGTCTTTGCTTATAACCGTTAGCAACTAATCTGGATTTGAACTTATCAATGGAACCATCGGCATTCATCTTTCTCTTGAAAATCCATTTACATCCAATAGGCTTTACGCCCGGAGGTAAATCACAATATATCCAAGTACCGTTGGTCAAAAGAGAATTCTTTTCATCATTGATAGCCACTTTCCAAAAACTAGCATATTTGGAACTCATAGCCTCAGCATAAGTTTTAGGGTCATCATCAACATGCATAACATATTTGGTAACACTAAGAATTCTATTCTTATTACCTTCTACAAGATATGTTATAAAGTCTGGACCAAAATTTTTCTCTATTCTTGCTCTCTTACTCCTTCTAGGTTCGATATCTTCTATGGGTTCAGAAGTATCCTCCATGTCTCGAGTAGGAACAGAGAATGATCATCATTCTCATTAGTCTCTTGATTCTAGACTAGGTAACAATGAGTTCTCCATGGGTTGCATTTGAGAACCGTTCCTATTTAAGTTCTCAAAGAATTCCACATCTACAGATTCTATAATCTCAAAAGTGTCAAGGATTAAAAATCTGTAGGTGATACTATTAAGAGAGTATCCCAAAAAAGCACATTTATAAGCCCTGTTTCCTAGTTTTGGTCTTTTAGGATCAGGCTTTCGAACATATGCTAAGCAACCCCAGACTTTAAGTCTCTTCAAGTTTGGTTTCCTCTTAAACCACAATTCATAAGGAGAAACATTCTTCTTTTTCAAAGGAACTCTATTCAAAATATAACATGCAGACAACATAGCTTCACCCCACAAAGAATTAGGCAAACTAGAACTTATAAGCATGTAATTAACCATATCAATCAAAGTTCTATTTTTCCTTTCAGCCACACCATTTTTTTTGAGGTGTATAAGGTGCAGTAAATTGATGAATTAAACCATGCTCTTGACAAAAGAATTTAAATTCATTAGGAAAATATTCACCACCACGATCGTAACGTAAAATCTTAATTTCAGTCCTAATTGTGTCTCTACTACGCTTTGTATATTTTGAATATTTCAAAAACATCATCCTTAGATTTCATCAAATATGTATAAGCATATCTAGTATTATCCTCTATAAAAGTGACATAATACTTATTTCCACCACGAGTGGCGAACCATGCAAATCACCCACATCATTTGTGTACTAATTCAAGTAAGGAAGAATTTCGTACTACAGACTTATGGGAAATTCTAGTTATCTTTGATTGCACACATATTTCACATTTAGAAGCATGATCAAAATTGCAATCAGAAATCAAACCTAATCGTTTCATGTTTATAAGAGAACCATAATTCACATGACCAAACCTAGCATGCCATAAATTAACCGAGTCAATAATATAAGCAGAACCATTATTTATTAAATTAAGCTTAATCATCCTATTACAAGCATATCCTTGTCCAACAAACACACCATTTTTGGACAATACAAACTTATTAGACTCATAGGTCGTCTTGAATCCAGCCTTCATAACAAGTTCGCCGGAAACAAGGTTATTTACAATGTCAGGGACATGTAACACATTAGTAAGAGTAACAGTCTTTCTCGAAGTAAACGAGAGTTCAACAGTGCCTTTCCCAATGACTTTGCTGTGTTGGCCGTTTGTGGAGACAACTTCGTTTCCTTCTCCACTAACCGGTTCGTATGTCTTGTAAAGATTTCTATCCTTACAGATATGGACGGTTGCACCATTGTCGTACCACCATCCACCCCCAGTTTCAACAACATCATTGGCGGCTTGAACCACGATCACAAGTTTGTCATCGACCATATTTGCCTCCTTTTTCTGGTTCTGCTGTTGTTTATTTTTGAGACGACAGTCACGAGCAAAATGGCCGGGTTTATCACAGAAGTAGCAATTGCCCTTCTTCTTACTCTTCTTGTTGGGATGATGCTTCTTAAAACTGAGTATCATTCTTAGGTTTCAAGGAATTCGGTGTCTTAGATTATTCTATGCTATTCACCTTAGAATGGTTTTCAAACTGTGGAATATCCTTAAGTTCTCGTTGTTTATGGGTGAAAACTATACTCCTGCAGAATTTGGTAATTTGGGGTGTGGATGAGGAATGAATTTAAACCTTAAACAAATGCACTGCGCGGTGAGTGCTTGTAGATTCGAGAGATCAATCGTGCAAGTACGGCCTAAACCAAGAAATGGCCGTTTCCAGACTTGTTTCGGTCACAAAGTGAAGGAGATGGGGTTGATCTTAGGGAGGGAAGCGAAGAAGGTGTTGAGATTATGAAGGTGTTGGCTTGCTTATGACTTGTAACAGAAAGGTGAGCAGGCTTATGATTGATGCAAGCAAGCTCTGGGTGTTTGAATACGTTTTGTATTAACACTTGGTTTTTTGTCTAAATCCGGACTTGTGTTGTTTCTCCTTGTCTCCTATTTTCTCCTTGTTTTTGAAAATAAGGAGGAGAACCTATTTATACAAGTCATTGAGCCTTATTCACGTCTCTCGTGGGAAATGGAGGAAGTGGAGTGATGGAGTAGTGGAGTTGTGCGTCGGTGCCACACGACCAGTCTTGCCCACTTCTCCTGTTCATCTCTAACCGTCCATGACTTCCTGACACGTTCTTGTGATGGCGCGTTGCACGCTGCACGCTGTAAACCGCCAGACCAATACCCAGTATGTATCCCCGGTTTGTGACATGATTGATGTCGGAATGTGTGGATCGTGGATCCACGAAAGATAGCATGTAATGCTGAATTGAATAATTGTGTTATTCGGGAAGTCGATACTTGTGAAGTATCGTGTGTATTTTATGCGAGTGCTTGCATTATAGTGTGATAAAGTGATGGGTAATGACGCCTCACCGACCAAATAACTCCCGACTGGGGTTGTATAACCAAGTTTGGTGAAGTTGGACGGATGAGATGATCTTTGAGACACTCATCTGCGGCCAGTTAATGAATATTAGGGTTTTTGAAGAGGTGCGCAAGCATCACTCTTTAGCTTGGTCGAAACCAAGCATGGAAAGGGATTTGGAGAGGGCCAATCGGGCATGTGTGTAGACGGCATGCCGGTGTACACGCCTACACCTCACCGTCCCATGAAGGCGCGATCCAGGCCACTCAATTTAACCTAGGTAAAGTTGAGTGGTTGAGATCGGTTTGCGGTAGGAAATTGATGCGCAAAGGGTTGAAAACCAGCGTGACATCCTTAGTTCGGGCACGCGTTTCAAGACGACACATCTTGGTTGGTCTTGGTCGATGGGTTTGACGGGGAAGATGGCGGTGGTGATCATGCCTATACGACTATCCCATGAAAACGTGATCTAAGCCACTCAAATCATCCGGTGAAGTTGAGCGGTCGAGATCGGTTCGTGGTTTGGGAGGCGCGGCCATGCTAGTTTGGATACACGTTTTGGATTGACCATGCATGATATGCCTTGGCCGAACACATGAGGAGGTAGATGGGCCCACGGTGGTCATGCTGGTATGACCGGCCCTTGTTTAATCTAATCTGTGACCCTCCATTCGTGCCGGAGAAGATGGACGCGCGTGATGACTTGAAACCCTATTTTTGGCTTTCAAGCCGTGCGTCATCTTTTGTTTGGGTGATGATTTTGTCACGGCCAAACATTGTTGGTCTTGACCGATTGGTCAAGTGTGTAGGCGGGCCCACGGTGATCGTGTTGACATGCTATGGGCTCTTTGAGTCTACATCTACACCCTCCATCTATACCTGCGAAGATGGATGGTTGAGACTGTTTTGCGACACATGTAATATGCCGCAAACCCTAATTTAGGGTTTTCCATCCATAATGCTTGGTATGAACGGTTTCTTGCAGGCTAGGCCAATGACCGACCATGCGGGGTCGGCCGTGGGTATTCCATACTTGCTTGGGGGTGATGGAATTGATCTGGGGTCATCCAATCATGCTTATGGAGTTGGATGACTGCGATCATATCATATCCGGGTGATACGGTCAGTCCGGATGCTCAATCGGGCTAGTATAACACACCGAGAGGGTCTCAATCGGGCTAGTATAACACACCGAGAGGGACTCGGTCTAGTATAACACACCGAGAATCAGCCTGTACGGGTATTTCGTACATGGTTTCATTATAGTGCTTGGAGGTTCGTGTTATTCGTAAGAGTAACACTAAATTCGTCATGCCACACCGATAATGAGTACTTTGGAAATACAAGGCTGATATGAAATTCACGGGAAGGGATTGTTGCCACATGCTCCAACCTGGAGGAATTTCATGTATTCACGAGAATGGGATTGTTGCTACATGCTCCATTCTTGGTGAATTAAGTGAGGAGTATCCAACACATATAAATGGCTTTATCTTTTACAAGATGTCGCGCGCATGATTTTTTAGGTTTATACAAATTTAACCTTAAACAAAAATCCACCATCAACATTAAGTCCCCTGCCTAGCACATAATGGTTACACTATTGTGTGGTAGGCATGAGATGGTGACAGATTAAAGATAAAATTTATGAGGCAAAGTTAGATGTTACTGGGAGAGACGGGTCATCCTGTCCTTGGAGTATGTTACGTTTAAAAGGTATATAGGAGAGCGTTCCCTAGTATGATGTTGGTCTTGCCTGCTTCGATCGACCTTTCTATGCCCGCCTTGGCCGAGGGCCCGCTCCGTGCTTGCTCCGCTCGATCGTGGGGTTGTGCCTAATCGACGGACTGCTGTGCTCGCCGTTGGTGGGGCTCTGCGCGCCGCTTGATCGAACGTGGGCTTGAATTTCGTGAACATGATTCTCATGACATAAGAGAACCGTGTTGTGCAAATAAATATGGTCCCGCCATATATGCTTGATTGAACGTGGGTCCCATATCGTGTATGCTGACCGAATGTCAACTTTATACCAGCCTCGTGCCCTTGACCAACACCGGTCTTGAAACTTGAGCAATCCGGACTTGACTTGATCAATACCGGACTTGAATATTAAGCAATACCGGACTTGAAACTTGAGTGATCTAGGACTCGTCACTTGATCAATACCTAGGACTTGAAGCTTGAGCAATATCGGACTTGTAACTTGAGTGATACTTGGATTTGAAACTTGAGCAATACAAAGCGTTGTGCCTTTGACCAACACCATACTTTAAACTTGTACAGGACTTGAAACTTATAAGGACTTGAAACCAATACCCGGTGAAAGTTGTCTGGATGAAACTTGTACCGACTTGAAATCAATACCAGATCGAAAGTTGTACTGGGATCAAACTTGTACACGACTTGAAATCAATACCGATCAAACTTGTACGATCGAAACTTGCACTGACTTGAAATCAATACCGGATGAAACTTGTACCAGACTTGAAATCAATACCGATCGAAACTTGTACTGATCGAAACTTGCACCTGACTTGAAATCAATACCTGAAACTTGTGCCTGACTTAAGCCAGTGTTTGGGCCGGTTTTGTGTCCTCCGACGTGAGTTGTGTCTTGCCGTGTGACTACATCTCTCATGTGCTTTTCATACAAGTTCTAACTCATGTCTTTTATTTCATTATGGAATGAAGAAAAGAATTCTGCCGAGATGTCTTCTGAGATAATGCTGGTACCAAGTCGGAAGTGTTGGCGCCTTCAAGGATATGCGAACATTGATGGTGATTTGTTCACCGCGCCCTTCCAACTATATGAAAATATCCGTTCCTGGGATAGCCCTCCTCCTATCGACTTCGGGGCTTTTCATGCTCACTGGGTCCTCATGAAGGATGGATGAGACGTATGTTGAGCAATGAGTACATCAAAGATAACTTGACCCGAGCGCAGATTGTTGATGTAGCTTGAGTGTTGAAACGACTTGAGAGGATGTTAAAGTGGCTTTCAGTGCGAACGTTGAGGTGGATCTGGAGAGTGTTGAAGTAGGATTATGAAGCGAAAAGGGGTCCCGAAGAGAGCATTGAGGCGGCTCTTGAATAGACCATTGAAGCAGCCTGGCTGGAGGGAGCGTTGAAGTGGCTTCCTCTTGATTCGATTTACTCTTGCGAATTCCATGATTCTTGGTGACCATCTTTCTCGTGTTGAAGAAGTCCTTGGACGACGGTGAAGGAACTCCATCGAGCCTCGGTCCCCAAGCGTGGTTTACATGGTTTGTTCGTAGTGGTTGTTGTCGAGCCGGGTATGGAATATCTTGGACGTTGTTTCATCATTGTGGGAGTCATGCATGTGGTATCGGAGTTGGATTTGATGGACGCGCAGATGTTGTATCTTGGTGGTTTTCCTCTTCTTTGCTTCAAGGAACGCTACTTTAAGGTCAAGGTTGTATCGCTTTGTTGGTGAGATATATGCCCCGGATCTTGTTCAACCACATGTCGATAGGGTAACTCGCCCGGATCTTTCTCGATATGACGGTTGGACATCGTTATCTTCTTGAGGCTGCTCCCTTGAGGTATCGGCTCCGGTGGAAGATTACCGTCATAGAGCGTTGATACGTTGCACCGGTATTCCTTAAACCAAATGGCGGTATGGTATGATAAAAATTTCCGAGAGGAGTTCGAAAAGATATCTTACTTGCATCATGCTCGTACATTCTTATCCGGTTGTAGCCGCCGCATCCATCCATGGAGGAGAACATCTTTGTGTCCACTTTGTTTGCATCTACTAACATGTCGATGTCGGGTAGAGGAGGATTGTTTTTTTGAGCAAAGACTGTTCAAGTTTAAAGTCTATGCAAAGACTGATCTATCCATTTTCTCGTGTCCGAACCGCAATCATTTAACCGACACGGATCCGGGTATGACATGTAGATGATGGATGACCAATTTTCATCTAAATCCGACATTTTTCATATCTCCAAGCGAACATGTCTCGATACTCTTTGAGAAGTTCCACGGGCTTCGTGCGTTTATCCGTACACAAGGTTGAGTGATGGAGATAGGCCAGGAGATTCCTCAACGATTTCAATTTCATCGGTTGTGGAGTTGGTGCCATCTTTGTTTGTTGTGGAGCATCTAGCACTTGCTCTTGTGGTTCGTTTCTTGTTGTAGCATTCCATTAGGTGGAAAGACGGGTAACAGTCTCCCATGCCGATAATGGTAGTTCCAGTATACCGTTTTCCTTTCGGTCACGACTCGCCATAAAAGTTCGTTCCCTCCTCGCGTCAACGTGGGTTGTGGCTTCACAAAGATGGAGAAGAATGCTTCATCAAGCAAAGATGCATCGTGGGTACTAGCCCTCAATGATGCAAGTCGGTCTTCTTCCCGAATTGACGCCCACATGGGGAGTGGGATGCAACGAACTTGTCCGATTCTTTCCACGGAGCTTCTCCCGTATGTGCTTTGGTTTGGTTTCCCTCGAAGTCCGTCATTGTGGTAGGCTTCCGTACGACCTTGCCCCGGGAGAACCTTGGATGTCCCGAGAATCTTGAGAATAATGAAGACGATCTGTGTAGATAAGGGTCGTCTTGAACTCCGAATCCTTGATGCGTGCGGTGACATGTAGGGCACGGTCGTGACCTTCCTCCGGTTGATTGCAACAAAACGTCCCGCGCCGATTCTTCGAGAGGTGTGAAATTTCGCATAAACTTTCCACTAGAGAAACCGCTTCCCGATCCACCGGCCTCGGCTCATAGTGAAACTGTTGACTTGAGGAGGATCGTTGTGAGGATCAGTCCCCAGTGTAGAAGTCTCCATGACAGGACCGCTCATATCTGATGTTGCTTCTTTGATCATGTCCATGTAGGTCCGTGCCGTTGAAGTACCTTCTCCGGTGCGTTGAATGCATTTCTTGTTGGCTCCAGTGGGCTGTTGCGGGTCATGTGGAAATCGATCGATTAATGTCTTAAGAAAAGTGAGTACCTCTTTCGAGTTGCGTCCATATCCGTTTGAGTCTTAGCAAGAACTTCCGCTTCTCCATCAAATCTGCAATGGTAATGGGGATGGTCCTCCTCCCGTCCCTCCGGCTCCTCGTCCCGATGAAGGAGTGGAAGTTGTTGCTCCGGTGACTACCGGAGGTGTTACACTTGATGAGATGTCGGATTTGCGGCGCTCCGGCTCTGGTGATGGGAGGTGTTGTAATATCACCGGCTGAGTGATCGAATTGAACGTTCCCATCCTCTCGTACTCACGTGTTCCTTGATTGATCTCTCCTTCCTCAAGCATTTCTTCACTTAGTTGAAAGGTCGATGCGGATTGAACAGTCTTCCGAGCTTCGACAAGGGTCTTGAGATATAAATCTTCCGACGAGAGGATCCGTAAGCTGCAGGCTCAATTTCTTTATCCGGTAGACTTTGTGGTACCCGGACAAGTCTTTTCCTCGTGGAGTTGCCTCGAGTCTTCGTCTACTGGACCATGTTGTTCGTCTTTCCTGAGTCTCCAGTGGTTGCGCGCTCTTTTTGCCTCTCCGCCGGTAAAGGTGTGACTCCTGACTAAGGATTTAGCATTTCTTGCACTGCTTGAGTAGATGCATGCCGACCCTTGTTGTAATTGTGTTGCTATATCATTCAAAAGGTGGAATGTCTCGCTCTGTCTTCTAGTGATACCGGCTTGATTTGCCAAGACATCCTCCAGCATTCTAGCTACACTCCCCATGGTATCTGAACCGCCTGTGGTTTCTCGATGAGGATGCATCGTGAGTTAAAACCGAAAAATTGAGAATTCAATTTTTGTAACCGATAGATCAATCTCCCACCGTGGTCGCCAATTGTTTATGGGTGAAAACTACTCCTGCAGAATTTGGTAATTTGGGATGTGGATGAGGAATGAATCTAAACCCTAAACAAATGCACTGCAGCGGTGAGTGCTTGTAGATTCGAGAGATCAATCATGCAAGTCCGGCCTAAACCAAGAAATGGCCGTTCCGGACTTGTTTCGGTCACAAAGTGAAGGAGATGAGGTTGATCTTAGGGAGGGAAACAGAAGAAGGTGTTGAGATTGTGAAGGTGTTGGCTTGCTTATGACTTGTAACAGAAAGGTGAGCAGGCTTACGATTGATGCAAGCAGGCTCTGGGTGTTTGAATACGTTTTGTATTAACACTTGGTTTTCTGTCTCGTCTGAACTTGTGTTGTTTCTCCTTGTCTCCTATTTTCTCCTTGTTTTTGAAAATAAGGAGGAGAACCTATTTATACAAGTCATTGAGCCTTATTCACGTCTCTCGTGGGAAGTGGAGGAAGTGGAGTGATGGAGTAGTGGAGTTGTGCGTCGGTGCCACACGACCAGTCTTGCCCACTTCTCCTGTTCATCTCTAACCGTCCATGACTTCCTGACACGTTCTTGTGATGGCACGTTGCACGCTGCACGCTGTAAACCGCCAGACCAATACCCCAGTATGTATCCCCCCAGTTTGTGACATGATTGATGTCTGGAATGTGTGGATCGTGGATCCACGAAAGATAGCATGTAATGCTGAATTGAATAACTGTGTTATTCAGGAAGTCGATACTTGTGAAGTATCGTGTGTATTTTATTCAGGAAGTCGATACTTGTGAAGTATCGTGTGTATTTTATGCAGTCTTTGCATTATAGTGTGGTAAAGTGATGGGTAATGACGCCTCACCGACCAAATAACTCCGACCGGGGTTGTATAACCAAGTGGTGAAGTTGGACGGATGAGATGATCTTTGAGACACTCATCTGCGACCAGTTAATGAATATTAGGGTTTTTGAAGAGGTGCGCAAGCATCACTCTTTATCTTGGTCGAAACCAAGCATGGAAAGGGATTTGGAGAGGGCCGAGGCCAAGGGCATGTGTGTAGACGGCATTCCGGTGTACACGCCTACACCTCACCGTCCCATGAAGGCGCGATCTCAGGCCACTCAATTTAACCGTAAAGTTGAGTGGTTGAGATCGGTTTGCTGCAGAAATTGATGCCGCAAAAGGGTTGAAAACCGGCGTGACGTCCCTAGTTCGGCACGCACGCGTTTCAAGACGACACATCTTGGTCGGTCTTGGTCGATGGGTTTGACGGGAAGATGGCAGGTGGTGATCATGCCTATACCGACTATCCCATGAAAACGTGATCTAAGCCACTCAAATCATCCGGTGAAGTTGAGCGGTCGAGATCGATTCGTGGTTTGGGAGGCGCGGCCATGCTAGTTTGGACACACGTTTTGGATTGACCATGCATGATATGCCTTGGCCGAACACATGAGGAGGTAGATGGGCCCACGGTGGTCATGCCGGTATGACCGGCCCTTGTTTAATCTAATCAGTGACCCTCCATTCGTGCGGAGAAGATGGACGCGCGTGATGACTTGAAACCCTATTTTTGGCTTTCAAGCCGTAAGCGTCATCTCTTGTTTGGGTGATGATTTTGTCACGGCCAAACATTGTTGGTCTTGACTGATTGGTCAAGTGTGTAGGCGGGCCCACGGTGATCGTGTTGACATGCTCTGGGGCCCTTTGAGTCTACATCTACACCCTCCATCTATACCTGCGAAGATGGATGGTTGAGACTGTTTTGCGACACATGTAATATGCCGCAAAACCCTAATTTAGGTTTTCCATCCATAATGCTTGGTATGAACGGTTTCTTAGCAGAGCTAGGCCAATGACCGACCATGCGGGGTCGGCCGTGGGTATTCCATACCGCTTGGGGGTGATGGAATTGATGCGGGGTCATCCAATCATGCTTATGGAGTTGGATGATCGCGATCGGATCATATCCGGACCGATACGGCCAGTCAGGATGCTCAATCGGGCTAGTATAACACACCGAGAGGGGCTCAATCGGGCTAGTATAACACACCGAGAGGCTCGGGCTAGTATAACACACCGAGAATCAGCACTGACGGGTATTTCGTACATGGTTTCATTATAGTGCTTGGAGGTTCGTGTTATTCAGTAAGAGTAACACTCGGTCGTCATGCCATACGATAATGAGTATTGGAAATACAAGGCTGATATGAAATTCACAGGAAGGGATTGTTGCCACATGCTCCAACTTTGGAGGAATTTCATGTATTCACGAGAACGGGATTGTTGCTACATGCTCCATTCTTGGTGAATTAAGTGAGGGAGTATCCAACACTTATAAATGGCTTTATCTTTTACAAGATGTCGAGCGCATGATTTTTCCGGTTTTACAAATTTAACCTTAAACGAAAATCCACCATCAACACTCGCGTTGAGAGTCCACTTCTATTCGAAGATGACGCTGTAATGCCTCTAAATCATAGTCGGTCTCAAGATGTTTAAGTTTCTTCTTATAACCATTCCAAGAAGGGGGAAGACGAGAAATAATAACCCCGACAACAAACGCAGAAGGAAGATCAATTCCAAAGATCCTTAAGATGATTAACAATGAGTAAAAGTTCATCGACTGGGCAATGATTGACTTATCTGTCAACCATCTTAAAATCCATGAAGTTGCAAGTCGGGAATTTCTTGTTGCTTGCTTGAGAAATCTTGTATTTGTTGTCAAGTGCAGTCCATAATTCCTTTGCGATGCCAATACTCCGATGTGCATTGTAAACAGGAGTTTCAGGGCATTCAAAATATGACCACGACACATGAAATCATCTTCCCGACGCTTCTTTCGTTTGGTAATCAAATCGGGAGTATCTTTGTCTCGCGGTGCAGAATCGCCTCCAATCCATCTTCAAGTATGTACCACAACTTGATGGTGATCGAAAAAACTTCTCCAGTCGATCTCTTGCCAACGAGTAAAGTTTTCACCATCAAAATGTTCCGATGAGTCGTGGTTTGGTTCATCACTTGCGGGGATTGTGCGAGTAGCATTCGAAGTTGAAGATTCACCCTCCATTGCCGTAGAAATTAATTGTCTAAAATTGTTGGAAAATCAAGGTTGCAATAGAAGATGAAATAACACAGAAGAGATTGTTGTACTCCAAACTTTCAAGGCTCATAAGATTTCTTTTAGACAATTATTTCTACCCTCCCAATAAATTGGCGATTACAATGGGTATGTGAAATAATGCCTTCGAGGATACAATGAAAGCCCTACAACTGAAATTGAATTCAAGGTTTGTACCCTTTGATCCAATCAAGAACACATGTAAACAAATTTCTGATGATGCTTTAGAAAGAGAGAAAATAGAAAAGGTTTTTCGATATGTTTTCAACGAGTTATGGGAGATGCCATTTATAGAGGTTTTCGCATCTGTTGGGAATAGACATCTTTTCACCAACAGGTTTCTCTTCACGAAACGATGAGTCTCTTCATCATCAGACATCAATGGCGTCTGTTGGATTTGAATATTCTGGATATGTTTGTAACGGTCGAAACAGTTACGTACCACCAAAAAATTCTTGGATTTGAATATTCTGGCTACGCCCCCCAGGACCCCCCTTGGATAGCGCAGTTGAAAATATATATTCCAACAGTTATTGCCGTGAATATATACATCAAGTGAGATCTATGTCGTTGGTTTTAATCGACAAATGGTTTAAGTAGACATGGTTTGTTTAGAATTGAATGTCTTGTAGGGATGGAGATGCAATAGCTTTAGTAATCAGCAACAAGCTTAAATCTATGTTATCATTTTTACGTACAGATAGTGTTTGAGGAAATGCTTGAAGGACCAGTTAAAGCTGCAGTCGGCTGCAAATGATGGCACAAAAGGTTTAGCTGCAGCCTGTATGTACCTAATTCATTCATATATATACACTGTACCTGGTATGATTTTGTCAAACGAATTGAATTTTGTTACTCCATTATATAACTTAAAACAGTGCTCCCGATTGGTTTCCAAAAGTCTGTACTGGAGTTTGGTTTTAGGTGGTATCATCATATTGAGAGGCATAGTGCATGATTTATGGATCATTATTGGAGCATGATCTAATTTTGTATTTGCGTGCTTGAACATAATGTGTCACCACTACGAAAAATGTTGAGTATTATTGCAGTATCATTTTGATACTAATGCAAGATCATTATTGGAGCACTATCATACGACCTGTGTTACACACAAGAATGTTGAGTTAACTGCAGTGCCTTGCACATCAACTCATTCCTTTTATAATGCATGAATGTACCTGTTTGGTAGAGCATCAAACCCACACATAAATTCATGAACACAAAATCATTAGGTAGAAAACTCATAATCTTATTCTTCAATCAGTAGCATGAAATTGATTTTTTGCTTTCACATGAACTAATGAGAAAAACAAGAGATCTTTTCTTTCAAAAATAAGAAAGTTATTTTTAACTGGGATGGGGTCTCCTGTATTATCAAATACATTACATGCCAGTTTTGTTAAAAGAAAAAGAACAGTATAGGAAGTCTCATAACTACTGCAAAGGTTGTATGGATTTGCTACAGTTTCTTATGTAAGTGATTTAAATTGCTAAATAATTATCATTGGTTGATGGTTTCTTTTTGAATGCAATTACTTACAATCCATCGGCTGATGTCGTACCAGGAACTCTATGAGCAGTCGATGAATAAAAGAAAGATTAAAGGCTGGTGATTTCTGAAACCACCCTACTGCTCTATTATATATCATGTACATCTCTAACATAGTAATTCGACAATATCTGACAAACATTTGATAGAGCAAGGCGAAGCCGAGCCAAGCATTCTTTGGGACAGGGCGAGGCGAAGCCGAGCCACACCAAATCAAAATGCATGGGGCGGGGCTAGAGGTGTAAAACGTGCCGGCCCGGCACAGCCCGGCACACGAAGTCGCGTGCTTCACGTGCCATGTGCCGTGTTGTGCTGTGCCAACGATTTAAACGTGTTGTGCCGTGTTGTGCTTTACGAGTCAAAAGCTAGGCACAACATTAAAGTGACCCACGTGCACAAAGACACGAATAAACGTGCCGTCTTTGTCTTGTCTTTGGCACACGTGCTATAAACAATTTGAAATCACTTAATGTATACATTAAGTCGGACATTATCACAAGAATTTAATTAGACAACATATCATTTGAAATTAATAAGTTTATTCAATAAAAAGAAATAGCCCATCAAATATAAAATTGGATTATTGTCATGTAAATTAATGTTCTAGTTAAATATAGGTGACGACATTATAACAACGATATTGAAATATATTTTCCAAATATTAAGGTATTATACGTGTTGTTATAAATAAGCCAACATAAAATGTTAAAAACTAGCTAGAATAGTGACTCTTTTGTGAAATATACAACAAATGTGATGTATTATGCCTTGTTATATGGTGTATTTGTACATGTTATGACGTGCTCTCTTAACGTCTTTGTCTTTGTCCGGGCCACGTGCTTATCCAGGTGCAAGCGTCTTTGTCTTTGTGCTCTTTGTGCCAATTAATCAAACCCAACACGTCCCATTTAACTAACGTCTTTGTGCCGTGCCGGGCTAAGTCACGTCTTTGAGGTGGGCTGTGATCAAATTTTAGCGTGCTAGGTCAAATTTGTGCTCGTCGTGCCGGGCACTGCCCCAATTTACACCTCTAGGCGGGGCGAGACAAAGCCGAGCCACACTAAATCAAAAATCCTAAGCGACAGTGCAGGGCGAAGCACCGCGACACCAAATAAGAATGCACACCGGGGCGAGGCGAAGCCACATCATGCGAAACCAAAAATATGGATAAAAGTAAAAAAATAGTTTTCGGGTCCGCCCGGTGCGTAGCACGGGCACAAAATCTAGTCTCTTTCTTATAAATTTCTATGAAAAATGTTGTGTTGCGACTGCTGATCAACGGGACTACACAGAAATTTTTCGAGTGTTTACGTGAAATTTCAAGTATCACTTAAACGGAGCCAATCGTCACCAATTCGGTCATTTCTTTGTCTACAAACGGGTGAAGAGCAACGAGTCTTCCTCAATCTTATCTTATCTTATACTAATATAATGAAAAGAGGTATTTTTGATGAAGCTTTTTCACATTACAATAAAACCCCCCGATAATTAAGCTTTTAGTTAATATTTGTATATTTACAGGAATGTCATTGTTTTAAAAATAGACCAAAAAATTAAAACTTAGATATCTTTAATAATACACATCGGATTTTTGCAAAATTAATATATTTGGAAAGCTCTTTAAATTATCTACGTAATGATTACAAATAAGGATATTAAATTTTTATTTTAAGATTTTTTTTCTCATTATTATCAAATTTGGTGTTATTAAAAGAATCCAATTCAAACATGTGCATCGCACATGTGGCCTTACTAGTTTAGTATGAACAAAACTTAAGGATTTTCCCCCACCAAACCAAAAAAATTATAATCACAAGTTGAAGTAGAAATGCTTGTCGGCATAAAAAAGACCGATATTCCATGAACTAATCACAGGTTGCCATATAATTTGTGAAGTTGGAAATAACGCATACCGACACCACATAACCTTTTACTCCGAAACTAGTAATCTTACAAAATATTTATTCGGCTAGATTTCGAATTTGACTGCGGTATTTTTCTCTTGGGTCGTTTAAGTTCGTGCACGTAAAATGGATACGAGAGAGAGAGAACCGGTAAAGCGTTAACTCAGGGAAGCAATCGGAAAGGGAAACACGAAGCAAACTGAGAATTTTAAACACACAAAGAGTATGGTTGGCGAACCGTCAACCATTCATCTTAGCTGTTTGTGATTGTGACATTGATATTTCGGATTTGACTGGCACGTAATCAAGTGGGGCCTGTCAAGGAAGCCATCTGAAAGTAGCCGTCTTGTCTCCGTTTGGTCAGTCTTTAAAGTCTTTTAACTTTATTTTAGCTCTTATGATCAACTGCAGCGTTGAGTTACTATGTTCCCAAATTCTCAAGCCATATTTGACATTTTTTCTTAGCAAACTGGTATATGTCGTAGTGGGATGGATATCAACGTAGTTAATATCACCGTTTCCGCAGAAACATTAACAAAAAATTAAGTTCAATCCAAATGTAATTTCTAAATCGTGTTAAATAAAAAGCAATTATTAATTGCGCCTAACATTGGACGAGATTTAAAATACGTTTTGAATGTGAAACGCTTTTTATAATCACGTTAAAATACAATTTGAATGTGAGACGCATTTATTAGTCACGTCCAAGCCTAGAAGTAATTTATAACTTAGTTTGTGTAGACTCATTTTAAAAAAAATTCCAGCATAAATGGTTTTATAAATAATGTTTGTTATCTCAAACGTAATCTAAAAATGCTTTTTGCGTTGAACGGATTTTAAATTAACGTTTGATGTCCACGTGTTTTATAACTGCGTGAAGCCATATATGAGATTTGTCAAATAAAATGTTCATATATAGACACCCGGTTTGAGTATATAGAAATAAGGGACTTATAGCAGCTATGAGTGTGGCTGCTTTTTTGCCATATATGGCTTATAGCAACAACACTAAAGTTGCTCTAACAGGTCCATACCTATTTATCCAAACCATTTCATAAGTTATTCAACCAAAATGTCAACCATCCCCAAGGTTGCCCCGTTATGTGTAGTGGCTTATGCCACACAAATAGGCCCCTGCTAACCTCAAATGATGGATCAAGGGACTAGAATGTGTCACCTATTGGGGGACGATGATGGGGATATATTTGGGGATGCGAAGCAGTGTCGGTTTGGATTTTTGTTTAAATTTGAGTGGACATGTTCAACGGGTTTGTCTGATTCAAATCAGTTATGGTGGTAAGAATTCGTGGGTTTTGTTATCGTCGATTAACCAAGAAATCGGCGAAATAGTGGAAAGAACCTGAAGGCGTGAAGATGGAAATTCTGGCTTTTTGCTGCTACTAAGGAAGGTGTGAAGATTTTGGGTCTTCAAATTCAGTAGCGGAGCCAGGATTTCAGAATGGAGGGCTAATTATTTTTTTTTTGCGGCACCTAAATTAGTATCTAGCGGTTGTTTAAATAGCTGCATAGAAAATGGAAACTAACATTAGGAACCGAACTGCATTTGACCTATACCTAAATATGCAGTCATTGAAACTCCGAGCTGAAGAAACTCATGCTTATTAGTGACGGCTACCAAGTGATTCAAGAAAAATATGATATGCTAAAAAATGATCAAGTGAAGAAGAAGTACCACTGCAACTGGAAAAAGTGATTGTGATATTTAGATGTGTACAAAAGACTAAGACAGAGGCAGAATCTGAGAAACCGCATAACTTGTACACAACGACGCACCAATGTATTTTTTTTTTTTGATCGGTCAAAGGAAATTTCATTGAAAAGGAGGTACTTAAGAGGGGTACCTCAACCCAATAAAACAACCGAAACAAAAAAAGGAAACCGATTTGGGAATCGGTTACCCAAAAAAAAGAAAAAAGAGAAATACGGTCGCGGAAGGAAAAAGGAGAGTGTACAAGATTTCCCTTTAGGCCCTCTCAAAGGGTACAATAGAAATACGAATCCTACAAACAAACTACCATATTAGCCGTTAATCCTAGCATTTTGGTGTTTGATTCGCCCCAAAAGAAAGGTTGAATCTTGACATCTCTAATTATACTTGCTAAATTTTTCCTTTTGTTGTTGAAGATCCTTTCATTTCTTTCTTTCCAAATGCACCACCATATTGCGGCCGGAAGATTGTTCCATATACGGTTAAGCCGCTTATCACCCCAATCATGATTCCAACTTTGAATTGTTGTGGCAATATGATCATTGTAGCTCTAACGGAAATCACATCCTTCAACAAAATAAGTTCAAATTCTTTTAATTCTCCAACACTCATAAAACAAATGAGAGCTTGTTTCATCTTCTTCTTGACAAAAACTACATGTCCTATCCACGTTCATTCCCCTTCGAACAAGTTTATCGATCGTCATCAACTTTTCATGAGAGAGAAGCCAAAGAAAGAAATTAACTTTATAAGGATATAACCGACTCCAAATAATATAGCTTGGGAAATCCATCGCATCCGTTTCACTAAGAGAAATTACTCCATTCTTTACCGAGTATGCCTCCAACTTATTATTATCCCCAACCATCCACAATCTAGAGTCTATAACTCCTTCTTATATATTAACCGATTCAAGTGATGACTTTATGGAATCAACCTCCCTCATTATAGCTTGAGAATATCTTTCACGAGACATAAACTTCCATTTGATTCCATCATCAAAGTACAGTGAAATTTGTGCATCTCAAACAAATTTGATTGTTGTGGTTCAGAGCTTCATCATTGTTGCTTTCTGCAAGAATTATAAATGTTATATTTAAGTCTAATGGATGTATGAGTTGTGAGTGATAAGGTATGAATGAAATTTTATATGAAGTTCAGATTAGGAATTCTTTACTGCTTGTTCTTAGTTTTCTTTGAATTCCGAAGACAAAGTTTGGTGTTGGTCATGTGAGTTAATAAAGCAAGGCAGTTATAACTGCTTGAGTAAATAATTGCTAGTATTACAAGCTGAGGTTTGTTGGTAGTCAGGTTAGTGAGTGTACCACATGAAATCTGGATATCTAGTTGTATTGGGGATTTAAGTGTTTCATGCTACCCCTAATTGACTAGTTACTATGTGTTTGTTTACTATGAGTCTGGTTTCTTAAAGTTTATGGTTGTGCCAATACAGAAAGGACAAGTTAAGTCCAAAATCTTCATTGTGCACTTTTTTTTTTGGATATTGTCAGTATCACGAAGGATATAGATGTGATGATAATTCAAGTAAGAAGGTTTACATTTCCAGGCATGTGGTTTTTGATAAAACTACTTTCCCTTTTTACTACTATACTAAACCTTCGATTACTCCATCTGCTCTTACTGTCACTATTTCAATACCTACTTCTTCTTTTTTTGACTAAATACCTACCTCACCTCATAACACTATCATTGAGGAGATTTATCCTGATTTATTCTCCTAGAACCAAATGTTGATGATGATATGGAACTTGAAGGAGCTGAGCTTATTGGTGATAATACACATATAACTGAGGAACTAGTTATATGTACTACTCCTCCACCAGGATATGCTATGACTACAAGATTTTAAGTAGGTGTTCATGGGTATCTTCATGACTTCATTACTTACTTCACTTCCACACACCATCTTCATGTTGCTTTTACTTCAGAGGTGATTTCTCTAGAAGAACCAAAAAGCTTCAAGACTACAGTTAAAAAAAACCCAAAATGGGTTACCCCCATGCACTAAGAATATAATTAAGGCACTTCAAGATAACAACACATGGACTAAGTTACCATATGAACCATCAATGAATGTGCTTGGATGTAAATGGGTACACAAAATCAAATTGAGGTCAGATGGCACTGTTGAAAGATTTAAATCCAGGTTGGTGGCTAATGGATACCATCAACTAGATAGTATTGACTATACAGAGGCATTCAGTCATGTAGTTAAGTTCACTACTCTAAAAAATATTCTTATTATTGCTCTTTCTAGATGGTGGAAGATGAGACAATTAATATCTTAATTGGTTTTTGTATTTGATATTAGTAATTGATTCCCATGAATTCAGTTTCAAAAATATAAAAAAAGGGTATTTTTTGGGGAGAAAATTTGTTATCTTAATTGGTTTTTGTATTTTTGGAAAGCAGAATTCATGGGAATCAATTAATATCAAAGACATGTGTCAACATATCATTTGTCCCCCATGCCCCCTTCAAAAAACGCCCCCATAAAAAATTTATTCGTCTAAAGCAAGGACCTAGATCCTGGTTCACTAAATTCAGCAACTTCCCACTTTAGCAAGGTTTCAAAATGTGACAATCAAATCATTCTGTCTTTCTTTACTTATATGGTAAGTTTGTTTTACTTCTCCTGCTATATGTTGATGATATCCTGTTAGTTGGTAGCTCTCAAGATCTTCTCTCATTATTCATTAGCAAGTTATATACTGCATTTGCTATGAAATATTTAAGATATCTTAATTACTTCCTTGGTACTGAAGTTGAAACCTCATCTGGCAATACGACAATTATTCTTACTCAATCCAAGTACTCAATGGATCTACTCAAAAGAACTATGTTAGAGCATAGCTCGGTTGAACCCACCAAGCGTTGGTATGTCAAGTTTGGTTGTCATATTTTAGTGAATCAAAACTCATTTTAAGAGTCGCTTGATTATGTACTAGAGTCAACTTCGTATAGGTTAGCTTGAAATTATTAGGATATGAGACATTACAAGTATTTCGAAGACTTGAAGAAGTGAAGAAGTAAGAAGCTACAACTACAACATCATCCTTCCACTTGAGGTTAGTGATATTTGACTTGAACTGTTTCATTCCCTAACATATCGTTCAAGTTGCACATATTGAAAATGAAACTGCGAAGCATGAACACTCTAGATAGACATAGTATTAAGGAATACAATATGAAGTTTATTGCTTAACCATTAAACTTTGTAGATAAGACATCGACATAATCGTTTAAATGCTATTGTGATTATGTATGGGTATGATGTGAGGATTTCATCCTAGGAAACAATGTTTTTATATGTATTTTAAGGAAGTAAGTTCATAAACTTGTTTATGAACCGAAAAGGAAATCGCCAGGCGTTATTGGGATTGTTATTCATTGCATATCTTGTGAACATCCAATATGTGTGATTTAGTATAACCGCTCATGACTTCTTCGTGTTCTTGGTAAAACTATTCACAAAGGCATGACTTATGTATTGGTATGACTTTCATTAGTGAAACCAATCTTAAGTAATCACCGAGATGGTATGATCGAGTTTGTGTTTTGTTGAAACGAATATGGGTAAAGGGGAACCGATCCTATTAAGAGGTGCAATACATCACAAAGGGGAATCGATCCTTGTATGAGGTGCATCAAGGTCTATAGCGAGAAATGGGAACCGATCCTATGAACATGTGCAACACGTTTTTAGGCAAAGGGGAACCGATCCTATGGACATGTGTAACACATATAAGTTAGATACCATATATATGTGGGGAACCGATCCTAGTACCTAATCAACCAAATTTTGGGAAGCTAGTGTGACTATGAACAGTACTCTCATGGAGGTAGAACCGAAACTTGTTTTTGTAGAACCGTGAAACCCATGATTTGTGATTAAGTGTTTCTTAATCAATCGCATAGTTCTTGAAAGTCAGATGAACCAATTCTAAACTTGTTTGGAAGTGTGGCAAATCGAATTCAAGGTTGTAAGTATGAAAGAGGACTTACAAAGTAAGGATGTCGGCATACTTTGAACACGTGCAGTAATGTTTATATTTTATTGTTCAAAGTTATTCCTTGATAGCTACAGGAAGAAAATTCCAGGATCGAAATAAATAAGTTAAAAATCTTTTATTTAAGGTTGTTAATTTCATTTTAGGAAAATGAGAATTAGTAATGTGCATTTACTAGTTGAGATTTTCCAGAGAGATTTTCGATCATTATTTTGGACGAGCATTTCCGGGGAATTATGAAAACCGAATTTGGAATGTATTGAATATCTTTGAGAATATTTTCGATTTTGGAAATTCCTTGGTGTCCAAACTTCCTTGTCTATAAATTCTTGAAGTTTTCATTTCTAGCAAACTAATCCTTCGTGACATCAAACTTCCTCGGTTGTGTTGTTACTGGTGTAGCCACCTATTCGGAGAGGAGAGTAACCTAATTAGGCGAAATCTCTTACGGCCGCTCAGTTTAAAGTCTTCTTTGGGATTGAGAAGCTCTACGAGTACCGTTGGTGGGAAACTAGATAATTACGGTTTTATCTTTTTTTTTGATTGATTTGATCGACTAACGGTGGTTGAACTTTGATTGCACCTAGTTTGTTTATGCTTGAGAATCTTCTCTTCTGATATAAGATTCACTCAAACTAGATCGAAGTTTCGACAGGGATCTTTAGACTATTGTTAGTGCTAAAGACGATCTTGTGATAATCCATTGTTAATAGACTCTGTTCTGTGCGTGATTGATCACAAGAGATTCAAGTTGTTATGTGCAGGTGTTTATTGAAGATTGATGTGATTTTCAATTGAGTTGTAGCAAATAGTTCGTTCAAGACTTGTGAAAGCATATTTTATACTTAATTTTAAATTAAAATTATAGAAAACTTAAATACAAGTGATATGAAAAATATGGAGAAGACTGGGGCTATAGATTCCACTAATTACCAATATCAAAGTGATTAATATTCTCTAATTATAATTATGCAAATATTTCATTCAAATTGATGCTTAATATTCCAAAAGTTGATTTTTAGAAATAACAATTTTAGATCGAAAGTATGGGACATCAAAACCCTAGGCTAGCATGCTCCATCAATTGAAATAACAATTGTTTAACAAAACCATTTTATCTATTTATTTATCAAGGAAAATAATCATATAATAATTGCATAGATTAAATAAAATAGAGATTACCACTTTTCATTGGCGAAATAGCTTCCTCCGTCGCCCCAGAGGATGGGTTTAGCTCATCATGTTGGAAACACGCTCAACATTCATTTTTATTGCTCAAAGGAAGTGTACAAATAATGAAATGAAGAGAAAATAATGAAAACCGGGTGTTTGCAACGTTTATAATTGTTATAAAACACTGTTACAAAGAACGATAAAGATGAACTGCTGTTGTTACTCTGCGACCCTCGTCTAAGTGTCGTTGTCACTGTAGAAAAAACGACTGCCTCTGGTGATCTTTTGTTCTTCGTGTTCTTCATAGCAGCAGAAAATGGCGATTCTCTGCAGCTTGATTTTCTCGGCTCTGTAGTGTTCTAAACTGCTCCCAATCACTCCCCCACCTCTCTGACCTCCGAACACTCTTTATATAGCAAACATGAACAAGAAATCTTCGCAGTAAAGTCTCCATTTCTTCTCATTACTCGGGAATAAAATCTTTCCATTTTTACGGGATTATTTCCTTCTTCATCTACTTCTTACGTTGCATGAAGGCTAACACACTCCAAACATACCACAACACGTTCCATAAACGCTGTAGAAGGATTAATATTCACTGCAACCACACGAAATCCCGTGAAACTCTTCACCCGTTGATGCGTCGCCCTGTTTTATTCTCTCGGATTAACTAGCCAAACCGGATCGAAAGTAACTCATATACCATCCCTGTCTAGCTCATAGTAACACACCCAATTGATTCTAGCCCTTTAGTCTCACTACATCAAGCCCAAAATCGCAACCCTAGTTCTGCCATTAATGACCAGGCTTTTTTTCCCGCCAATTCTCAAAATTCAAATAAAAAAGATGGGTGCTAAAGATGAATTTGGGCTACACATAGTCGTGGGTGCCCCTTAGCCAAATCTGGGGTATGTATAGCAAATGTCCTCCGGGGGGTGCTCCGAGCAACTTTTCGAGACGAATTTTCCAACAATATTTATTTCAAAAAAAACACCTACAAACAAAAAAAATACCAAAATAATTACAAAATCAAGCACTAACAATAGAGACACTGAGGACAATTCAGACACAAAAAATGTGTCTATCAAATACCCCCAAACTTATTATTTGTTAGTCCTCGAGCAAATCTAATCTAAAAAATGACTACACTTAGCACGTGCAGCAAGCCGTTAAACCGCTAGGTGGCCCTAATGGCGGAGCGTTGTCTCCGGAGGGTTTACCAGAGGTGTACCCACAAAACCTTTACTCCAGACCCTAGATATCTACGCAGAACCTTGGAAGGCACTAAAGAATCTCCTTGGTTGGCATACTTATTGACTACGGGAGGAAGTACCATGATGCGAAATTCTAATTGTTGTACACGAGTTTGCACTCAAGCATACTAAAATTCATATAAAGTGATGAGCTCTACTCGGATAGTTTACGGACATCATAAACCGGAGTCAACCAATCACATGAATAGATTAAGAAGATGGATGTAGAGAAACGTGGATGATGTTGACTAAGGTGAACCTATCCTAATGGACTGAGATACTAGTCTGGACTAATATCAACACACTAGCATATACAAGGGAACTAGTGGTCGATAATACTAACTCTAGGTCAACTCTGCTGGCATATACATGGGTACCAGTGGTCGACTTTATTGTATTTATTCCGGTTGGTCAAGTGGTCTGGTCTGGTCTTTTTTTTTTTTTTTTTGGTATCTCAGTCACTCTATTTCACCCTAGCAATGGTAAAAAGAAAAAGAAGTGATCAGGATTCTTTCGATGTTTCCATCACGAGGATATGGCGAAACTACCATGTTTTCTTTTCTAACACATGAGCTTTGTGCTTTTATGAATAGACTCTTCTATATGTTTCCATCTAATCAGATTGGTTCCTTAACTCCTACAACCAAAATGTTTCCATCCACTTAGATTGGTTAGTGCCGACCTTAATAAACATAAATTTCTAGGCTCTGGAATTTATTTATTGCAACTAAAAGCTAACAAAAAGTTTTTTCCCACTCCCAAACTTAAATCTAACATTGTCCTCAATGTTTCTAATGAAAGAGCAATACCAAAAAGTAAAGTAACATGAGGAATCGGTAAAAGAGAGAAGTCGGAAAGATAGTACACAGGTGAAGAGAGAAATCAAAAACTAATATACAACATACAATCGCCTCGATGGTCAATCAAGGGTAAACAGGATCCTCCAGAGGAACCTCCTCAACATCACCTGTAGGAAAGGGCTCTAAAAAGGGCTTCAATCTCTGACCGTTAACCTTTGAAGAACTACTACCATCCGGTGTCTCAATCTCAACAGCTCCATGAGGAAAGACAGTGCGAACAATAAAAGAACCCGTCCACCGAGAACGTAACTTCCCTGGGAAAAGATGCAAGCGGGTATCGTACAGAAGAACTTTTTGACCTGGAGAAAATGACTTCCTTAAAATATTTCTATCATGCACAAGTTTCATTTTGTTCTTATATTCCTTACCACTATCGTAAGCATCTATACGAATCTCTTCCAACTCATTGAGCTGGAGTTTCCTATGGGCTCCTGCCTTGTCAAGTGAAAATTTAGTTGCTTAATAGCCCAATAAGCTCTATGTTCTAACTCAACAGGTAAATGACATGCCTTGCCATACACAAGCCGATAAGGCGACATTCCAATGGGGGTCTTAAACGCGATACGGTAAGCCCGTAAGGCATCGATAAGCCTAGACGACCGGTCTTTCCGATTAGGATTAGCTGTTTTCTCTAATATACATTTTATCTCCCTATTGGAAACCTCTACTTGACCACTAGTCTGTGGATGATACGTGGTAGCTACCTTATGTGTAATACCATATTTCTTCATCAAAAGCCTAAAAGGTCCATTACAAAAGTGCGACCCTCCATCACTAATTATAGCTCGCGGTGTACCAAAACGTGTAAGTATATTATTTTTCAAGAACTCAATCACAACCCTATGGTCATTGGTCTTACACGCAACCTCCTCAGTCCACTTAGAGACATAGTCTACAGCGACAAGGATATATAAGTTACCAAAAGAATTAGGAAACGGACCCATAAAGTCAATACCCCACACATCAAAGACCTCAACAACTAAAATAGGGTTCAAGGGAGTCATGTTCCTACGGGAAATGGTTCCTAATTTCTGGCAACGTTCATAAGTAACACAGTAACTATGGGAGTCTTTAAACAACGAAGGCCAATAGAATCCACACTGCAATATCTTAGCGGTCAGTCTTCTTAGCACTAAAGTGACCCCCACAAGCATGATCATGACAAAAGGATATAATACTGGACTGGTCACTCTCAGGTATACATCTCCTAATAATCTGGTCTGGAAAATACTTAAACAAATAAGGATCATCCTAAAAGAAGTGCTTAACCTCGAATAAAAACCTAGAACGATCTTGTTTACCCCAATGTTGGGGCATTCGACCAGTAACAAGATAGTTCACTATATTCGCATACCAAGGTAATTGGGTAACAAAGAACAGTTGTTCATCAGGAAAACTATCCCTAACGGGAGGAGAATCATCAGGGGTATCCACAACTAGACAAGTGGTCTGCTACTACATTTTCTGCACCTTTTTTGTCTCTAATGTCTGGACAAAATTCTTGTAATAAAAGGATCCATCTAATCAATCTAGGTTTAGTATCCTTCTTGGAAAGAAGATACTTCAAAGCAGCATGATCGGTGAAGATTATGACCTTAGAACCTAGGAGATATGGTCTAAACTTGTCTAAGGCAAATACAATGGCTAACAGTTCCTTCTCCGTAGTGGTATAGTTCAACTGGGCATCATTCAGAGTTTTGCTAGCATAGTAAATCACATGAAGTAATTTGTTTTCTCGCTGACCTAGCACAACACCAATAGCATAATCTGAAGCATCGCACATGATCTCAAAGGGTAGGTTCCAGTTGGGTGCCTGGACTATGGGGGCGGTAGTAAGTAAAGTCTTAAGCTTCTCAAAGCCTCTAAACAAGTTTCATCAAAGACAAACTTAACATCTTTTGCAAGCAAATTGCAAAGAGGTCTAGACATCAAGCTAAAATCCTTAATGAATCGACGATAAAAACCTGCATGCCCTAAGAATGACCTAATATCTCTTACTGTTTTTGGGACCTATAAAGTCTTGATAAGGTCAACTTTGGCTTTATCTACCTGATCGAACCATGAAATGACATTTCTCCTAATTAAGCACTAGATTCTTTTCCTTACACCTAGTCAACACTAATGACAAATGATGCAAGCACTCATCGAAAGATGAACCAAACACTGAAAAATCATCCATAAAGACCTCTAAGAACCGTTCTACCATATGCGAAAATATGCTCATCATGCAACGTGAAAAGTGTGAGGGCGTTACATAGCCCGAAAGGCATGCGTCTATACGCAAAGGTACTAAAGGGACAGGTAAAAGTGGTTTTCTCCTGGTCTTCTAGGGAAATAACGATCTGATTATAGACAGAGTAGCCATCTAAAAAGCAGTAATGACTATGTCCAGCTGTTTATGGGTAAAAATCGTTTCCACCGATTTCTTTAAATTCGGTAGGTGAGTGAGAAACTGGTTTAAACCCTAAACAAATGTGCTGCACGTGAGCACTTTATAGATTCGAGAGATCAATCTGTACAAGTCCGGCCTAACCAATAAATGGCCGTTCCAGACTTGCTTCGGTCACAAAGTGGAGGAGAAGGGTTGATTTGGGGAGGGAAGCAAAGAAAGGTATTAAGACCAGAATAATTCTGAGAGACTAGTATCTCGACTTGTATCGAAGAAAGTGAAAGCTTCGGAAGCTTGCAAGAGATGAAAGCTTTTTTGGAGAGCTTGCAAAGTTGCCTTTTACGATAGTGTTGTGTTTTTCTCTGACCGAGACTTGTTCTCTCGGTGGAAATAGGTAAGACCTATTTATACAAGTCGAGATTGAAACGTACCCTGGCCTCATGAAGGAAGAGAGTAAAGGGTGAAATAATGGGAGGAGGTGGTAACCGCAAGGTGTTTATGGGTGAAAACGTTTTCATCATTATTTCCTCATTTATTTGACCGCTTTATTCCTATTCACGCTTTCTTAATGTGAGCGTAGTGTACAGCTGCAATCTTGTGACCGCCAAACCAAGACCTTGGAAAGCATCCCCCTGTTTGTGTTGATGTCTCGAGTGTTGGTTGCACCTTGAGTGCAAGTGGCGCTGCTAGGGGCGCGTGTGGCATGTGCGGAATGCCTTTGTTGCGGGTTGTATCTCGAGCGCAAGTGGCAATGCCAGAGCTGCTAGTGGCGTGTGTGGCATGTGCCAATGACATGTGCGGAATGCCTTGGTGGTAGCTTGTACGTTGAGTGTAAGTGGCAATGCGGGAAGAGTGTTGCTAGTGGCGTGTGTGGCAAGTTCCAATGGCGTGTGAATGGAATTCCTTGGTGGTAGGTTGCACGGTTTGCAAGTTAGGCTACCGGCGTGCGTGTTTGGCATGTGTCAATGGCACGCATGGCCATTAGGGCTATGTCTGGCATGTAAGAAAAGCTACAGTGCCAATGGCATGTAATAATTTGGGTCACGACTGAGTAGAAAGACCGATGCGTGTTGGCATGTGCCAATGGTATGCTCGGCCATTAGGGCCATGGCCTGGTAAGAAAAGCTACCAGTGATGCGTGTTGGCATGTGCCAATGGCATGCGTGGCCAATTTGGGTCACGGACTGGTAGGAAAAGCTACCAGTGATGCGTGTTGGCATGTGCCAATGGCATGCGTGGCCAATTTGGGTCGCGTCCTGGTAGGAAAAGCTACCAGCGAGCGTGTTGGCATGTGCCAATGGCATGCGTGGCCAATTTGGGTCGCGTCCTGGTAGGAAAATCTACCAGAGAGCGTGTTGGCATGTGCTAATGGCATGCGTGGCCAATTTGGGTCACGTCTGGTAGGAAAAGCTACCGGCGAGCGTGTTGGCATGTGCCAATGGCATGCGTGGCCAATTTGGGTCACGTCTGGTAGGAAAAGCTACCAGCGAGCGTGTTGGCATGTTCCAATGGCATGCGTGGCCAATTTGGGTCGCGTCCTGGAAGGAAAAGGTACCAGCGAGCGTGTTGGCATGTGCCAATGGCATGCGTGGCCAATTTGGGTCGCGTCCTGGCAGGAAAAGCTACCAGCGAGCGTGTTGGCATGTGCCAATGGAATGCGTGGCCAATTTGGCCTAGGCGCGGGCGCCATTTTGGCATGGCGTGGCTAGGGCCAAGGTAAGGATGCTTGGCTTGGCATGGCGTGACTAGCGTAGCTAGGGCCAAGGAAGATGCGTTTGGCATGGCGCGGCTAGCTCGGGCTAAGTGTGGCATGTTTGAATGATTTGCATGGTTGGCATGCGGAGGTGCGGCTATTTGCCATGGTTGGCATGCTTTGGCGTGTTTGGTGTGACTAGCATAGTTAGGGCCAAGCGCGAGTGCGTTTGGCATGGCGCGGCTAGCTTGGGCTAGGTGTGGCTCGCATGGTTTGCCATTGGCACGGAGGTGCGGCTAGCATGGTTGGCATGCTTTGGCGCGTTTGGTGTGACTAGCATAGTTAGGGCCAAGGCGAGTGCGTTTGGCATGGCGCGGCTAGCTTGGGCTAGGTGTGGGGTGGCATGGTTTGCCATTGACACGGAGGTGCGGCTAGCATGGTTGGCATGCTTTGGCGCGTTTGGTGTGGCTGGCATGATTTTGCCATTGGCACGGAGGTGCGGCTAGGGCCAAGGCAAGGATGTTTGGCTTGGCGTGGTGTGACTAGCGTAGCTAGGGCCAAGGCGAGTGCGTTTGGCATGGCGCGGCTAGCTTGGGCTAAGTGTGGGCTGGCATGATTTTCCATTGGCACGGAGGTGCGGCTAGCATGGTTGGCATGCTTTGGCGCGTTTGGTGTGACTAGCATAGCTAGGGCCAAGGCGAGTGCGTTTGGCATGGCGCGGCTAGCTTGGGCTAGGTGTGGCTGGCATGATTTGCCATTGGCACGAGAGAGGGAATTAGGGTTTTGTTCGTTGTAAACCTAATTTGAAAAAATACCCCCTATTAATTACGACTACATGCATTGAATGTTCTAATAATTGTGTCGCCGGTGACATTAGGTTATTCGGGTTTTTACGATTTTACCCTTTGTCTAAAAACCACCATCAACATTAAGTCCCACAGCTTAGCTCGGAACAAGAGCTTTGTTGCGAGGTAAGCATAAGATGGTGACAAACTATCAACAGTAAATCGTAAAGAAAATTGAGGAGGCTTGTCTGACCTTTTATAAATTGGATTCGGAATCCTTGCCTCTGGCAGTTTTATACAAATCGGGAGGTTGGCACGATTGGGAAGTCAGCATCATTGAGAGACAGGAAGCTGGGAGGCATTAAGAAGTTTACGCGATTTAGGAAACTGAGCGTGCTTTGGAGGGACCGGCGCAAGGTGGGGAAGCTGATCGTGCTAGGCGGCGGGGCCAGGCGCAAGGTGGGGAAGGCGATCGTGCTAGGTGGCGGGACCGGCGCAAGGTGGGAAAGGCGAGCGTGCTAGGCTGGCGTGACTTGGGCGGTCATTGGGAAGTTGACGTGAGTTGGGAAGCGGCGTGCTAGCTTGTAGGGACCGGCGCAAGGTGGGGAAGTTGATCGTGCTATTTGGCGGGACCGGCGCAAGGTGGGGAAAGTTTGGCGTGCTAGCTGGCGTGACTTGGGCGGTCATTGGGAAGTTGACGTGATTGGTGGGGTCGGTGTAAACAAGGGGGGAGCAGGCGTTTCGACAGATAGCAAAGTTTCCTTATTTTGCCTTCCTTCACACGCGGCTTGCATCGGGGCATCACCCGTGCTAAAATCTGGAAGCGTTATGTCCATCATTGCTTCCTTTTTTTTTTTTTTTTTTTTTTTTTTTTTTTTTTTAAGGTTCCGTATTCACACCCAATGCAATTGCATCATCTCCTCGTTTGAGAAAGGGTTCTTCTTGTTGAGTTTCTCTCTTTGTCATGTCGCACAAAGGCGAATCATCTTCTAACCGACCGGATTCTCCATGTGGAGGCGCGAGGTCGACTCTTGCGGGAGCATCCCAACAAGGGTTATTCGGGTTAAGAAAATCATACCGGTATGTCTTCTTCTTCTTTGATGGACTGACGTACGCTTTACCGCTTGTTTGATGAATGAAAAATCTCCCTTTTGTGTAGAGATATCCCGTTGGAGCATGCATTACTGTTATCGACGAGGATGACCTAGTCGTTCCCCTCCCTTCAAATCCAACCTTGTTGACTGCTGCAGACTTGGAGAACGCTGATTTAGGGCTCTCTTGTCATGAATACCCCTATACAGGTTTGTCGTTTGGGACTCGTATGAGGTGTCTCTCCTCTAATTACAGGAATGTTTGCGGTTTTCTGGTTCGGAAAGAATTCGTGGTCCTTTATACGAGGATATGGAAGACATGCGGCCATATCGCTACCAGGAGCGTAGTGAAGTGTTGTTCGTCCGCCTTGGTTTCCGTAGTGAGCTTGTCTTTTGCCAATGATTGCTTGAGATGGAGAATATGTCCATCCGTCTTTTGAGTTAGCCATTCAAAGGTGGGAGAACATGGTGTCCCCTGTGAATCTTGGAGTTTAATATCTAATTTTGGTTGCGGCATCGTCTCAATATTGTGAAAGTCGATTTGTTATGGTGTCCACGAAGCCATCTTTGGAAGAGGAGAAAGCTTTGGCCTTGGAGTCTCGGAGGATTGAAGATTTAACTCGAGACTTGAAGAGTAGGAATTTTTGATGTAGCATGTTGCGGGGGAAGTGATTAGGCGTAGTATGCCTTAAGCCACTTTTCCATTTATCTCTAGCTTTCCCCATCTTCTTTGATAATCTTGTAGTAATTGTCATACGCTTTAGTGATTATGTACGGCCCTTCCCATTTGAGAAAACTTCGGTGACGATGCATCTTCTTTGGATGTGTTTGGCGGTTTTTAGCACCGAGATCTCCTTCTTTAAAAACCTGGATTTTACATGGTGTTGTACGCATGGAAATCTTTTTTGTATGTCTTGTGCATGGTCCTCACTTTGGGATCTTACGGAGTCTATAGTATCTAGTTCTGCGATTACGGCATTGAGTGTTTCGGCTTCATTCACTGAGGTCCACTTGCTGCGGCGATTTTGGCAGACGGGATCTTGATTTCCTCTGGGAGGATCGCGTCTGTACCGTAGACGAGGGAGTAGGGAGACATGCCGGTGGAGCTTCTAGGAGATGCTCTGTACGCTTAGAGAGCCATTGGAAATTGCTCGTGCCAGGTCCTGGGATTGTCGTGTCTTTGTTGGTGAGGATTCGGATCAGAGTCTTGTTGGTACTTTCGGCTTGCCCATTTCCACAGGGATAGTAGATGGTAGAGAAGACTTGTTTAATGTCGTACCTCTCAAGTAGTTCTGTACTTGCTTGTTAGAAAAAGGCGTGCCGTTGTCGGTGATGACGTGTTTAGGTACGCCAAAACGGCAGATGATGTGTTCCTTGAAGAACGTCGCGATCGTGGCTCCAGTGGTTCCTTTCAGCGGGACAGCTTCAACCCACTTGGTAAAGTACTCGGTCGCAGTTATTATGTATTCATGTTGTTTTGAGGATGGAGGGTTGATCTTCTCAATGATGTCGAGTCCCCAGCTATAAAAGGGCCACGGGCTACTTATCGAGTGCAGGGGTGTTGGAGGCGCGTGGATGAGGTTTCCGCAAATCTGGCATTCTCGGCATTTATGAACGAAAGTAGCCGCGTCGTCTTCCATGGTCGGCCAGTAGTACCTCTCGTGTATCTGCGAGAGCAGTTTTGTTTCCCTTGGTGTTCGCCTTCGTCCATTTCTCTTAACATAACTGTGATTTCTGTATCGCCCAAACACCGCAGTAGACTTCCTCCGAAACTCTTGCGATATAAAACCCCATCATGGAACACGAATCTTTTGGACTTTTGTTTTAGCTTGGACGCATCCTCTTTGTCAGTAGGGAGAATGCCGTCGCGAAGGAAGCCGATGTACGGCTCACTTGATCCCAGGTGTGATTGATGTTGAGGACCTATGTCGACATGGGGGTGCACTGGCAATTGGGACACGCCTTGCAGAGTAATCGAGATTGGGCTTCCATCTCGGCCAATAGTATCCAAGTCGTTGTAAATGACGGTAGAGGGTTACTACGATGTTATTCCTGAGACTTCGGCATGGACATGTTCAAGTTGTTGTGAATGCTTGCATGGTCGAAAACTTCGGCACCCGGGGATGAAATAGGGAGACGTTCCATTGCCGTCTGCGCTGCTATCAAGTCTTAGGGACTTTGTTCCAAGTTAATCCTTCAAACCATCTTCGAATCTTGGACTATCGTACGGAATGGGATACGGTGAGAAGTCCCAGGTCATACTTCGGTTTGATATGATGGCATGGATGAATACGTGAATGTAACCTTAAGCGTGTTTTTGGAGTTTTCGGTGCACATGTACGGCTTCATGTTGAGAAATTCCGCGGCTCGTAAAACCTCGATAGTGATGATGTTGAAATCGGTAATGCTGGTTGAGGAGTGAAAGCATCTCTGTTGGTAGTCCCTATGCATAACCTACTTTCATTACATCGCCTTGAATCCCCCTCCACGGGATTTGATATAAGCCTATCGTACTCTTTGGATGTGACCTTTGGGATGCTCGAAATTACATGATGATATTTATGGATAGTGCAGGCTCGGGATCCTCCGCGGCCTCGTAAAGTGTTGAAAGGCGTCTTCTAGGAAGAGGTGATGATATTCTTGCGTTGCACCCTTGAAGAGTAGAGGACCTTGTTGTGGGTATGGCTTTTTGGTGGGTTGTGTCTTCGGAGCTTTGTGAGTGAAGGGATCCGTGTATATCTTAGTCCTCAAGTATGGTTTACGTGTTTCCATCTTTGTAGTAATTGATCACTGCGGTGAAGCTAAATTTGGTATCAACGAATGAGGGACAACGAGTTCTTGGTAGGAGATGTAATCGGGAGAGACTACATTGTCGTGGTGACAAAGTAGGTTGGCTGATATTCTATGGGCTTCCGTGGAAGTAAAAGGATTGGTGGATGCGTAGCGAGCAAAACTGTCCATGATCACGAGTTTTGGCGAGATGGATTAAAAGGTGTCCATGACTACGAAGATTGGCTCATTTGTGACTATGTTCCTTGATATGGGGAGTGTGGCGACACGACCCTTTGCGGGGAAGGAGTGGCGTTGAAGCGAACGTTGAAGCGAAGCCGCTGCTGGAGAACGTTGATGCGTAGCTAGTTTTGGAGAGAACGTTGATGCGGAGATACTTCTGGAGAGAACGTTGAAACGACGTCTTGCAACTCTCGAGCCTTGGCGGTTACCATTTTGAAGTCGGAGGCAGCGTCACGTTGTCAAACTCGACATCCCTTAAGAGAACGAGAGGTTAGGAGTCCCTAGTTCCATCTATCGATCGTGCTTTCTAGGAGAGGTTGGGGTTTGGGAGCGGCTTCCACGGGATGGAAACGCCTTCTTTCACGATGCGGTGTGGTTGAGGGGTGCAAATATGTCTTGGCCTACGCCTTGGAGAAACATAGAATCTCACATAAGCTGTTTCATCATAGAGTCATACGACTTTGTGGGCGAAGTTCCCATTGTGCGGGTCCTGACGGGGGAAGGGTCTCCGTGAACTCAGGAGAGTTGTAAATTTCCTTTGCTTTCGATTTTGGAGAAGTCTTTCCTGATCTTTATGTGTGACAAAATTGGATTGCTTATCCCCTTCTACAGGGCTTTCAAGAGCAACGCGAGCCTCTTCATCTATAAACGCACGTCCTGTTGAAGTATCTTTTGTCTTTTCATCAAATCAACAGTGCTAAAAGGAGGTCGGATTCTTAGGATCTTCCTAGTATCTTTCCACGATGGTGGAGTAGCGTCTGCAGTGACGGTTGGAGCTGCCATGCTTGAAGAACCGTTGGGGTGGCGGAAGCGGCTGCAGTTACAGTGATCGTAAGTGTATCGTGCAGAGATGACACGGTTTGATCACGAAGTCTTTGGAGCCATGGCGATGTTTCGAAGAGGCGAGGATGGTCTTTGGAAGGGCGCAAGATGTTAAGCGATTTGGAAGGATGCAAAGCTGTTAGCACGAGTGTGGTATCTGCTTGGCGGCATGCGCGTGCGGCATGTGTGCACGGCATGTGTGTCATGCAGTAGCGCGTCCGGTAAGCGCGTCAGCAAGCGCTAGCATGCGCGGTCGGCAAAGCGCATCAGGTCAGCGCATCATAGGAAGCGCGTACGGTAGGATCGTCTTGGATCGTCTTGGAATGGGCATGGCCCGGCTTGGGTGCATGGTGTGGACTTTGGTTAGGCATGGTGCTGCCGGCGTGGCTTGGATTTGTTCTTGCGGGCCCAGTTGCCCCTTCCCATACGTATCTCAAGCAGAAATCCTTTCCTTATTCAAATTCCAAAAAGTGTTATGCTTATGAAATGGGTTGGCTCCCTTTTTACCTCGTATCTTTGTTATCACGTCATGGTGTTAGCGGTAGCGCGGTAGTGATAAAGTGGGCAAGCATATTCCAGCTATGTACTCCAGCGTTTCTCTTTCAATTTGTTTTATTGTTTTCTTGTACTGGTGCAAACCATAGCCATAGGTATGCCTTTCATAAACTTGTGGAAATACTTCATCATAAATAATTCTTCGAATGTCACTGTAGTAACTTCTGCTAATAGTGACAGGTAATTATTATTGTGCAAAGTAGGCACGTACGGGTAGGTGATTTTTTTTTTTTTGAAAGGCAAACAAAGCGCCTGGTTTATGGTTTTTGTCTTCTGGATTTCTTGGGTTGATAGATAAATGTTACCTTAGTTTGGGTTATTCTTTTTGGAATGAATTGTTTAGGAGTTGATTGTTTTAGTTATGATTGAAAGTGGCGCAAACATCCCGGAAAATAATGGAACCGTGTGTTGGTAGATGACATGGGATGAAACATAACATGGCTATCGGTTTTATCAGAACTTGAAAAAGCAAACCACGTATTTTTGTCTAGATAAGACTTACTTGGTTTCTCAGGTCTTCTGATGAGAATAAACTTTCCGGGTGCAAGACCAAGTTTTTTTTTTTGAGAAACATGGTCATGGGAAGTCCCCAGTCTTCGAATCGTTCTTTGAGTTGTCGGATAATTGTCCGTTAATCCCAGGCGGATCGTTTTGCTTCTATCTGTGAGAAGTCCCCATTCGCCCCTTGTCATGTCATGGTGATAATCGAGCCGTCGAGTAAGCGAGTCGGAGTGGATTGCCTTCCTCTACCATCTTGACGTACGGGTCGAAGAATGAGATCATTGGTTGAAAGTTGACATTGTACCGAAAGATCGAACCTCCATTTGTGGTGCCAATTGTTTATGGGTAAAAATCATTTCCACCGATTTTGGTAAATTCGGTAGGTGAGTGAGAAACTGGTTTAAACCCTAAACAAATGTCTTTGCACGTGAGCACTTTATAGATTCGAGAGATCAATCTGTGCAAGTCCGGCCTAAACCAAGAAATGGCCGTTCCGGACTTGCTTCGGTCATAAAGTGGAGGAGAAGGGTTGATTTGGGGAGGAAGCAAAGAAAGGTGTTGAGACCGAGAATAATTGCGAGAGAGTAGTATCTCGACTTGTATCGAGAAAGTGAAATCTTAGGAAGCTTGCAAGAGATGAAAGCTTTTTGGAGAGCTTGCAAAGTTGCCTTTTACGAGAGTGTTGTGTTTTTCTCTGGCCGAGACTTGTTCTACGGTGGAAATAGGTAAGACCTATTTATACAAGTCGAGATTTAAACGTGCCTGGCCTCATGAAGGAAGAGAGTAAAGGGTGAAATAATGGGAGGAGGTGGTAACCGCATGGTGTTTATGGGTGAAAACGTTTTCACCATTATTTCCTCATTTATTTGGCCGCTTTATTCCTATTCACGCTTTCTTAATGTGAGTGTAGTGTACGTTGCATACTGTGACCGCCAAACCAAGACCTTGGAAAGCATCCCCCAGTTTGTGTTGATGTCTCGAGTGTTGGTTGCACCTTGAGTGCAAGTGGCGATGCTAGGGCGCGTGTGGCATGTGCCGATGGCATGTGCGGAATGCCTTTGTTGCGGGTTGCATCTTGAGTGCAAGTGGCAATGCCGAAAGCTAGTTGCTGTGTGGCGTGTGCCAATGGCATGTGCGGAATGCCTTGGTGGTAGGTTGTACGTTGAGTGTAAGTGGCAATGCCAGAGCTGCTAGTGGCGTGTGTGGCAAGTGCCAATGGCATGTGCGGAATGCCTTGGTGGTAGGTTGCACGGTTTGCAAGTTAGGCTCCCAGCGTGCATGTTTGGAATGTGTCAATGGCATGCATGGCCATTAGGGCTATGTCCTTGGTAAGAAAAGCTACGACCGACGATGCGTGTTGGCATGTGCCAATGGCATGCTCGGCCATTTGGGCCATGGCATGGTAAGAAAAGCTACCGGTGATGCGTGTTGGCATGTGCCAATGGCATGCGTGGCCAATTTGGGTCACGGCACTGGTAGGAAAAGCTACCGTGATGCGTGTTGGCATGTGCCAATGGCATGCGTGGCCAATTTGGGTCACGCCACAGTGTGCCAATGGCATGCGTGGCCAATTTGGGTCGCGTCTTGGTAGGAAAAGCTACCCGGCGAGCGTGTTGGCATGTGCCAATGGCATGCGTGGCCAATTTGGGTCGCGTCTTGGTAGGAAAAGCTACCCAGACGGCGTGTTGGCATGTGCCAATGGCATGCGTGGCCAATTTGGGTCGCTTCCTGGTAGGAAAAGTTACCGGCGGCGTGTTGGCATGTGCCAATGGCATGCGTGGCCAATTTGGGTCGCGTCTACGCGGCGTGTTGGCATGGAAAAGCTACCCGGCGAGCGTGTTGGCATGTGCCAATGGCATGCGTGGCCAATTTGGCCTAGGTTGCATGGTTTGTAAGCCTAGGCGCGGGCGCCATTTGGCATGGCGTGGCTAGGGCCAAGGTAAAGGTGCTTGGCGTGGCGTGGCGTGACTAGCGTAGCTAGGGCCAAGGCGAGTGCGTTTGGCATGGCGCGGCTAGCTCGGGCTAAGTGTGTCTGGCATGATTTGCCATTGGCACGGAGGTGCGGCTAGCATGGTTGGCATGCTTTGGCGCGTTTGGTGTGACTAGCATGATTTGCCAGGGCCAAGGCTAGGGCCAAGGCAAGGATGTTTGGCATGGGCGCGGCTAGCTAGGGCTAGTGCATTTGGCATGGCGCGGCATGGCTTTGCGAGGATTTGCCATTGGCACGGAGGTGCGGCTAGCATGGTTGGCATGCAAGGCAAGGATGTTTGGCGCGTTTGGTATGACTAGCATAGCTAGGGCCAAAGCGAGTGTGTTTGGCATGGCGCGGCTAGCTTGGGCTAGGTGTGAGGCTGGCATGGTTTGCCATTGGCACGGAGGTGCGACTAGCATGGTTGCATACTTTGGCGCGTTTGGTGTGGCTGGCATGGTTTGCCATTGGCACATAGGTGCGGCTAGGTCCAAGGAAAGGATTTTGGCTTGGCGTGGTGTGACTAGCGTAGCTAGGACCAAGGCGAGTGCGTTTGGCATGGCGTGGATAGCTTGGGCTAAGTGTGGCTGACATGATTTGCCATTGGCACGGAGGTGCGGCTAGCATGGTTGGCATGCTTTGGCGCGTTTGGTGTGACTAGCATAGCTAGGGCCAAGGCGAGTGTGTTTGGCATGGCGCGGCTAGCTTGGGCTAGGTGTGGGCGGCATGATTTGCCATTGGCACGAGAGGGGAATTAGGTTTTGTTCGTTGTAACCTAATTTGAAAAAATACCCCCTATTAATTCGACTACATGCATTGAATGTTCTAATAAATGTGTCACGGTGACATTAGGTTATTTGGGGTTTTGCGATTTTACCCTTTGTCTAAAAACTACCATCAACACCAGCTAATCTCTCTAGCATCTGGTCGATGAAGGGAAGGGGAAAGTGGTCCTTCCTAGTGACCTTGTTCAATTTCCTATAGTCAATACAAACACGCCAACCGTGGTTACTCGGGTTGGGATTAACTCATTATTATCATTACGGGACTACGGTAATGCGGATTTCTTGGGAACAACTTTGGTAGGCTGACCCACTTGCTATACGAAATGGGGTAGATAATGCATCTAACAAACTGAAGAACCTCGGTTCGAACTACTTCTTTCATATTTGGGTTCAGTCTACGTTGCATCCCTCTAGAAGGTTTGGTGTCACTCTCTAAATAGATATGATGCATACAAACAGTGGGACTTATACCCTTAATGTCTGTTATGGTCCACCCTAAAGCTTCCTTGTTGTTTTGAAGGACGGTTACTAGCCTACTTTCCCGATCACTATCCAAGTCGGAAGCAACAATCACAGGTAAAGTCTCAGACGGGCCTAAAAACACATACTTCAGGGTATCTGGCAATGGTTTTAGGTCCAACTTAGGAGGCTCTTCTAACGAAGGAACTAGAGTAGACTTAGAAGCTGGTAGTGGTTCGAACTTAGGTTTCCATCCATTACTAGTGTCTAACAAAGGTGTTGAATCTAACAAAGCATTCACCTCATTAATCACATTATCATCATCGAAATCAATCCCAAAGTGAGCTAGGCATTTCTCTAATGGATCTTCTAACAAAGTGTTTGGTAATGACTCCTCGACTAATGTTCCTATCATGTTCACCTCTTCTATGTTCGAGTCATCTAGTTCAGAGGGTAGCTTACTAATATTAAAAATGTTCAGCTCAATAGTCATATTACCAAAAGACTATTTCATAATACCATTTCTACAGTTAATGATCGCATTGGATGTAGCTAAAAATGGGCGACCTAAAATTACCGGTATCTGGTTCTGTCGGGGGACGGGTTGGGTATCTAGGATAACAAAATCCATTGGATATATAAACTTTTCGACCTCTATAAGAACATCCTCGATTACACCACGAGGAATTTTAACGGACCTATCATTCTAACTTGGAGTGTCATCTGGGTAGGTTTCATCTCACCAAGTCCTAGCTTAAGGTACACATGGTATGGGAGTAAGTTTACTTTGTCTCCTAAGTCAAGCAACGCTTTCTCAACATGGTATTTACCTATTGTGCAAGAAATGGTAGGGGACCCTTGGTCTTTATACTTTGTAGTAGTGGTATTCTGAATAATATAACTCATGTGACTAGCTAGAAAGGCTTTCTTATGGACACCAAGCTTCCGCTTTCGCGTACACATATCCTTAAGAAACTTGGCATAAGCGGGAATCTGCTTAATTGCATATAATAATGGAAGGTTGATAGTTACCTGCTTAAAAACCTCCAATATATCATTAAAGTTGGACTCCTCTTAGTTGGAACTAGCATTTGGGAACAGGGCTGCGGGAACAAAGCTGTCTTAATATGACCCTCATTGGTCTCTTTAGAGACTCTATCAATCTCTGGTTTCACAGTTCGGAAGGGTGAACTACTGACATGTTCACTATCGGGCGTGGCAACCTTGTTGTCTATCACTCTACTACTCCTAAGGGTTTTAATAGCATTCACATGATGGGATGGTCCTTCACCTACTTGATGAACTCCTCTAGGATTGGGTGAGTTTGACTAGAAAACTTACCTTTTTCCCTCAAAGACTCATTTATCGACTAACTTGGGTTTTGTTTGGGAAATAGCCCGAGAGTTAGCATAACATATACTCTTACTTTCTTTTTATCCCTTGCGCAACCATTTGGTTGATCTTTTGAAGCTTTTAATAAACGAGGCGAGAGTCTCTTCTAAACTTGTGATCTTTTTTATCCGAAGGGTTACAAACCAGGGTTGACTTTGAAGAGTTCTTAGCATAACCAAAACACAGGGGAGGCGAGAATTACTAGACTTGACCTTGATTCGGCCCTTAGACCAAGAAAAATTAGGATGGTTTCTCCAACCGGATTGTAGGTCTCACGAGTATGGGTCAAACCGACGGTTCTCAAACCTAGCATTGCCCTATAGACAACATGAGCTTGCTATTCACTAACTGACCTTCCCAAAATGAGTTATCGGGCTCTATTCCACAACTAGAAACTTGAGAGGTTCTATTAGGTTCACCAAGGGACCTATTTTTAGAGTGACCCATTTCAAAGCTTCTAACCTTTTATACAAAGAAGCAAACTTAGCATATGACGCAAAACTCGTATCTACCATATTGGTGCTACTTCTATTAACCAAGAGTCTTTTAGGGGGTTCAACACAAGACTCCCATTGTTGGGATTTCTCAGCAACAACTCCTAAGAAGGTAAAGGCATCCTCAGCACTTTTATTAGTGAACTCACCAGCACACATAGACTCGACCATGGCTTTGGTCGAATAGTCTAAACTATCATAAATAATCTCTACAAGTTTCATCTTATCAAATCCATGGTGAGGACACTGGGATAGGAGATCATTGAATCTCTCTAAAAACCTATAAAGAGACTCTCCCTCTTGTTGCACACTAGCACTAATTTTACGCCTAACGGTGTGAGGTTTATGCTTAGGGTAGAATTTTATATAGAAAGCGACAATAAGCTCTGCCATGTTTCAATGGATTGGATGGTAGGTTGTTAAGCCATGTCTTGGCTTTATCTTTCAAGGAAAGGGGAACATCTTAAGTTTCAAAACTTCATCGGTAAGGTCTTTTATTCTAAGCTGTCCCACAAATTTCCTCAAAGTCCCTAATATGAAAATAAAGGTTCTCATCATATTTTCCTAAGAATATAGGGATCATCGAATAATACTAGGTTTTATCTCGAAATTAGCCGTATTGGCTGGCAATTTAATGCACGAAGCTCGGTTGGTCCTAGTTGGGAACATGTAATCTTTCAAAGTTGCCATCGCTGGCACAACTGAAGTACTAGGGGTACTTTCCTCATGAAGATAACGATTCTCAAAGCTAAAGTTTCCAAAAACGGGGCTCTCAAAAGAAGAGTCTTGATTTCCCGCCTTCACAAGAAGAACTACTAGGTTTTCACTAATCAAACGACCTAGAGTGTTTCTTTTCCAAGCCCGTTCTCTAATGACCTTGGGCATACATTAGAATAAACAAAAAGAAGAAAAATCCTAAAAGGAAGGGAGGTTCTATGCAAACACAAACAAGGCTGACTCCACCACAACAAACCTAATGATTTCTAGCAAACAAAAAGCATGATGGCTCCACTTAGATTGTTTCTAGACCAGCTTCTAATCTTTTAAAAAGGAACTCGTTACAATTTGAGAAAACCTCTCTGGAATCAATCCGAGTTGAAGTAAGTTGAATAGAGGCGAGGGAAGCTGCATGGAGCTTTGATACCCAAGGCCTCACCGCATTACAAGGCGGTGCAGTCACGCATTCAACTCACAGAAACCATCATGAACTTCGAAGTATGCTTAAAAGAGTAACCAATATTTTTCGAACTACTTTCCTATTAAGCTCGTTACTCTATAGGTCTCGTTCTATTCCAAATTTTAAATCTTAGGTTCGCGTTAAGTATCGTTTTCCTAAGGCGGGCAAGAAGAGAACGGTGATGAAATCCGAACCCTTATCTTGTATGGCCAGGCCATGCCCTTTACTAGGAAATTAAAGCAGCAATTTTTAATTCCTCAGCATATATGCAAACGAAGGAATATAGTAACTCGTTGACAGGGGATTCGCGAGTGTTTAGACAAACTTACCTCCCGTTCCAGACGGGGGATGAACCGTTGTAGTCGACTCGGGCCACGACTCCTATGTCATGTACGAACCCAAGGGGCCGAGGCGATATCGTCGTCGTCCTTCTCTGCACACAGTTTATATTTAAACTACCCTTCCGTAGGGTTTAAAAATAATGTCCAAAGTTTAAAGTCCAAAGTCCAAAAATAAAGTGCAAAAGAAAAGGAAAGTCTAAAAAAAAAAATATCTAGAAAAAATAAAAATGTCCCTCTTTTTTTTTTCTTTCTCTCCTTTTTTTTTATAAAATAAAAAAAAATCTTCTTCTTTCGCTCCTTTCGCTTTGCCTTTTACTCCAAGTTTTTAAGTATTCACCAAAAGCTTTGGCAAAATTTTCTTTCGCTCCAAATTCCAAATTCTGTAAGGAAAAGATAAAAACCCAAAAACGTAAAGAAGAACAAAAACAAATAAAAACCTAAGAAATAAAAAAAAAATCTAAAAACTCTAGCCTAAAGACAAGTCCGCGTCGGCGGCGCCAAAAATTGATGTGATTTTCAATTGAGTTGTAGTAAATAGTTCGTTCAAGACTTGTGAAAGCAGATTTTAGACTTAATTTTAAATTAAAATTATAGCAAACTTAAATACAAGTGATATGAAAAATATGGAGAAACTGGGGCTATAGATTCACTAATTACCAATATCAAAGTGATTAATATTCTCTAATTATAATTATGCAAATTCTTCATTCAAATTGATTCTTAATATTCCAAAAGTTGATTTTTAGAAATAACAATTGTAGATTGAAAGTATGGGACATCAAAACCCTAGGCTAGCATGCTCCATCAATTGAAATAACAATTGTTTAACAAAACCATTTTATCTATTTATTTATCAAGGCAAATAATCATATAATAATTGCATAAATTAAATAAAATAGAGATTACCACTTTTCATTGGCGAAATAGCTTCCTAAGTAGCCCAGGAGGATGGGTTTAGCTCATCATGTTGGAAACACGCTGAAAATTAATTTTTATTGCTCAAAGGAAGTGTACAAATGATGAAATGGAGAGAAAATAATAAAAACCGGGGTGTTTGCAACATTTATAATTGTTGTAAAACAACATTACAAACGATAAAGATGAAGCTGCATTATTCTGTGTAGCTCTGCGACCCTCGTCTAAGTGTGGTTGTCCTTTGTAGAAAAAGCATTTGCCTCGGTGGTCTTTTGTTCTTCGTGTTCTTCACAGCAGCAGAAAATGGCGATTCTCTGCAGCTTGATTTTCTCGGCTCTGTAGTGTTCTAAACTGCTCCCAATCACTCCTCCACCTCTCTGACCTCCAAACACTCTTTATATAGCAATCATGAACAATAAATCTTCGCAGTAAAGTCTCCAATTCTTCTCATTACTCGGGAATAAAATCTTTCCATTTTTACGGGATTATTTCCTTCTTCATCTACTTCTTACGTTGCATGAAGGCTAACACACTCCAAACATACCACGACACGTTCCATAAACGCTGTAGAAGGATTAATATTCACTGCAACCACACGAAATCCCGTGAAACTCTTCACTCGTTGACGCGCTGCCCTGTTTTCTTCTCTCGGATTAACTAGCCAAACTGGATCGAAAGTAACTCCTATACCATCCATGTCTAGCTCATAGTAACACACCCAATTGATTCTAGCCCTTTAGTCTCACTGCATCAAGCCCAAAATCGCAACCCTAGTTCTGCCATTAATGACCAGGCTTTTTTTCCCGCCAATTCTCAAAATTCAAATAAAGAAGATGGGTGCTAAAGATGAATTTGGGCTACACATAGTCGTGGGTGCCCCTTAGCCAAATCTGCGGTCCATATAGCAAATGTCCTCCGGGGGTGCTCCGAGCAACTTTTCGAGCCGAATTTTCCAACAATATTTATTTCAAAAAAAACACCTACAAACACACAAAACACCAAAATAATTACAAAATCAAGCACTAACAATAGAGACACTGAGGACAATTCAGACACAAAAAATGTGTCTATCAAAGATCTAAGAAGATTTGAAGACAAAGAAGATATTGAAGATTTCTGATTTGGGGTTCATAATCTTTGGTGTGCACAATACTTATTTCGGTATTAGAGGATCCAACTATAATCAGTTTATCCTTGTGGTAGATTGGATTGATTAGTTGTGTAGATCGGCATCAATACAATTCTTTGTGATTTAAAGTATTGATTGCAAAATCTTAACGATTACTTTTGTAATTGAACTTAAGATAGGTCTAAGAACATGACGAAGGAGTTTATGTTAAGATAAACAGAAGAGCCTTTGTCTAACTCACATCACTTGGTTGAAGAGGGTTGATACCAAAAAGCAGATTTGTTGTTCCTTTACTGTTTGGAATACGAACCAAAGGAGTTGTTCCAAGTACGTGACTTATTCATAGGTCGGAGGCGTGGGAATACCGACGGAACTAGGTGAACTATAGGTTTAGTTGCTTGGTCTCAACTATACGAAGTTAGGTTCAAAATGTAATATTCATGTAATTACAACAATCATAGTGAAGAACCATGGATGTAGATCAAATTGATCGAACCATGTAAAAAATCCTTATGTCCATTTATAATTTTAGCACTCTTCTCATCATTTTCATATTCAATATGTTTAGATCTATATAAATTATTATAAGGGGTGTGTTGTAGGATTTCCTGCAATCACATTTTGGCGCTAGAAAGAGGGGGGAAATGAGTAAAGGATTTATCCTACCTCCTACTTTGTTGATTTAAGAAGAAATTTCAGTGAAGATTAGTTATTGTGTATATTTCTGGATCTACAAAATTCAGGGGGGAAAATGGAAGTTTCGTTGGAAGATTTTCATATTCAGGTGAACAAAACAGATTTTCATGTTCGCATGTGAGGGTTCACACATTTGGTCTTTGATTACTTCGCACGGTCTTTGATTATTTCGCATGAGAGGGTTAGCACGGTTCGCACAGTTGGTCTTTGATTACTTCGCACAGTTGGTCTTTGTTTGGCCTTATGGGCTTGTATTTTCGCAATTTTATTGTAAAATCAGATTCTTTTTGATAGTACTAATAATTAATAAGTATATGTTTCTCAAGAAAGTGAATTTATTAATCTTAAAACAAATACCCCGTGTTGATTAGTGAAATAACTCATCTAATTTGGGACGGAGGGAGTATTTGAATATACTGACCAAAAATATTGGAGTAAACTGCTGAACTTAGATATGTTTACTGGCTTCCCACCACAATAATTCACTTAAATTCCATTTTATCCGAGAAATTTCCAACATTACTAATAGGCAAACCAATTTGACCAAAATACAAATATGACTAAGCATTCATTACCTTTGGATCGGTACGTCCCAAATAATTAGACGATGACCAAAGGGAGTAGTCCCTATGTGATGAAAAAAAAACCAAAGATGTCAGTCACAAACTTTGTGCAAAAAAAAAAAAAAGGATTTACAATTTCATGAAATCAACAATCAAATCGACATAATCAAACAAATTGATCAGAAAACTCCTTCATATACAATCAGACAAATATATCTCCAGTTCAAAATTACTAAAAAAAATCATTATATCGATCAACTGAATCGGACTCTAAATAATAGCAGCAGCAGAGAAACGAGTGAAGAAGATGACGGTATACGGGTCGGATCCGGGTCAACCCAAAACCGAACCATAGTCACTAGGGAAAATTAGGCTAAGGCCCGACCCATGGATAACCCATAATATGAGGCCCTTAATTAAAAGAAGTTTAAATCTAGGCCTCGAGTTATTAAAAGATACTCATGCCCTTTTATTTATTGTCAAGCCCCAAATTAAATAAAATTTAAATCTAAGCCCAAAATTATTAAATTTAGGCCCAAAATTATTAAAGTATAGTGTGAATGTGTAAACAAAAGTTACACATGCATATGACATGTGTATCCAGAAATTACACATCCATATGGCATGTGTAATGCAAAGTTCACATAAAAAAAATAGACAACTTTAATATTCATTTACAATAATTTTTTAGCATGTGTAACTAGAATTTACACACTTATCTGTCTAGTGTAATTGAGAGTTACATATGCGTCTATCTAGTGTAATTGAGAGTTGCACATGCATCTGACTTGTGTATTCAGCATCAACTTCAGTTCCAGCGAGACCTAAAATATAACAACAAGCAATTAGTTTTTATAAGATTAAATGAAAAACAATGTATATTCAATTTCAAACACATCTAAGTAGTGAAACTAGAAGTTACTCATGCATCTGACTAGTGTAACTAGGAGTTACACATCCATATTGGAATTCAGCACCAGAATCAATAAAGGCAAGAACATAAGCATGATTACTAAGTGTGTAATGTTCAAACCACTGACTTCTGCAGTAAAGCTACGAGTTTAAGGTTCAACATTTTCGGGCAAACGAAGAATAAGAAACAAAATATAGACTGAGGCATGCTGGACTAACCTTGTAGTAGTATCAAGCGCAATTTTCATTAAGTTCTCTTTCTTTAGTTAAGTTGCATTGTTCATGATGAGCTGACCTGGTAACATAATGCAAAGTATGAGTTAGCAACAAAAGAACTAGCCATTTTTGTATCTAGTTTTCAAAAATTAAAGAACTGGACTAAGGGTTGATTTGTCACGCTTTACTTGATACTTGAATAAGTAATATTTTGGGGCTCAACCACTTTATGATCCAGTCCAATGCAGTGGGATGACTGTTTTGAGCTTGTTAGATTCTAAGGGGCACACATTAGGGTTCAGGACGTAGTTATAAAAGCCACTACCAGAAACAAAGAGTTTCCCTTTATCTCACAGAAGAAAAACGAGATAAATTTATTTTCAACTTTTACACATTCAAATAGCATGTGTAATTGGCAGTTACACATCCAACTAGCTTGTGTAACTGGCATACGTAATTTTTGGTTGCACGGTTTATTCATTTTATCATGTGTAATTAGAAGTTACTCATGCATATGTTTAGTGTAATTCAGAGTTCCACATGCATCCTACTTGTGTAATTAGGAGTTATACAAGCATATAACATGTGTAACTAGAAGTTACACATATAAATAACTTGTTTATATCACAAGGTCTACTAGGAAACATCTAAATCGAATACGAGCTATAAATATTGCCTAATTACTAAGCAAAGCATACGAGCTAAATACAGTGGACTTCAATTAAGACAGGATACAGAAAGCAAAGTAGAAAGGAGGCAGGTCGCGAGATTTACCGGAGAGACAACATCACCGACAAAACGTGTCACCTGATCCACGACCATAGGTAGTCAAGATGTGATCCCATTTTTCCTGCATCACTGTTAATACGGCAATGTTATGCGGGGTGTATATATTACGAACTTTGATAACCTCGGCTTGATCGATGATATTTCATTAACACTTGGAAAGAAAAACAATACCTTAAGCCAACACAATTAGGTTATATCACTTTAAAGGAACTCTTAATAACAAATTAAGTTACCTCAGGCGATAACACAAAGTTCAGAACCTCGGGAACGATGCTAGGGTCCGGACATGAAGCAAGTGAGCCTGCAACAACAAAACAATTTTTTAGCGACAATATGGAACGTCATATTGTACCTGAATTTACCACAAAAAAAAGATTAATCACCTAAAATGTGTGTTCTCTCCTGGCTTAGATCAGTTTATCTATGAACTTTCAGAAGTGTATCATAACCCCATCTATTTGATGCGGCAACGGTCTGAATAACTGCAACTTATGTAGCCTACAAAATATTTTGTAACAACAATAAATTACGTGGTTGACAACAAAAGCCTTCTGAATGTAAAGAAGCTAATAAATCTCAACAGTGAATAATGTTTATTATCTTGTAATCCAAAACACAAGAGAAACTAATATTTCAGCAGCAAACTTGTTGAAGCTTACGTGGTTGACAACTACTTTTAATAATGCTTTAAATACAGTAAAACTCTACACGAAAGAAGAGAAAATCAATCAAAATTTTGACAAAAACATGACATTCACAAGAACTTATGATTAAAAGTAAAAAAGTGAGTTTTACCTTTTGGTATACATCGTCAATCCATTGAAGGTGTAGGTTCCTGCAAATTGAAGCTTCTTAATGTCTATAAGTTAGCATGTGTATATATAAATTACACATCTAATTAGCATGTGTATATATAAATTACACATATAATTAGATTGTGTAACTAGTAGGTACACATCCATTTAGCTTGTGTACCTAAAACTTACACATGTAATTAGCATGTGTAACTAGTATCTACACATACATTTTGCTTGAAAAATTACAATACTCTGCAATGTAAAAAAACATACATTTATCTTGAAAAAATTACAACACTCTGCAATACATTTAGCTAGGCCAGAATACCTTCCCTGGCAGCCACATCTGCATTGAGTTTAGGCTAGTTGTCAGCAAGAATTTCAGGCTAACAAATAAGCACCAATGGACCATCGAGTTAAGAAAAGTTTATTCTTGGACCTTGGTGGCAGGCTAGAGGGTAACACATTTATGGAGGATGAAAGTGGGAGTGGATTTATAAGGTTGACTGGTAGATTTTTGGTGTTGGTTCCACAGACTGAGAACTAAGAATGCACATTACAGTCTGTTTAGCTTGATTATCAGACTCAAAGCAAACAAAAAGTTGGCATAAAAAATACAACAACCACCAACAAGTTAAAATGCATATACAAGACAACATAATATGATAATTGCGGAATACTGAAATGTGTCCCAAATGTTCTCAGTTAAATTAATAAATATCAAAAAGAAAAACAATGTCCAGTCATAAAAACTTGACAGAAACCACAATTTACCTAATCTGCTTTACCTATACAATCACTACTGATATGTAACTTTTCATTCCATCTCATTGTTCTTGACTTTTGTTTTCTTTTTGTTTGAAAACACCATTACCATTAAATGACGCTATACAATAGATATTAGCCGATGACAAAATTGAGATAAAATTTCGATTATATATATAGAAATATAGATTGAATATTGCTTAAATTTGAAAATTAAAAGAAATATAGATTGAACCAAAAAATATTTGTTAAGAACAGATAACATCAAAGATGTGCAAAAATCAGTTCAAAAATCAAAGTATATGAAATTCGTATCAAATATATGGGTAAAAGAGATAATGATTCACTGATTTCAAATCCGAAAACCAATTTTTGATCGAGATAATAGATAAAAAGATATGTCGATCGTTGTTCAAGAAGCCTAGAAATTTTTCTTGAATATTTTTTCAAAATTTTCCTCTCAATAGTTAGATTAATGTCAGATTATAACAAATCTAACTCTGCTTATGATTTTAATAAGAGATTTAATATGAAATCAAGCTTTTAAAAGTTATCAAATTCATGAAATGATTTTTCAGAAATAAAAAATTGAAAATCGAAGAATCTACCTATTGAATTGAAATGTTAAAGATAAACGAAACTTACATGTTTTGTAGGTGAATCTTGATTCATTTGTTGATGACGATTCTCACCGACCTTTTTCATTGATTTTCCTTGAATCTTCAAGAACAAGTGACGTTGATGTTGAATCTAGGTTTTGATGATGAGTTCAGGCGATCCTTGTTTTGTAATTCTTAGATCTAGGTTTTGAATTCGTTTTTTCGCTGAAATTTTCGATCTGAAATTGCATCTTCTCCGAGTGCTTCATCTGAAGAGAGAGAACGAAAAAAAAATATGAAATCGACGATAAAACCTCTGGCTAATTCCACCGGATATATATAGTAAGGGGTATTTTTGGTATTATCAAATTACTGTGGCTGAGAAACTTTATTAGCAGGCCCTGAATTCTAAAGTTTTGGGCCTAGAAATATCAAAATCTGAAAGTATGGAGTTGATAGTGAAGGATCCATTTTGTGGGGCTTCTATATATTGAACCCATATAGTAAGGGGGTTATAGTATTTTTCACTAGTCACTAATCCGGTCGAGTCAGTTATTTTACCGACTCAAAACAAAAACTCCTACTAACCATTGTTTTTTCATTTTCACTGATTGATCCCAGATGCCAGATCCTTGATTAATCACGATCCTCCAATGACCATAAACACGCAAATTAACTGATTTATGTCGATCAAACAAAACTTGATTCTAATTGATTACCATAATATCATTGCACTTCACTGAAAATCATCCTCCATTTGAAACCGCCCTGCTTTTCACCACCATGAACAAAAATTAATCAAGTTTATTCATTGGTTTAAGCCCATTAAATTTAAGAAAAAATTGGATTGAAAAGAACTAAACCCAATTTATAAATCAATTAATGTTAGTAAAGAAGGGATACAGAACATAAAATCATACAATTTTTTTTTTCTGAGGATAAAGGTTAAACTCTAGAATCATACAAATTACAAACTTATTCATGTTTAGAACTATTGGAGAAACAACTCTGTCCAAATTTAGAAGTTTGCCAACTTGATCAAAATGACAGATTAAGAAGTAAAGAGAATAGATCTCCCACTCACACAGGTTCTCCACCAAAACCAGAACAGGGGAGCATTAAGTTAAGATTTAAGCCTAGCTTATCATGACCACTTATCCCGTACATACAGCCCCAGAACATTTTTGGTTCTTTTCTTTCTTTTATATAATTACCGATTCACGACTGCCATCAGATATAAGAGAATATATATATCAAGTACACCAGTATACTAAGGGTGGTACTGTAGTTGTATACCAACTAAGTATTCTAATTATGTACGTCTTAATACAAAGAAAATAAGTGGGAGAAATGGGCCCATTTACATTTCATTTCATTACCATAACTCAAAGTCGTAACATGAGTATATATACACAAGTGAATTACAAGGAGGGATGGGCTTTGCCGACAAACCAAAGGATAATTAACCCTGTACATGAGACACGTAAATGCAAATGTGTCTTTCACTTGGTAACTTAGTGGGTCCCACAAAAATGTGGTCATCCACAATTACCGACCTTATGTAACACTCCCCCTTGGATGACCATCATTCTAACTATTCTTGTCACGCTACAAACCTTTTCAGAAAAATCCGATGGATAAAAACTGGTCGAAGGAAAAAGAAGACAATGTCTGGAGCTTTAAGTTGATGTTGGCCGTCATGAATTATCTCCCTTGATGAAGCTATGTCAGGAAACCCATTTAGGACAAAACCTGAAACTTTGCGCTAGGAAAAACCGCGTGTTATAAAAGCCTTCACATAGTTATACCAGCAACTCCTTGATAACTGTACTTTAATAAACTCTATGGATATGTACATCTCTATAGATGAGGATCATCGTTCTAAGTTGATATCTCATTAAAAACCTCGCCAAGAAAACCCAAAGGGAGAAAACCTGAGCGTAGGAAAACATGAGTACTCAGAACAATGATAAATCCGCATATGTTGCCTCTTTAAAACTTTGCCCGGAAAAACCCAGAGGGACAAAAACCAGGATGAAGGAAAAAGAGTATAACTTTTCGAACTGCAGATCATAGTGGACTCGCATGCCTCATTAAAACCTTAATAAGGAAAACCCAGTGGGACGAAAACCTTGACTAAGGAAAAAGAGTACACGGCGTAATGTCCAACATTCCCAATATCCATAGTCTTTTATGGCTTTACTCCCCCTGATGAGTAGGCATCTTAGTTGATCATTTTGTTCGACAGTATTGCATAGAGATCACGAGCCATCTTCTAATGACTTCACTTGACTTGACTTTCTTTAGTTAGTAAAACTTGGTCGATCTTCTTGATGGTACAATTTCTAATGATCATCTGGTTGTATCAGCTTTTTATTCTCCACTAGCTTTGTCTGAACAATCATAATCGATCGGAGGATAAACAAGTATCCTCTACTACCAGACTTTGGCTAGGAAAATGTTTTAGCTGCTTTAACAAACCTGCCAAAAATCAAAACTTAAACAATTTGATTATCTTTTCTCTATGGGAGACATTTAGCGATCTTTATGCAAAAGATACAGCTTAATGGTACCACGAAGATGAGGGGGACTTTCTTCGGACCAATGTCTCGGTATTGGTGCTGGGTAGAACCATACTTACATAAGGGTGCACACGGTACGGTTCGGCTCGGTTCTTGACGAGACAAAGGAGTACTGTACCTCCCAGACCTCGGTTCCAAAATATTGGACCGTACACAGCCACCTTGTACCTCGGTTAGGTACCATTCGGTACACGGCCGGTGCAGTACGGTTGCAGTACCGTCGGTACTTTTCCAGACAGAAATATGTCTTTTTCTCTGACAATCTAAGTACCTGTTTTTTACCTGTTTTTCAATATATTAAGTAATACTAATATCTCAAATTCTCATTCAAAGCAACAACTAATAAGTAGCAATATTAAGTGAAAAACACACACACTAAAGTCTGGAAAATCCGAAAAAAGAACAAGTAACAGTAGGCAGTAGCTACAGTCTACAGAACAGACACACACACACTAGGTCTTGAAAATGAGAAAATCTGAAGAAAAAAAAGAACAACTAGCAGTGCAGCTAGTGTTGCAGTAGTCTTGAATCTTGATCTTCTAATCCATGTCAGCAGCACTTGTGGTGTCATCAGTGTTGATAGGACCAAGTAACGCTGCAAAAACAAATAATAACAGTTAGTAACTATTAGACTATATCTATTACTGCCAAACACAAAGATTGTAAAGACTGCAAGGACTGCAAAGACTATAAGGATTGTAAGGAATGCAAAGACTGCGATAAATGCAAGGATTGCAAAGACTGCGACGACTACAAGGACGATAAGGAAGGACCAAAAAAATGTAAGGACGACAAAAGCTGCAAGAAATGCAAAGAATGCAAAACTGCAAGGATTGTTCATACCGCAATTGCCAAAGTTGTGGAGACTGTGGAGAATGTGAAGTTGCAAGGATTTGTGAAGACTGCAAAGGCTGAGGATTTGCAAAGATGATAAAAATTGTTATGATGATAAATGCAAGCATGGAAATTGAGTCGCCGGTGTAATACGTCACTAGTGACTACAAGGATGTTGTTCGAAATGCGGCGTTATATTTGTGTTAGCAAGATTCTTGGGTTGATTTCGATGTATTAGAATATAATGATGCACTACAATAAATAAATCAGTGTGAGTGACTGTACGGGTGGATCCGACTGAAACCAACAGGTCAGACTGAAACCAACAGGTCCAAACACATATGCTATATCCAAAAAAAAAAAACAAAAGGAAATCCTGTTTTTCAAATCAATTAATCAGACATAATTCTCATGGGTTATCAAGACCTTCAATCTTAACTCGGTATCTAAACTGCTCACTCCTAAAACATGAATCACAATTGATAGAAAACAGCACACCCTGAGCTACATGGAATAACCACTATCTCAACAAAAACGAAATATACTCACATCAGAAAACAAAAATATTCATGAATCATGATCGAATAAATAAATTACCCAGGACTAGCAGAAATCACACAAAATCCAATAGAATATGGAAAAATTACTAATGAAAACCTAATTCAAGAATGAAACATCCAAAACAAATAAACTAAAAGTATAAATCCAATCAGTAAGAATTAAAGACTGAAATAAAAACCCTAACCTTAGATTTCGATCAACAATCTCCAAACCCCCAGTGAATATTCCTCCTCCAAAATCAAATCCAAAATCAAACCCCCACGGTTTTTTTTTTTACTTAACTTTGGTAGAGATTGAGATTGAGATTAACTTTGGTAGAGATTGAGATTTGGTTAACAGATTTACAGAGAAGAAGATTGAGTTACAGAGAAGAAGATTTCTCCTTCTCAGAGAGAGGAGACGACAAAAGAAAGAAGGAAAGTGAACTGAAACCCTAACCTTTTGATGTTAGTTTATATACCCCCCTTTAATCTAACGGCTAATACTAATCCCTTATCCCCTAAATCTAACGGTTTTGATTATTCGGGACTTTCGGTCCGGTACGGCACGGTACTTGTATTGGACCGTGTACCTGTACCCCCAGACCTCGGTTCCTATTTTTTGGACCGGTACCTGTACCTTGTACCTCGGTTCGGTCCAAAACCAGGTACGGTTCCACCGGTTCCGGTTCGGTCCTTCGGTCCGGCTCGGTTCCTGTGCACCCTTATACTTACATGTTTACTACAGACCCAATATCAGGTACCTATAACATATCTCAGTTAATGTACCATTAGTTTACACATCTTTTGTGTAATACAAACCACAGAGTGATACATCTCCTTGGTTGAGATATAAGCCGATCAATCTTAAAAAATAAGAGATCGAATGATTAGCTTATCCATTTAAACATGTCTAAACGTTTCTGGTTGACGAAATTAAACGGCTTCTAGCTACAATGCTCAATCAAATTGAGCCCTTGTTTTACCGAGATTTTCCATCTCGAACTCCTAATTTAAGCATTTTTGTGCTTTGGATAATTCTTCAGGAGTTCCAATCAAATAGATGTTGTATATTTCAAATCTAGTAAATGCACAGTTTATGAGCATATAAAATGGTTCACATATCCCTGGGTAATATAAGCATTCACTTAGACGATTGATCACTTTTGTCCTTATTGAGTAAATGCTATGACATGGTAATTCTATTGAAAAAAAAACTTCAGGAATTTACATGCAGTTTTTTGTATCTAGTCTTTCATCGGATCATGATAACCATATCAACTAGATGCACATCGAGTCCTTAAAGACTGCCAGACAAATACCATCCATAATATGGAATATGTTACAAAGAAATCGATCTCAGGTTCCTGTAAAAGACTTTGTTCCATTAGTTGACTTTACTTTGCTCACTATGCACATACATCCACCTGTAGCCACTAGGGGTTACATTATCGGATGTCGGAATCGCAAACACCCGTTTGTGGCCAAGGGTAGCTCACATTATCAGTGTTGGGCTGCAATACCAAATTTATGCATTTTTAAGTAGAAACTGTTATTCTGCTTTGATCTCTCATGGTTTAACCAATCATACCTTTGATGGCATTCCCATAGAGAGTGGTTTAAACAAACAACACCTACGGTAGTATCAGTGGATACTTTGACTATGTCATCAACAATCATTGGATTACGATCGTAAATTTCTCTATTGCATGCATGCCTTACGGAAATCCTCTCAATTTTAGGTTTCACAGCCTTTGCAGAGACATTTTCTTATTAGGAGAACTATACTCAGAGAAATTAGATCTTCCACTGATAGTCTCTTTGAGAGAACTATCTTTCAATGATTGTTGATGCGTGTCGTAACCACAACAAATTAATTAATACTTTACTACCTAATTAACAAGTAATATAGGGTAGTCAAGGTCGATCCCACGAGGAGCACGAGATTCTAGTTGTAAAAATTGTCACGAAAGGGGGGTGTAAAAAGCAAAAGAAAATAAACAAAACAATTAAAAAGATAAAGTTGAAAGCAATAAGAGAGACGAGATCAAGGAATCCTTCTTCGTTGCGAAATAATGAATCAAGTTATGTTCTTTTCCACTTGTTATTAGTCACAGATTATCACCAACCGTAGGATAGCAGGTCCGCTTAGCTAGCCCCAAAATCCCTAATTTCACCGAGACACGAGTCCGCTTAGTTATCGATTCTATTCAAAAGAACCACCTTGAGGTTAAAACAAGATGTAATTCCCAGAATGCATTAAGATTTATGAATTTAGGTTTAGTACTAGTAGTTAAACTCGGTTCGCTTGGTTCACTTTCTAGCGTTGTTTCTACACACAATTGCTCCACGGAATCCCTCCGCAAGGTCTCGTGTTTGCTACTTATGTAAAGAGTCAAGAAACGATTACTTATCTCCTAACTTTCACTAGCTTTAGATCAAATTAACAAATCAATTTAGTTGGCCACCTAAACAATCTATCAATCAATCATGAATGTCTTTAAGATCACTCCTATTAGTAAAAACAAACGATAATCATGTGAAAAACTTCAAGATAGAATTGAAAACAAAAACTCAAATCATGTTAAGAACTAGGAATTCATCCTCAATCAATAAAATTAGCTACTCATGTTAAAAGAGTTCACACAAAGAAAATAAGAAAAGAAAAGAATTGTGTGTGTAGAGATGTGTGTAGAAGTTGTAGAAAACTTCTCTATTTATAGGCTTCAATATTCTCCAATTCTTCCAAGGATTAGAATCCTTTTCCTTTTGCAATTTAATTTCCAATTCCAAGCTTTTCTCAACTCTTCCACCTTCTCTTTCCAAATTTGAGTCCAATTCTCCATCCAATTCCTAGCCCAAGTCTTCACACCCATGAGAGAGGTCCATAGAAAATTACGGAATTTTGCTCGCCAGGAAAAGCTCGGGATTGTGGCCGGAATTTGGTAGGAAAACTTGTCGCCGCGGCCACTTGGAAATTTCTCCATCAAGAGAATATTCGACGGAATATTCGTCAGGTCCTCCGTTAGGACTAACGGTCAAACGGGTCAACCTAACGGTCAATCGTCGGTCAAAGAGTCAAGGGAGGTGGAGTCAGTGAGTCAACTCGGGTCAAATCGACCGAGTCGGCGAGTCGAGTCGAATCATCTTTACTCAATTTGGATGGCTCATGCCTAGGCTATTGCAACAAGCATCTCTCCGACCATGTTGGTTGTGCATCTTGCTATCATTGTGCATCATTCTCTGTACCACGCACCACCAACACCAGCCACTGCCATAACACTGCAATCTCCCATTATTCTCTACTGCCATCTTCCCTGCAATCCATGACTTCATTATAAGCAAAAATGGCGCCAGCTCTCAAGCCTAAGACTTTATTGTCTGTAGCTTCTTTAGCTCGATTCGAGCCACCGAGTGCCATATCCTCAGCTCAGCATAGTTCCAACTTGACCTGCACCTGCATTGCCATCCCCTAAACCAGTTCACCTTCTCATCTCTGCCTGCAACACTTGACACCAATCTCAGCTGCTTCAAGCACCAGTTCCCTGTAATGCCATCAACACCGGTCGCAATAATGACTCCACTTTAACTCTTGCTCCACCGACTTGGCACCAATACATTGCACTTCTCCGTAATGCAGACCCTAGCATACATTTAAGCACCTGCCACACTAGAATACCACCTGTAGTATCACCTCCAGGCTACCACCAATTTATAGCAGCACCTGGCTTCCATTGCAGACCACATTCATCATTCCAGAGCAACAACTCCACTGCCAATACAGCCTTCTTTCCATGAGCCTCAGTTGTGCCAGGCCTCAATCCATCATCTATTCCTTCAGGCATTCCAAACTTGCTTCAATCTTCCTATTGCGGCTTCATTCTCTTTACAGACTTCAAACTCCATCAGTCCACAGCCCCATAGAAGCAACAGGACAATCAATTTCACCTCCAGTTTCTGAGACCTCGGCTTCTTCAATAGCAGCATCAATTTCTCACTAAACCGCAAGCTCAGCTCCTTCAATCCCCTTTAAAACCTTAATTTCTTCATCTCTGAGCTATTCGGCAGCCATCTCCACTGAGTCCAGTACCATAACCAACACAAACCCAATTTCAATCCACCTTCACCATCATAAACATCTCAGCTCGACCACAGACCCATCTCCACGAGCTTGATTCAGATCGAACCCTTTCTCTGTATCATCCCCATCTTCAATTTCTTCTCCCTGTTGTTCAACATCGAGCTCAAACCCATTTTTTCGCCGAGCTCAAGAACACCATTAATGGTAACACAATAAACTCGAGTCCTTGATTCGATTGAAACCCTAATCTCCACAACAAAGCACCTTCCAATCGAAACCCATTATCGGTGAAACTCAAACCCATTCGATCTCTACAATCCATCACAACAACAGCCATCAATACCACCTCCGGATCGAACCCATAATGAGACCATTAATTTCTCCGATTCGATCCCTGTTCTTCAACAGCGTCACCAAGCAATCGATCTCCTCCTTCTCGATTAATCGAACTCAACATCCACCAGCTTCAGGTTGATTCTTACTTCCATCTCTCGATCAATCGAACCACAACGGCAGCCATTTTCCTCTCGAGTTCAGGTGTGAAAAATGATTGGAAATAATGAATCTCGGGTTTAGGGTTGTAATGAAAGCTGGGGTGAATTTGGTTCCGGGTTTGAATCCGGGTACGGGTTTAAGTTAGGGTATGGGTGGATTCAGATACCCACTATAAATATATCCCAATTGTGCTATTTTCACTCCCTTCTTTTGGATAAGGGACACTTCTTTGACCTTCCCTTAACCTTGGCTGGGCTCCATATAGTATTCCCTCCTTGGTGAAATGACCTTTTTGCCCTTTTGGCTCAAATTGGGTGGTTTCTTCTTCTTTTCTCCGTGCGACTCCAAAGTACCTAATAACTCAAAAACACACGTAAAATACATAATTTACAAGAAAAATAGCAAAGAAAGCATAAACTACTAGATAGTAAATACGGTGTATTCTACACCTATCAAATTCCCCCACACTTAGACTTTGCTAGTCCTCGAGCAAATCAAACTAAAAACTCACAACTTCAAAGCGTTCAAGCGTCACAAGCATCCAAAGAGCTATGAGGACATAGAGTTTCTGCATGCTAGTAATAAGAAGTTAGAAATACTAAAGAACATATTCTCATTCTTAAATGTTGAGTGAGAAATAACCACACCATAATGAGAGAACGCGTGTTTGAGAAACGATCAATAAGCATTTCGCCTCGACTTCTGCCTCACCAAAAAGGATTTTATGATAATTGCACTCAAAAAGACGGCTTTTTATGGTTCTCACATGTGTGCAGGTAGGAATGAAGATAGAAATCCTGCATCACGTTGAATGGTGGGAAGGATAACTTAGAAATATTTTTAAAAACCCACATCTTTTAATATTTTGAAAAACCATTTTTCTGACGATCTCTAAGAAAGGAAATCAACCATATATTATTGAGGATGAGATTACTTACTCACCTTCACATCCGATCGCCAATTATGATAACACCACTCTCACGGCATCCAATAGAAACGTCTTCCGCTCCTCGTCTTGATCTTCACGGTCTTCGTCTTCGGTTTCAACTATTGATGATAAACCCTTGAATTTCATAAATCCTTAACAATTTATAACTCTTTTACCTTAAAATCCTTGTCGCTTGAAACTTCCTTATATATTTTCCTTCCCCACGGCTCATTAAATAATAATAAGAACAAATATTTCTCTTGTTTTTCTTTCTTCTTTTTTTTTTTTCTTTTTTCAAATTTTTTTTTTTTTTTCTTTTTTTGAAACAAGAGAAATTAAATACAAAAATAAACCATGGCCGTGGGAGAAGTATTTTACCGCTTGATTCTTCACAACTTGTATCGTCTTGAAATCATAAACTTCAAAAATTCTCACCTTTTAATTTTCTTCGCTTTCATGAATAAGTCTTCATACTTGAATATAAAATTACCTCATTTATATTGTAAGTCTTCAACATATATATAAAATCCGCTCTTTTGTATGTTGCTTTACTTGAATTTGAAATTTGCTCTTTTTCTCGTTCCGTTGCTTGTAAACCTTAAACTTTTCCAACTTTCCTTGTAGATTTTGATGTCGCTCCTTGTTGATGATGAGAGTGTTTCTATGGATCCGTTGTTGTCGAGAGAGAGAATGGTGCTAGCGCAAATCGAACTACAAGAAGGAAGCTTTCATCCATGGACGTCACCCTCATGATTGACAAAATTAGCACTCAAGAGATCAAAGAGTAGTGCTTTTATTGGTGGGAGGTTGGGTAGCTCACCATTCTACCCGGAATTAACTTACGGTGACACACACTCAAAAGAAGCTCTTTAGTAGATGGAAAATTTCTGGTCGGTGCCTCTCATGATATGAACACGGGTAGTCTCCACTAATGATTGATCAGCAACTCTAATAACGCACTTCTCCCTGCACCAAATTCGCATCACCGGCATGATTAAATCCATTATTTAACACTCAAACAAGCAAGAAATCCGAATGTAGTTCTCTAACATTTCCAAGTTCAATTATGTCGGTCAAAATCTCTATGTAAACATACCTAGAAGTATGCTAGGGACTCTAAAATCTTTAAAAGTTGGAATTTTTAAGTAAAACTTTTTTTTTTTTTTTTAAACTTTTTTAATTTTTTTGTAATTTTTTGTTTTAAAAACATGCTTAACCACTCCCCCACACTTAAACCTTACATTGTCCTCAATGTAATTGAATCCTCCTAGTAAAGTCAAGGTGGGAAATTTTAACATGATAAGAAACAAGAAAAAAGAAATAACAAAAAGCAAAAGGATAAGAAATACAAAACCGATGGGTTGCCTCCCATTAAGCGCTTGTTTTAAAGTCGACGGCCAGACTTAGCTCTTGTAAGATTAATTCCCCATATACTAACAATCGGAAAATTTGAGGATCCACCCATAATACTGTTTTGCAAACAATAACTCCATACAAATATTAGCACAAGAAAACAATAGTGATGTTATCGCTTGATAGAAATTTCCCCCACACTTATTCTCGTCCACACTCGGAAGTGTATAAAGAACATAGAATTCGGGAACTTCCATGTATTCCTCTTGGCAAACCTGCATAGTGTTAGCATCAAGTGTTTCCAATGGTGGATATTTAGAAACAAAATCATCCAAAAATACTTTCGAAGCACATACATTCAAACCAATAAGAGGTAAAGGAGAAGAATCAATAAGCAAAGGGTTAGACAAACCTTTCAAAAATTCTTGTATTATAGAATCCTCTTCATCCTTAAAAATTCAAGTGAATTACTTACCTCTTGTATATCGTGGTCCTCTATTAAACCTTGCAACCATTCTTCGTCGTTTTCTACCTTAACCATAGTCTCGGTATCATCATAATCATTAGCAAGTTCAATTGGGTCTTCCACAAAATCAATGAATGTGGTTTCATCCTCTATAATCATCTCTTCAACATTCTCATCATCGGAATCGGGCCATTCACAAAAATGAATTTCATCGGTATAGATTGTAAGATCTTCTTGTGCGGGTGTTACTTCGTTTACAACAAGAGGTAAGTCACACCCAATCTCCTCCTTTTGAATAGGTGAAGGATCGTTATTATGATCCGGAGTTGGAATAACTTCCTCATTGTCGGAACATTCATACACTTCCGCGGACTCCCATCTTTCCTTAAGAAAGTTTTGCCAAGCAATAAATGCATCTTCCTCAAGCTCTTCCTTTTGAATAGGTGATTGATCATTATTAAGATCAAGGCTTGAGTAATCTACACTAGCGTCATCAAAAGTCTCCAAAGGTTGGTTAATTAGTTCGTATATTTTCTCCGAATTCCTTTGAATTTCTCGATGTGATTCTTGCATCTTTTGTTGAAGATCCCCAATCATCCCCAATCATGGCCAAAATCTTATCCGCAAAACTAGAGATTTTACGATCATAAACAAAATTATCCTCCCATCCTTGTGATTGTCCACCTACATACCCGTCATAAGGTTGTTGATATGTATGAGAATATCCATAATGTTCCGTAGGAATTTGATCATAGCCAAAAGATTGGTTTTGATTGTATCCTATGGATGGTTGGAAATTGCCATAATGTTGAGGTTGAAAACCGTATTGATTGTTGTAATATGCTTGCTCTTGTCCACCGTACATGGAAAACCGATACCTGAAATAAGATTCAAAAACCAAGTTAGATACGGAATAGAATCCAACAAAGCAAGAATAAAGCAAAAAGAAAAATAAAAACAACTAAAATCATCCATTGCTCCCTCAACGGCGCCAAAATTTGATGCGTGTCGTAACCACAACAAATTAATTAATACTTTACTACCTAATTAACAAGTAATATAGGGTAGTCAAGGTCGATCCCACGAGGAGCACGAGATTCTAGTTGTAAAAATTGTCACGAAAGGGGGTAAAAAAAAAAAGCAAAAGAAAATAAACAAAACAATTAAAAGATAAAGTTGAAAGCAATAAGAGAGACGAGATCAAGGAATCCTTCTTCGTTACGAAACAATGATTCAAGTTATGTTCTTTTCCACTTGTTATTAGTCACAGATTATCACCAACCGTAGGATAGCAGGTCCAGCTTAGCTAGCCCCAAAATCCCTAATTTCACCGAGTAACGAAGTCCGCTTAGTTATCGATTCTATTCAAAAGAACCACCTTGAGGTCCGCTTACAAGATGTAATTCCCGAGAATGCATTAAGATTTATGAATTTAGGTTTAGTACTAGTAGTTAAACTCGGTTCGCTTGGTTCACTTTCTAGCGTTGTTTCTACACACAATTGCTCCACGGAATCCCTCCGCAAGGTCTCGTGTTTGCTACTTATGTAAAGAGTCAAGAAACGATTACTTATCTCCTAACTTTCACTAGCTTTAGATCAAATTAACAAATCAATTTAGTTGGCCACCTAAACAATCTATCAATCAATCATGAATGTCTTTAAGATCACTCCTATTAGTAAAAACAAACGATAATCATGTGAAAAACTTCAAGATAGAATTGAAAACAAAAACTCAAATCATGTTTAGAACTAGGAATTCATCCTCAATCAATAAAATTAACTACTCATGTTAAAAGAGTTCACACAAAGAAAATAAGAAAAGAAAAGAATTGTGTGTGTAGAGATGTGTGTAGAAGTTGTAGAAAACTTCTCTATTTATAGGCTTCAATATTCTCCAAATCTTCCAAGGATTAGAATCCTTTTCCTTTTGCAATTTAATTTCCAATTCCAAGCTTTTCTCAACTCTTCCACCTTCTCTTTCCAAATTTGAGTCCAATTCTCCATCCAATTCCTAGCCCAAGTCTTCACACCCATGAGAGAGGTCCATAGAAAATTGGAATTTTGCTCGTAGGAAAAGCGGGATTGTGGTAGGAATTTGGCGGAAAACGTCGCCGCCTGGCCAGCCACTGGAAATTTCTCCATCAAGAGAATATTCGACGGAATATTCCGTCCGGTCCTCCGTTAGGACTAACGGTCAAACGGGTCAACCTAACGGTCAATCGTCAGTCAAAGAGTCAAGGGGAGGTGGAGTCAGCTGAGTCAACTCGGGTCAAATCGACCGAGTCGAGGAGTCGAGTACGAATCATCTTTACTCATTTGGATGGCTCATGCCTAGGCTATTGCACAGCAAGCATCTCTGCCAGCCATGTTGGCTGTGCATCTTGCTATCATTGTGCATCATTCTCTGTACACAGCACCACCAACACCAGCCACTGCCATAACACTGCAATCTCCCATTATTCTCTACTGCCATCTTCCCTGCAATCCATGACTTCATTATAAGCAAAAATGGCGCCGACTCTCAAGCCTAAGACTTTATTATGCCGTAGCTTCTTTAGCTCAGTTCAGGCCACCAGTGCCATATCCTCAGCTCAACATAGTTCCAACTTGACCTGCACCTGCATTGCCATCCCCTAAACCAGTTCACCTTCTCATCTCTGCCTGCAACACTTGACACCAATCTCAGCTGCTTCAAGCACCAGTTCCCTGTAATGCCATCAACACCAGCTGCAATAACAGCTCCACTTTAACCTCTTTGCTCCACCGGCTTGGCACCAATACATTGCACTTCTCCGTGTGGACCTAGCATACATCTAAGCACCTGCCACACCAGAATACCAGCTGTAGTATCACCTCAGGCTACCACCAATTTATAGCAGCACCTGGCTTCCATTGCAGACCACATTCATCATTCCAGAGCAACAACTCCACTTTGCCAATCTGACCTTCTTTCCATGAGCCTCAGTTGTGCCAGGCCTCAATCCATCATCTATTCCTTCAGGCATTCCAAACTTGCTTCAATCTTCCTATTGCGGCTTCATTCTCTTTACAGACTTCAAACTCCATCAGTCCACAGCCCCATAGAAGCAACAGGACAATCAATTTCACCTCCAGGTTTACGAGACCTCGGCTTCTTCAATAGCGGCATCAATTTCTCACTAAACCGCAAGCTCAGCTCCTTCAATCCCCTTTAAAACCTTAATTTCTTCATCTCTGAGCTATTCGGCAGCCATCTCCACTGAGTCCAGTACCATTACCAACACAAACCCAATTTCAATCCACCTTCACCATCATAAACATCTCGGCTCGACCACGAGACCCATCTCCACGAGCTTCAATTACTGAGATCGAACCCTTTCTCTGTATCATCCCCATCTTCAATTTCTTCTCCCTGTTGTTCAACATCGAGCTCAAACCCATTTTTCGCCGAGCTCAAGAACACCATTAATGGTAACACAATAAACTCAGTCCTTGATTCGATTGAAACCCTAATCTCCACAACCAGCACCTTCCAATCGAAACCCATTATCAGTGAAACTCAAACCCATTCGATCTCTACAATCCATCACAACATGACCATCAATACCACCTCCAGATCGAACCCATAATGAGACCATTAATTTCTCCGATTCGATCCTGTTCTTCAACAGCGTCACCAAGCAATCGATCTCCTCCTTCTCGATTAATCGAACTCAACATCCACCAGCTTCAGGTTGATTCTTACTTCCATCTCTCGATCAATCGAACCACAGCGGCAGCCATTTTCCTCTCGAGTTCAGGTGTGAAAAATGATTGGAAATAATGAATCTCGGGTTTAGGGTTGTAATGAAAGTGGGGTGAATTTGGTTAGGGTTTGAATCCGGGTACGGGTTTAAGTTAGGGTATGGGTGGATTCAGATACCCACTATAAATATATCCCAATTGTGCTATTCTCACTCCCTTCTTTTGGATAAGGGACACTTCTTTGACCTTCCCTTAACCTTGGCTGGGCTCCATATAGTATTCCCTCCTTGGTGAAATGACCTTTTTGCCCTTTTGGCTCAAATTGGGTGGTTTCTTCTTCTTTTCTCCCGTGCGACTCCGGAGTACCTAATAACTCAAAAACACACGTAAAATACATAATTTACAAGAAAAATAGCAAAGAAAGCATAAACTACTAGATAGTAAATACGGTGTATTCTACACCTATCAATTGTGATTGATTCTTTTCTTTTAAGAGGTGCAGAATATTTCAAGTCAACTAGTCATCCACGCTCAAGGTGTGTTCTAAGTGACACACTTGCTACTACATTTACAGCTTCTCAAGGAAGCAATTTGATTTGCAATCTCACGAAGATGTCAAATCTTGACATATTTTTCAGTGATGAAAACATCAAGATGAGATACATCCTGGTTTATCTTTGTGCAAACCAGGATACGTCACGCCGTTTTTCAGGCGATAGCCTTTCCTTCCCCAAACGGTGGGAAGACTTTCTCATCAAATTTGCAAATCTTGTAATAGAGTGGTAACAGCAGTGGAATATAGCACGTCTTAAACAGAAAAACATGAGAATGGTTACATGAGTAATAAGTTCAAAGTGCACAAGAACATCAAATGTGCTCACCATCAACGCCCAAAGCATTACTAGGATGATACAACATCAACGGATGACAAATAAGAGTTTCATTTAAAATCTATATGAGTATAAATACACAGTTACCACCAGGTGAGATGTCGAGTCATTTATGACTACCAGACCATACTTCCATCAACCTTGGTTAGTGTCTGCGGAAACTCACTTTCAAGGGTGGCTATTTGCATAACAAGCGACCTCAATTAGTTTTCTCACTACGCTTTCACATAAGCATCAAATTTGGGACTGATGCTAAGACTAAGTTTCAAGAGCGTACACAAGGGAGAAAACACTTCAATATGAATTAAGGTCCATGTCTGCCAATTATATAAACTTTGTTGATAATTCCTTTGCAAAGGGGATATCTATCCACAACAATTTCAGTAGCTACTTTGAACATTATCGACAACCAAGTTATTATCAGTTAGTTAACGATCTCACATCATTCTCTAGAGTACGAGGATATTCTAATCCATTGGTACCAAAATTCAATATGCGGATATTCATCTCCGAGAGATATCTACGCTTTATATGGATATGCTCCTCGTCAGGAGTTATCAACTCGTCACTCAAAGAGAATATGGATGTTATTTGATTATATTGGCATGCCTCATACAAGAGGTTTTCGTCTATGCGTCTAAGCATATTTTCAGACGAAACAATCGCTGCGATTCCATGGCATGCCTTGCAAGGACTTTAGTTTATGCCGAATCTAGCTAACATACTCTTGCTAAATATAGCAACAGAGTAATCTCCAACACCTCAGGCATTTCTCGGTGTGAGAATCTGGATGAGACACAATTGGAGTTGACCAATATCGTCGACGATTCTCCCCCTGATCCTTAGGCGGGAATGTCTCATCAACAGAACATTCAGTTCTGCATGACTCAACCTATCAAGGGAGCAACTGGGTGCAGAAAACAATAATAACACGCAGCCCAGGAGAGGTAACTGATCAGGTTTCCTCTCTCGTTCTTGCCCAATTTGGAATATTTTAAAGAATTTACAATTTCATGTAAACTTAATAGTAAACTGTAAACGAATTTTGTGACCCTAGACACTATCTCAATATCAATACCAGTCCTGCCAAGACCACTGATAGAGATTAACAATAATGAACGGCATTTCGGATGCACGCATCATATCTGTCCACAGCGATAGCGAGCTTTACCAGGCTCATAGATGGTTATTTACCCAATCATTATGCCACGGAGTCCGTATTATTCCACCTTCTAGTGGTACGGTGCTCATCGAGGTTCTTAAACCGGGAACTATTGTGGTTCCCATATTCAAATATGCCTACCACAATTATATTTTTCTTCTTTGCCAAAGATAGACTTATTTGCATAGGCACTGCTGCAAATTTAATTCACCAAACTTGTGATTTAGGTAATGGCTCAGGAGACGATAATGCATGATATTAACTCTAAATATCATTTAAAGAAATGCGACACTCATTATTGCTCGACGTTTGTATATCTACGAGGTGCATTTAAAACATGCAGCTCTCGTTGTTACTATAACAACATATACAAAGTGCAAGTTAAGCACTAGCTCTTTAAAGCTCATCGATGCAAATAATAGGCGCATATTATGCACGCCACAAAACTAGCAGGAACACATAAGGGCGCAAAATATGCGACTCTCCTTATTGCTCGCCGCAATATTGTATACTATGCATATACCTTCTCTAAAAAAAATTGAGCATTAATCCTTCACAAACAAAAAAAAATTGTTGGCTCCATTCTTAAAACAAGTAGGATTTTTCCAAAAGAAGGAGGTATATCTCAACCATTATTATTTATTTACTCTTGTTGAAAGTGATATATTTGTCTCATCTATCACATGACATGATAATATTAGCTCATACTCTTTATTTTAACTACACCAAAAGTTAAAATAAAATAGTCCATTTCATTTTTTTACTAAGTTGATTTTCAACTTGATAGTGATAGCTTATTTGTTTCTTTATGATCACATGCTTGTCTTCTAACATGAAAGTGACATTTTTATCTATAGTTTAATTAATTAAAATCATGTGATACACAAAAGTGTAGTTTGCTTTACTTTTCAAAAAAAAAAAAAACCTCACTGATTTTGTTTCAAACTCCCCATGTGATGTTGTACTTCATCTTTCATTTTTTTTAATAAAATAAATAAATAAATACATGTATGGATACCACCTTTGAAGAATATCATTTCATTCTACTTGATAGAAAATATATTATACCCATGATGCATATATATATGTATGTTAATAATTTTTCTTTTAAGCCATGAACATTCTAGTATTTTATTTTTATCAAATATTTATCATATATGTATGCATACATGATGTTATCCCCACCAAATGTTATAATTTACCATACATATTTTTTTTAGTATGTTAAACTATTTTATTTAGACCTTCCTAAAAATAATTTAAATTTTTGACATATACTTTATGTTTAGTATTATATCTTAGTTTGATATTACTCATGCATGTCACAAATATTAACCAAAATTTATTTTATCCATAAACCAATTTGCTACTAAATAGGCAACCGAATTGCGACTTAAATTCAGATAATTTTATATACGTATATAAAAGATAAATGGGCCTGCAGTTTATTTTTTTTAACAGACCTATTTTCAGTTGACTATTTTGTCAACCTTGTTACCAAATTGTTTGCAATTTTTAAACCATAAAGAAATTTGGTTTGCAAACAGAGTTCCCTTGTTAAAAACCATAAAGAAAGTTGGTTAATTAATTTTGCGGACTGGGTTATGATCAGAGATTGGACTATATGACATATCCGTATTACCCACAAAACCATAAAGAAATTTGGTTTTGGTATCCATCTTGGCCATAAAGAAACTTGGTCACGGGAAAATAATACTGGATTTGTCATGGACTCGGAAGGACTTGAGCACCATATTAATGTCCTTTATTTTGTCTATGTAGATGGACCCAATTCGACCCGAGTCGGACTTTTGGACTGCGGGACTTGAGTACCATCGTTGGGTATCGATGTGGAAACCACCTTCGTGGCAAAGGACTACACTTCCACTATCAAACCATCTGCCACGCATTCTCTCGGCAATCGAGAAAGACAAAGCTCATGCTCTTATGTTCCTTAAGAGGCATATCGATCCTAACCTACGTTGGGGTTATCATCACTTGAAAACGCCAAAAGAGCTATGGGATGCTCTAGATAGCCGTTTTGGGAACATTCATGATTCCTTAATACCACAATTGAACGTCTGTGGAACGAAATCCGCTTCCTCGATTATGTAAAGGTAAATGATTTCCAAAAAGACATGCTGCAAATTCGAGGCACGTATGGACTTTTGTGGAAAGAAACTTACTGAGATGAGGAAATTATTCAGAAAACCCTATCGACCTTTCCCACCTCGTCCATGATACTAGCGAACCCGGTATCGTTTAGAGGTGGACAACAAAAGAATCACCACATTTAGTAGGTTGATAAACTTATTCCAAGTGGCCGAAAGGCACAATGAGATTCTTGTCAATAATAATGCCAGCTGTCGGGAAAAGAAAGTTCCGAAGCTAACCATGGCAAGGTCAATAGGGAAAGAACCCCAAAGGAAAGAGGGCTCGAAATTCGATTCACATTCCCATGATCCATACCCACGTGGAGATAATGCCTCTCGTGGAAGAGGACGTAAGGGACATAATCGAGGTCGAGGACGTAAAGGTCACTCTAATGTTTGGCACAGGAGAAGGAACTGGCCATACAGGTGGTGATCCTAAGTTCGAGAAAACACCTAAAAATCCCGCTAACAAAAAGGCTGCAGACGAAAGTGCGCCTTGTTTTAGGTGTGGATTTACCGGACATTGGTACAAGCATTGCAAGGCTAGTGCCAATGTAGCTGTGAGTTACAAAAAGTCTTAGGAAACTCTCGAACAAGAGGCTAACTATATGGAAGAAAATGATGTAACCCCTGACGTTAACCTCACAATTTCAGACTTCCTGGGCAATGAGGACTTTGCCCCAACTATGGATGTGCCTGATTTTGCTTGGGCCTAAGAATTTAGTTTCTGGCTTGCTAGACTCTGTCTGGTTTTAGATGCTTTGAAGTTTTTATGTTATCTTAGACTATCGTTTGTTTAATAGTTTGAGTATGTGTTACCGTTGCTGAACATGTTCTTACCATCTTTATGTTATGTGTATGGATTATCTATAAGTACTTATTTTCTATTATGTTCTATAGAATCTCACTTTGCTCATGATAATCTGTTGTTTAGCATGTAAATTAGAATGGAAAGGAAGCCATTCTAGTAGAACAAAATTCTCTAAAGGAAGTGAGATAAATTGTTCGTTTTTCTTTGTTTGTAACATTCCTATCTAATGTACTTGTAGGAATGTCTCCAGGAGAAATTGAATGTCTAGTTGATAGTGCAACCACCCACACTATCCTAAGAAATAGACAATTATTTGTCGATTTTACTCCTTATAATACATCGTGACTACGATGATTGGATCATCGCAAGTAATAATTGGGCGAGGTAAGTCTTGCTTTCGATTCTTGTTGCCAAACGGCACAATGATTAAACTCACGAAGCTCTATATGCACCAAGAGCTCATCGCACTTTGTTAAGTTTCAAGGATATCCGTGCAAACGGTTATCACTTAGAAACTCACTGTGAAAATGGAATTGAGTACATATATGTGACCTCTAGTGAATGCGGAAGGAAGCGCATCTTAGAGAAACTAATAAGTCACTCTAGTGGATTGTATATCACCACTATTAGGATTATCGAATCCCATGTGGTTGCCAACGATAAACTGTTGGCGGTGACTTATATAAGCTTTGGCACGATCGACTAGGGCACCGGTGGTGATATGATGATCCGTGTTTTGAAGAACTCACACGGACATCCGTTCTTTCGAATGAAAAAGAAAATGGGACAAAAGATTGTTACAATGCAAAGTAACAATGTGCATTCTAAAGTAAATGATGCACATTTTATGCCTTCTAAAGCAAGAGAAGTGCAACCTTCGTCTTCCAAAGTAATTGAAGCGCACACTATCCCATTCTTCTTCGTTGTCCTTATCGAAGGCACATCGCTCATTCTGCAAAGCTTGTTCTTTAGCAAAGACAGGATCGAGACCATCCTATGCTAAAGATACCAAACAAAATATTCCATTTTTACAAAGAATACAAGGTGATATTTGTGGACCTATACATCGAATGCGGACCATTCGGGTATTTTATGGTTGGTTGATGCTTCGACCCGTTGGTCACATGTTGCATTGTTGTCCACAAGAAATCTTGCATTTGCAAAGCTCCTAGCACAAATTATACGACTAAGGGCTCACCACCACCTGATCATCCAATCAAGTCTATCAGACTTGATAATCTTTGGAGAATTTACATGTAAAGGATTTGATGATTTACGTATGTCTAATGGAATTGACATAGAGCATCCGTACCCCATGTACACACTCAAAATGGTCTCGCGAAGCTACCATCAAAAGGTTACTGAGATGATAGCTAGGGCATTGGTTATGCGTTCCAACCTTTGCCTATTACTGCTGGGGTACGCCATATTGCATGCAGCATTACTTATTCGCTTTAGACCCATTTCTAGCCAACCATTTTTCTGCGTACCGGTTGGTAAGCTGGATATGAGCACGATATTTCACATTTACGCATATTTGGTTGTGCCGTATACGTGCCTATTACGCCCCCACAGCGTACTAAGATGGGTCCACAAAGGCAGTAGGTATTTATGTTGGAAAAGAATCCCCAACAATTATCCGCTACTTAGAACCTTTGTGAGCGATCTCTTTACCGCTAGATTTGCGGATTGTCATTTTGATGAGACAACCTTCCCGTCGTTAGGGAGGTATGGAAAAGGACTTCCAAAGGGAAGCAGCGGGAATTATCGTGGTGTGTTCCCACGTTGTCTCATCTTGATCCCGCACTCCACAATGCGAAAGTGAAGTGAAAAGAATTATCGATCTTCAGAATGTGGCAAATTCAATGCATGATGCATTTACTGATATCGCTAAAGTGACGAGATCACATATACCAGCTGCAAACGTGCCTGCAAGGTTGGAAATTCCCGACAAGGGAAAAGGTACCATAAATATAGGTACCAAGGCTACACTTGGTGGAAGTGTAGCTGAGGCCGTGGCCCCAAAAGGAAGAGGGGGAGACCACTTGGTTCGATCGATACTCAGCCAAGGAAGAAAAGGGAGAGTAAGGCACAAACCGATCCATATATCATCAATACGGATAATCCATCTCATGAGATTGTCTCTGATTACAGTTATGTCCATGAATCATTACTGGGGACGCCCGAAGTTTGAATTGATTCCAGAAAACAAATAAATCTCTATGGATTGTGAAAGTTCATACGTGTTGATGGAAAGATCCTCCACGCATATTGATGATATATTCGCATATACAGTTGCTCGAGAGATTATAGAGCACGATGATATCGAACCACGCTCTATTGCAGAATGCCAAAAGAGAGCAGATTGGCCTCAATTGAGAGATGCAATCCGTGCTGAATTAAATTCACTGGCAAAAAGACAGTTATTTGGTGCGGTAGTGCTAACCCCACCAGGTGTAAAGCCTGTAGGACATAAATGGGTATTTGTCAGAAAGCGTAATGAGAAGAACGAAGTCTTGAGATATAAGGCTCGCCTTGTGGCGCAAGGTTTCTCACAAGCATACGGGATTGATTACGAAGAAACGTACTCTCCTGTAATGGACGTCATAACGTTTCGTTACTTAGTCAGCTTAGTTGTTTCAGAAGGACTTGAAATGCAACTTATGGATGTGGTTACCGCATATCTCTATGGGGATCTTGATACAGAGATATTCATGAAAGTTCCAGATGGACTTCCATTGCCCAAATCAAGTAACTCTAAACCACGGAGTGCGTTTGCAATTCAGTTGAAAAGCTCACTTTACGGATTAAAGCAATCCAGGGCGGATGTGGTATACCCGTCTAAGTGATTATTTGATTGGGAAGGGATATACAAATAATGAATTGTGCCCCTGCGTGTTTATAAAGAAAACAAGTTTCGGATTTGCTATTATAGCTGTCTATGTCGACGACATGAACATAGTAGGTACTCTTCATGAACTAAGAGAAACCGCAAGCTATTTGAAATCCGAATTTGAGATGAAAGATCTTGGGAAAACTCGAATATGTCTAGGACTTGAACTAGAACATCGAGCTTGTGGAATATTAATCCACCAGTCTGCATATGTCCATAAGATACTCAGGCAATTTAATATGGACAAAGTGCACCCTGCTAGCACTCCCATGGTTGGTCGAACTTTAGATGTACATAAAGATCCATTTCGTCCAAAGGAAGATGGCGAAGATGTATTGGGATCTGAATATACCTATCTAAGTGCAATAGGCGCATTATTGTACTTAGCACAATGTACTCGACCAGATATCTCATTCTCAGTGAATTTGTTAGCTAGATATAGCTCAGCGCCAACGCAGCGTCATTGGAATGGTATAAAGAATATCTTTAGATTTTGTTTTATCCCTACGAAGACGAAAGGAGAGATGCTAATGTGATTGCGACTCCTTATACTGAAACCCCAAGGACTTCCAAAGGGAATGACAGGAATTGTCGTGGTGTATTCCCACGTTGTCTCATCTTGATCCCCGCACTCCACAATGCGAAAGTGAAGTGAAAAGAATTATCGATCTTCAGAATGTGGAAAATTCAATGCCTGATGCATTTACTGATATCGCTAAAGTGACGAGATCACATATACCACTGCGAATGTGCCTGCAAGGTTGGAAATTCCCTACAAGGAAAAGGTACCATAAATATAGGTACCAAGGCTACACTTGGTGGAAGTGTAGGCTGAGGCCGTGGCCCCCAAAAGGAAGAGGGAGACCACTTGGTTCGATCGATAATCAGCCAAGGAAGAAAAGGGCGAGTAAGGCACAAACCGATCCATATATCATCAATACTGGATAATCCATCTCATGAGATTGTCTCGATTACTGATTATGTCCATGAATCATTCTTGGGGACGCCCAGAAGTTTGAATTGATTCAGAGAACAAAGAAATCTCTATGGATTGTGAAAGTTCATCTTGTTGATGGAAAGATCCTCCACGCATATTGATGATATATTCGCATATACGGTTGCTCGAGAGATTATAGAGCACGATGATATCGAACCACGCTCTATTGCGGGAATGCCAAAGAGAGCAGATTGGCCTCAATGGAGAGATGCAATCCGTCTTGAATTAAATTCAACGGCAAAAGACAGGTATTTGGTGCGGTAGTGCTAACCCCACCAGTGTAAAGCACTGTAGGACATAAATGGGTATTTGTCGAGAAAGCGTAATGAGAAGAACGAAGTCTTGAGATATAAGGCTGCCTCTCTGTAATGGACGTCATAACGTTTCGTTACTTAGTCAGGCTTAGTTGTTTTGAAAGGACTTGAAATGCAACTTATGGATGTGGTTACCGCATATCTCTATGGGGATCTTGATACGGAGATATTCATGAAAGTTCAGATGGACTTCCATTGCCCAAATCAAGTAACTCTAAACCACGGAGTGCGTTTGCAATTCGATTGAAACGCTCACTTTACGGATTAAAGCAATCAGGGCGGATGTGGTATACCCGTCTAAGTGATTATTTGATTGGGAAGGGATATACAAATAATGAATTGTGCCCCTGCGTGTTTATAAAGAAAACAAGTTCCGGATTTGCTATTATAGCTGTCTATGTCGACGACATGAACATAGTAGGTACTCTTGATGAACTAAGAGAAACCGCAAGCTATTTGAAATCCGAATTTGAGATGAAAGATCTTGGGAAAACTCGAATGTGTCTAGGACTTGAACTAGAACATCGAGCTTGTGGAATATTAATCCACCGGTCTTCATATGTCCATAAGATACTCATGCAATTTAATATGGACAAAGTGCACCCTGCTAGCACTCCCATGGTTGGTCGAACTTTAGATGTACATAAAGATCCATTTCGTCCAAAGGAAGATGGCGAAGATATATTGGGAGCCGAATATCCCTATCTAAGTGCAATAGGCGCATTATTGTACTTAGCACAATGTACTCGACCAGATATCTCATTCTTAGTGAATTTGTTAGCTAGATATAGCTCAGCGCCAACGCAGCGTCATTGGAATGGTATAAAGAATATCTTTAGATACCTAAAGGGAACCATTGACTTGGGTTTGTTTTATCCCTACGAAGACGAAAGGAGAGATGCTAATGTGATTGCGACTCCTTATCTTGGAACTCCAAATAATGTTTTGGTTGGTTTTGCTGATCTTGGGTACCTCTCGGACCCACACAAAGGTCGATCACAAACCTGGACACGTGTTCACTATCGGGAATACGGCGATATCCGGAGATCGACCAAGCAAACCCTTGTGGCTACCTCCACGAACCACTCACGAGATCATTGCCCTACATGAGGCGGTTCGTGAGTGTATATGGTTAAGGTCTATCATTACACACATTCGAGGGACATTTGGTTTGAGTTCTACCTTTGAAGAGCCAACTTGCATTTACGAAGATAATGCGGCTTGCATCGAACAGGATGAAGCAAGGGTATATCAAGGGTGATAATACGAAACATATATCACCAAAGTTCTTTTACAATCAGCAACAACAATGTCTTCTATGTTGAAGTAACATGTGTAGAGAAGTGGATGACCACATGCCACACATGTCAAGATGCATGTACCTTTCTCTCAATCACTAAACACATGTAACTCTTTCTCTTCTCCTTCTCAACAAGTGTACTAACACAAGCACTTCTTCTTTTGTATTTAAAGGAACTAAATGAAATGAAATAGAGCAACTGATTCCCTTGGATTTTGTCTACAATTATCCTTCTTCTCTTTTATGTTTTGTCCCCTCTTTTTACACGTTATCAGCACCTTGTTCTTTGTTTCCAATTGAGCATTAATCCTTCACAAACAAAAAAAATTGTTGGCTCCATTCTTAAAACAAGTAGGATTTTTCCAAAAGAAGGAGGTATATCTCAACCATTATTATTTATTTACTCTTGTTGAAAGTGATATATTTGTCTCATCTATCACATGACATGATAATATTAGCTCATACTCTTTATTTTAACTACACCAAAAGTTAAAAGAAATAATCCATTTGATTTTTACTAGTTGATTTTCAACTTGATAGTGATAGCTTATTTGTTTCTTTATGATCACATGCTTGTCTTCTAACATGAAAGTGACATTTTTATCTATAGTTTAATTAATTAAAATCATGTGATACACAAAAGTGTAGTTTGCTTTGCTTTTCAAAAAAAAAAAAACTCACTGATTTTGTTTCAAACTCCCCATGTGATGTTGTACTTGATCTTTCATTTTTAATAAAATAAATAAATAAATACATGTATGGATATTACCTTTGAAGAATATCATATCATTCTACTTGTTAGCAAATTTATTATACCCATGATGCATATGTATGTATGTTAATTTTTCTTTTATGCCATGAGTATCCTAGTATTTTATTTTTATCAAATACTCATCATATTGGTATACACCCATGATGTTATCCCCACCAAATGTTATAATTTACCATACATATTTTTTAGTATGTTAAACTATTTTATTTAGACCTTCCTAAAAATAATTTAAATTTTTGACATATACTTTATGTTTAGTAGTATATCTTAGTTTGATATTACTCATGCATGTCACAAATATTAACCAAAATTTATTTTATCCGCAAACTGTTGCTACTAAATAGGCAAAGAATTGCGACTTAAATTCCAGTAATTTTATATACGTATATAAATGATAAATGGGCCTGCAGTTTATTTTTTTTAACAGACCTATTTTCAGTTGATTATTTTGTCAACCTTGTTACCATATTGTTTGCAATTTTTAAACCATAAAGAAATTTGGTTTGCAAACAGAGTTCCCTTGTTAAAAACCATAAAGAAAGTTGGTTAATTAATTTTGTGGACTGGGTTATGATCAAAGATTGGACTATATGACATATCCGTATTACCCACAAAACCATAAAGAAAGTTGGTGATGGGAAAATGATACCGTGATTTGTTATGGACTCAGAAGGACTTGAGCACCATATTAATGTCCTTTATTTTGTATATATAGATGGACCCAATTCGACCAGAATTCGAACTTTTGGACTCAGCAGGACTTGAGTACCATCGTTGGGTATCTGATGTGGAAACCACCTTCGTGGCAAAGGACTACACCTCCACTATCAAGCCATCTAGTCGGCGTTGCTCTAAGAATCGAGAAAGACAAATCTCATGCTCTTATGTTCCTTAAGAGGCATATAGATCCTAACCTACGTTGGGGTTATCATCACTTGAAAACGCCAAAAGAGCTATGGGATGCTCTAGATAGCCGTTTTGGGAACATTCATGATTCCTTAATACCACAATTGAACGTCTGTGGAATGAAATCCGCTTCCTCGATTATGTAAAGGTAAACGATTTCCAAAAAGACATCCGCAAATTCGGGCACGTATGGAATTTTGTGGAAAGAAACTTGAGATGAGGAAATGATTCGAGAAAACCCTATCGACCTTTCCCACCTCGTCCATGATACTAGCGAACCAGTATCGTTTAGAGGTGGACAACAAAAGAATCACCACATTCAGTAGGTTGATAAACTTATTGCAAGTGGCCGAAAGGCATAATGAGATTCTTTTCAATAATAATGCCAGAGCTGTCGGGAAAAAGAAAGTTCCCGAAGCTAACCATGGCAAGGTCAATAAGGGAAAGAACCCCAAAGGAAAGAGGGCTCAAAATTCTGATTCACATTACCGTGATCCATACCCCCGTGGAGATAATGCCTCTCGTGGAAGAGGACGTAAGGGACATAATCGAGGTCGAGGACGTAAAGGTCACTCTAATGTTTGGCACAGAGAAGGAACTTCTGGCCATACAGGTGGTGATCCTAAGTTCGAGAAAACACCTAAAAATCCCGCTAAAAAAAAAGGTCAGCATGACGAAAGTGCGCCTTGTTTTAGGTGTGGATTTACCTAGGACATTGGTACAAGCATTGCAAGGCTAGTGCCAATGTAGCTGCAAAGCTACAAAAAGTACCGGAAACTCTCGAACAAGAGGCTAACTATATGGAAGAAAATGATGTAACCCCTAACGTCAACCTCACAATTTTAGACTTCCTGGGCAATAAGGACTTTGCCCCAACAATGGATGTGCCTGATTTTGCTTGGGCCTAAGAATTTAGTTTCTGGCTTGCTAGACTCTGTCTGGTTTTAGATGCTTTGAAGTTTTTTTATGTTATCTTAGACTATCGTTTGTTTAATAGTTTGAGTAGGTGTTACCGTTGCTGAACATGTTCTTACCATCCTTATGTTATGTGTATGGACTATCTATAAGTACTTATTTTCTATTATGTTCTATAGAATTTTACTTTGTTCATGATAATCTGTTGTTTAGCATGTAAATTAGAATGGAAAGGAAGCCATTCTAGTAGAACAAAATTCTCTAAAGGAAGTGAGATAAATTGTTCGTTTTTCTTTGTTTGTAACATTCCTACCTAATGTACTTGTAGGAATGTCTCCAGGAGAAATTGAATGTCTAGTTGATAGTGCAACCACCCACACTATCCTAAGAAACAGACAATTATTTGTCGATTTTACTCCTTATAATACATCGTGACTACGATGATTGGATCATCGCAAGTAATAATTGGGCGAGATCTTGCTCAATTCTTGTTGCCAAACGGCACAATGATTAAAGTCTGAAGCTCTATATGCACCAAGAGCTCACCGCACTTTGTTAAGTTTCAAGGATATCCGTGCAAACGGTTATCACTTAGAAACTCACCGTGAAAATGGAATTGAGTACATATATGTGACCTCTAGTGAATGCGGAAGGAAGCGCATCTTAGAGAAACTAATAAGTCACTCTAGTGGATTGTATATCACCACTATTAGGATTATCGAATCCCATGTGGTTGCCAACGATGAACCTGTTGGCCGCTGACTTATATAAGCTTTGGGCACGATCGACTAGGGCACCAGGTCGTGATATGATGATCCGTGTTTTGAAGAACTCACACGGACATCCGTTCTTTCGAATGAAAAGAAAATGGGACAAAAGATTGTTACAATGCAAAGTAACAATGTGTATTCTAAAGTAAATGATGCACATTTTATGCCTTCTAAAGAAAGAGAAGTGCAACCTTCGTCTTCCAAAATAATTGAAGCGCACCCACTATCCCATTCTTCTTCGTTGTCCTTATCGAAGGCACATCGCTCATTCTCGCAAAGCTTGTTCTTTAGCAAAGACAGGATCGAGACCATCCTATGCTAAAGATACCAAACAAAATATTCCATTTTTACAAAGAATACAAGGTGATATTTGTGGACCTATACATCCGAATGCGGACCATTCGGGTATTTTATGGTTCTCGGTTGATGCTTCGACCCGTTGGTCACATGTTGCATTGTTGTCCACAAGAAATTTGCATTTGCAAAGCTCCTAGCACAAATTATACGACTAAGGGCTCACCACCCGATCATCCAATCAAGTCTATCGGACTTGATAATCTTGGAGAATTTACATCTAAAGGATTTGATGATTTCGTATGTCTAATGGAATTGACATAGAGCATCCTGTACCCCATGTACACACTCAAAATGGTCTCATGAGCTACCATCAAAAGGTTCGAGATGATAGCTAGGGCATTGGTTATGCGTTCCAACCCGCCTATTCTTGCCCTGGGGTACGCCATATTGCATGCAACATTACTTATTCGCTTTAGACCCATGCTAGCCAACCGTTTTCTGCGTGCAGGTTGGTAATCGGATATGAGCACGATATTTCACATTTACGCATATTTGGTTGTGCCGTATACGTGCCTATCACGCCCCACAGCGTACTAAGATGGGTCCACAAAGACGAGTAGGTATTTATGTTGGATACGAATCCCCAACAATTATCCGCTACTTAGAACCTTTGTGAAGGCGATCTCTTTACCGCTAGATTTGCGGATTGTCACTTTGATGAGACAACCTTCCCGTCGTTAGGGGAGGTATGGAAAAGGACTTCCAAAGGGAACGACCTGAATCAAGCCGAACTAATTACCACGAAAATCAACGGTGAAACAAGAAAGAAAACATTCAAAATGCAATGTACACGGTTCTAACATAACACCGACAAATCTCCAATTTCGTCTATCAGGGTCGACGAAATATTAATTTATCAAAGTTAAAATATGAACACATTCTTTATATCTTAATTAAAAGATATTGTGTCTCAATATCAATTAAAGGTCATTCCAAGGACCGGCGATAGAGACTGGTTAACCGTGTTAACCCGGTTTTCATTTTTCATCGCATTCCAACCATAGGTAACGACTTTGAATTTCGGAGATTCTTATAGCAAAGGAATATTAAAATTTTGCTATCCTTCAGGATGCAACAATTCCTCGCTCTCCCGATATTAAAACCGTTAACAACACAAAATCATTGGTGTTAACAAAGGTAATTTTACTCTCTACGCTATCCAAAAAGGACGCGGAAAAACCTTATGTTGGTCGACTAAAGAGGAAAAACACAATAACGGTACAAAACTCAAATATTTGGTTAAATTCGGAAACCTAGGATAAAATCACAAATATGAGTCGTTGTTAATACGTACCTATTTTGAATATCTCTTCATATACTAGTATAATTTACATGCTCCAAATAGCACAAACAAGGAACTGACAAGATGCCTAACTTCAGTTTTAACGAGTCCTAATCAAAATAGGAAACGAAGTTAGATACTACAAAAATTTATGCTTAAAACTACTCAACGATAGTTAAAGCAAATATGCAAGGGTTGAAGAGAATTATCCTTTCCCACATCGTCAGCCCCACCGAATACCACCGAGCAATTCGTGCTGATAACATTTTATATAATTAGATTCACGATTTGCCCAAACAAATATAAGAGAATATATATATCAAGTACACCGGTATATTAAGGGTGGTCTTTGTAGTTGTATACCAACTAAGTATTCTAATTATGTACGGCTTAATACAAAGAAAATAAGTGGGAGAAATGGAACTGTTTCTGATTCATTTCATTACCATAACTCAAAGTCGTAACATGAGTATATATACACAGGTGAATTACAAGGAGGGATGGGCTTTGCCGACAAACCAAAGGATAATTAACTACGTACATGCAAATGTGTCTTTCACTTGGTAACTTAGTGGGTCCCACAAAAATGTGGTCATCCACAATTACCGACCTGATGTAACTTTCACTTTTTTTCCCAATAATAACTGTAGTACTACTAGTGTATCACTTTTTTTTTTTTTTTTTTTATTATTAACACCTGTCATTCATGCTGGGACGGGTAGGGACAGATGGCCAAGACTAAATGATTATACGGTGGCTGTACCAGGAAACCTCTCGTGCCTCCCTAGTCCCTTCAAATAGAGAGCCCAGAGGGGCCCGCCACCTAGAAATTTTCGTTTTCCGGTCGACAAATAATTTTCAGGTGCAATGTTGAAATGAATTGGGGCTTTGTTGTGCCGGACTGCCGGTTCTTTTCTTGAGCAGCACTTTGGCATCTCTGTTGCTCTACACTTCTGATAAATGAGATTCCAAATTGCAGCGGGCATATAGAATCATAGCACACTTATGAAACCGAAGACTCATCTATCAGTCAACAACAACTGTAGGGGAAAAATATCGCACACCAAATAGGAATGTGCGAGAAGTACATAGCCATGCAGTAGGATCACAACAAGGGCGAAACCATAACTCTACTACGTCACTAGTGAGGTGTGCAATGACATCACGGAAGCAACTTAGCAATATAGGATCGCATACATAGTATCTTAACCAAGTTTCCTTAATTTGTAAGCAAAGGTTGTATTTGTATTTCCACTTCACTACCCTAGCATATATAAAGAAAAGAGAGCAGGAGAGAGAAAAGGAAGACACATTTTTGTAAAGGGATGCACACCATCTTCTTCCTACATCACCTAAAACTATTCTAGAGCTGTACTCAAAACTCATTAATGGAGATTCAAAATGTAATATTCATGTAATTACAACAATCATAGTGAAGAACCATGGATGTAGATCACATTGATCGAACCATGTAAAAAATCCTTGTGTCCATTTACAATTTTAGCATTCTTATCATCATTTTCATATTCAATACGTTTAGATCTATATAAATTATTATAAGGTGTGTGTTGTCGGATTTCCTGCGATCACATTTTGGCGCTAGAAGGAGGGGGAAAATGAGTAAAGGATTTATCCTACCTCCTACTTTGTTGGTTTAAGAAGAAATTTCAGTGAAGATTAGATACATGAATATTTCTGGATCTACAAAATTCAGGGGGGAAAATGGAAGTTTCGTTGGAAGATTTTCAGATTCAGGAGAAGAAGGCAGATGTGAAAGAAATTAAGGAAGGGCGAAGAGAAGATAAGAGGTAGACGCTGCGGATTTTGTCATAAGCGAATGTTAGCACAGATGGTTCGAATGTTATATGATCAAACATAATGGTTTCCTTTGCACAGATGAAGTCAATATAGATGGTCAGAAGGTTAGACTGTGAGCTGCACAACGTGAGTTCAAATCCCGCCTCTCACATGTTTTTTATCGCACATATGTTTGCTCCAAGGCCGAATGAAAGAATAAGAAAAAATGTTATGCATTTATTTGGCATAAATGTGCTTGAACAGTTGGTCATGAAAACAGTATGTGTGTTGGTGGTCGCGCGGTCGATTCCCACATCATGCATGTCTTTTTTCGCGGCATGAGAGGGTTAGAACACTTGGTCTTTGATTACTTCGCATGAGAGAGTTAGCACAGTTGGTATGGTGCGAGAAAATGCAAGAGGCAGGTCAAGGGTTCAAGTCTCACTTCTCACAAGCTAAGTACCACTTCCTTAAACATTTATTTTATTTAGAACAAAAATAAAGGTTTTTCCTATTTCCCATCCACATAAAATCCTATCCCCAATAATCCTATGTACCCCATATTACTTTTAGTGTATCTTAAATACCATCTCTTGACTTTTTATTTACACCCAACAATGAAATCACCCAACAACTAAAGAAAAAACCCGATTGACGGACAAGTTACCATATCCACCACCGGCCACTAAATCTTCTTCCCCACCTCCACAGCCTGTATCGACAGTGATTCAACAATGGTAGCAGGCCATAGTATTTGATGGTAACCAAATTAAGCATGGTGCTGGTATACACAAGAGTTTATTTAAGACACTTGGGCTCATAGATCTGTAGACAGGATACACAAGGACTGTTAGCTAGCAGATCGAATATGATTAACTAACTAATCATATCATTATAGGGTTAATCATGGGTGTCTTGTGCTATGGATATTAATGGCTGGTATATTTAACTTAATTATCATTCATCAATCGGTTTGTTCTTGATCACCCTTAACGGAAATTTTATCCTACTCATGTACATTCGTTTAGAACTTTAGAAGTATGAATGGTTCATGAACTAATCAATGTCAGCCCCACTGTATCATATAACCATTACAGTGTAACTGGAGGGGGAACAATTGGTTGTCCCATTCTCATTGCTGCAACTTTTCTTGGATGTACCGATTAATAGGGTTTGATGTTTTTCCCTAGATTTTTTATAATGGAATCTTCTATAATAATGATTTACCGACTAATCGATTAACACGTATAGATGTGCCATAATAATCAAATAAAATCCAAGCTAGGGTTTCTAACATTGAGTTTTTGTGATTTTTTTTTTCCTTTTTTGTTTTTGTGATCGATACGGAAGAAGAACACAAACAAAAGTGTTACTAGTTAGGTCATACTTAATTCGACTTTTGTAGGTGCTAAATAGGAAAAAGTAAAATTGAAAAGTAGACTAATTTTAAAAATTGTCAGGGAGATGGGAAATAGGAAAAATGAGGGTGGGAAATAGGAAAAACCAAAATAAAAAGTTTTTGATTCGGTTTACAAAACGCGATACAATCGCACAATTACAAAAATTCGAGAAAAATCTCGCATATATCAATTTTTAATATTTCTCTTGAATATTTGGTTTGCTTCAAATGATATGATATTTAACATGGAGAGTAGTAGGAGGCATAATAAGACCTATACAATAGACAAAATCAGACCTCATTAGGATCATTTCCATGGGAAGTATTTATCAAATGAGACGAAACAAGTCATACAAAGGAAATGGTATTTACCAAATGAGACGAAACAAGTCATACAAAGGAAATGAAACAAACAAAACGATTTGAAATTGCACATGAATGAAATTTTTTGACATTTGAAATGTTGAGTACTAATTTAAATTCTTATTTGTATTCTGACATAGCATGATGCGAGAGAACATGGAGTAGTAGCTTCATTTGATTTGTTCGCATACTTCTTATTCGCATGCAAGGACGAGATACTTCTTATACTTCTTCAAGGAATGATAGTTTTTATTTACTTCGCAAAGCTTCGGAACTTCACAAAAGAATAAAGGCAAGTATGTACTTTTCATGAAAAGTATTCTTTCACGTAGTTCCTTCATCAACAAAGATCAAAGGCTACTTCAACATCACGCGTCTCACTCCAACAACTACAACAAGGGTATTTTTCCTTAAAGATCGCTCTTCAAGCAATATTCAAGAAAAAAGAGGCAAAATGTAGGGGCAAAATTTCGCACACCAAATAGGAACGTGCGAGAAGTACTTAGCCATGCGGTAGGATCACAACAAGGGCGAAACCATAACTCTACTACATCACTAGTGAGGTGTGCAATGACATCACGGAAGCAACTTAGCAATATAGGATCGCATACATAGTATCTTAACCAAGTTTCCTTCATTTGTAAGCAAAAGTTGTATTGTAATTTCCACTTCACTACCCTAGCATATATAAAGAAAAGAGAGCAGGAGAGAGAAAAGGAAGACACATTTTTGTAAAGGGATGCACACCATGTTCTTCCTCCGTCACCTAAAACTATTCTAGAGCTCTACTCAAAAACCCATTAATAGAGATTCAAAATGTAATATTCATGTAATTACAACAATCGTAGTGAAGAACCATGGATGTAGATCACATTGATCGAACCATGTAAAAAATCCTTGTGTCAATTTACAATTTTAGCACTCTTATCATCATTTTCATATTCAATATGTTTAGATTTATATAAATTATTATAAGGGGTGTGTTGTGGGATTTCCTGCAATCACAACAACTGAGATAATTCTGAAAAATATGAGTGTTAATTCTTTTATTTTCAGATGAAGCGATAGCCGAGCTCGGGCACTAACCTTAACCTAGCCAATCTGGATGGCTGATCCTACCTGCTAACTATCACACTCTTCATGCTTCAAAAAAACAAAAAAAAAAAAAAAAAAAAAACATTCTTTGATCCCTGTACGATTCCATCTTTCATCCCCATAAGAGAGGTGGATGAATGATTGGCTAGGTCTTCGTCGGCCTACACTGCTGCAGCAGTTATCTAGTATAGTACCCCATTAACAGTCATAGGAGTTTCCGCCGTAGATTTTGCCCACAATTGAAAATAAGCAATTTGAATTCAGACAAAAACAGCATTCTACGAATATGACTAAGCATTCACTGAATCACTATGGAGATGATTCCATCGTTTCCATATTTTGAATTTAGACATTTCATGAGCGGACATTCTACCTTGTCTTGAGCATGTACATAACTAGGATTACCAACTCGAAAATAAACATTTGTTTGTTTTTGTTTGAGTAAATTAGTGTTTGGGTCTCATGTTTTGGTATATCTTAGTGTTTGGGTCCTAAGTTTGTCCGTTATAGTGTTTGGGTCGTTGACCCGTTAGTCAACTGTGCATTTTGGTCAAACCATTCGGAAGAGTTAACTACAGTTAACGCTTTGCAATTCAGAAAAACTCATACCATACTAAAAATCATAGCTACAATTCTACGAATTTTCGACTATACCAAATGGCGAATATAGTGAATCAACTCAAGCATTAACATGATTATAATGTTTAACAATCATAAACTCTCTTCATTAAACTACTAATTAATCTATATACCATCTGAATTAATCTGATTCTCTGAAACTATCTTACCCATTTTTCATGATCGGACATTTCTGAACACCTGAGATTTTTGTTTTCTTTGTTGGCTTTGTATGATCAAAGTAAAAGTAACAATATCCATAATCTTCAATTTTTATTTTTATTAAAAGCCCTCATCTTAATTAAGTGATCTACCATGCTCTTCAGTTGATTTCATGAATCAAGAACAGAGTCTCTATATCTTTAAGGTAATAGATGATTTGTACCTCTTTTTGATTTCACAACTGGTGATATGTCTTTCATATATATCAAACATTAACCAATCGTAAATCTTCCAACTAATTTTGATTTCACACAGATGTTTGAAATTAATATGCAAAACAAAATTATCGGCACCTAATTCTCGGATCTTCATATACTGGGCTTGTACTATCGATGTAACTTTATATATACAAGATTTGACGGAATCTCCAATTCTTTACAACTTAGGTTCTAGGGTTTATGATTTAAGTAGAAGAAGAAGACAGTGGAGTCCGGAAGACAAATAACGAGTGTGGCTTTTGCAGGGGTTTAAAGAGGCACATACCAGTTCTTGTCTCACCATGAAATGGAATCAAAAGGTATGATTTTCATCCTAGTTCTTCGACGATACAGAGAGAGAAGAAGTGTGTTAATCCGGAGTGGTATTTTAGTCACGGTTTGACTTTAATCCGTAGTTGACTAACGGGTAAACGACCCAAACTCTAAATTGGACAAACTTTGGACCCAAACACTAAGACATACCAAAACTTGCGACCCAAATACTAATTTACTCATACTCTTTTTGTTTTTATGCTAGAAACAGTGAAGAATCCAATTATCTCAATGCCCATTTCTATACAACCTATAACAAAATAATATTTTGCAGAACCAGGTTGACGCTCCCAAATTACTGTCATTTTAGTTTTGTTTAATTCAGTACCCTGAAGTCAGCAAAGACACGGTCATAAAGGAATGTTCACCCTTGCACGTTGTTGACATCATTTTGGTACAAATTCATCCTTGACCTGTGATTTAGTCAGTAAGACGGCCTCTTCAGCAATCAATTGAACATTTCCATATCCAGTTAATTATATAGCAAAGTCGCATCTTATATAGCTCTCCAATAAACTGCCCACTTGACTGTCTCAATATTCTATTCTTTGCAAATTTCACAAAATATGTTTAGCAACTATAACAGAAAGAGCTGATCAAGCAATTTAACAATCCTATCTTTCTTTATCATTTTTCTTAATAACCAGAGCAAAGCCATTGGTAGTGCACCAATCATGTGTTCACGAGTGTTTTTCCAGTTGATCTTCTTCTGGGTATTGTTAACATCTGCAAGGTCCTCAATGGTGACTGCTGCATCAACGTTTTTCCAGACAAAACGACCCACATGTCAAGCCAAATGTGGAAATGTTAGTATTCCGTATCCATTTGGTATATATGATGCTGCAGGTGGAGATGGGTGCTCCATTAATGGAGTTGGGTATGGATTCGGTGTAACCTGTAATACTTCTTTTCATCCCCCCAAGCCCTTCTTTGGTCAAGGTAAACATGAAGTTTTAAGTATATCAGAGTCTGAGATTCGATTAAAAACTAACAAGGTAGCCAGAGTTTGTTACACAAAGTCTGGTGTGTTTATTAAGGATCAAGAATCATCCGACTTAAATCAAGTATCATACGACTTAAGGGGCACTAGTTTTACATTCTCATATACCAAAAACAGTTTATTTGCTATTGGGTGCGACACTGGCACCAGTTTTGACAGTGATGCCGCAGATGGTAACCGCATCAAAACTTATACTAATGAGTGCAGATCACAATGTAATAGTAGAGAAGAAGTTATAGACGGGTCTTGTAGTGAAAAACTTGGTTGTTGCCAGGTGACCATCCCCAGGGGAATAAACTATTTATGGGGGTTTGTGATGAGTTTCGATAATCATACCGAAGTCTGGTCTTTCGACCAATGTAGCTACGCACTGTTTGCTGAGAAGGATCAGTACACATTTCATGCATCTGATCTTCTTCTTCCCTCAACTGACTTTATTGCCAAAGGGAGTAATATGCCTCTAGTTCTTGATTGGGCCATAGGGAATAAGACTTGTGAAGAAGCATATAAAGATTTGGCATGCCAAGAGAACAGTAAATGTATCAATTCTGACAATAATCAAGGATATCGCTGCGCTTGTTTCGAGGGCTATCAAGGGAACCCTTACCTCAGTCCTGGATGCCAAGGTACGTGCGCACGAATACTCTACTGTCGCAATCTATTTCATTTCTATACTAGAGTGACAGTTAAATGCATGCAAAAGAAATTGAGCTGTATATATGTTTGTTGAACAGATATTAACGAGTGTGAAGATCAGAGTAGAAATGACTGCGTAGAGTCGACTTGCAAGAATACAATAGGGAGTTACATCTGTATCTGCCCTGAAGGCAGTCTTGGTGATGGGAGGAAACCAGGGCTTGGTTGCTTCAGCAAGAAAAAAGTACTATTAAGAGTTGCTTTAGGTAATTAACAAGACTCATTTCCCCTTGCTAAATTGTTTTACATGATATAGATTATAGAAGAATTGGCAAACTCATAGCTTTATTTTGTTAGTGTCTTGTTCGCCAAGTTCTTATTACATAGACTCTAATACTAGTTAGTTCATGCAGGTACTGGCTTGGGGCTTTTGTTTCTAACAGTTGTCTGTTGTTTGTTGTACTTCATCATAAGGAAAAGAAAACAAATCAAACTCAAAGCAAAATTCTTCGAGCAGAATGGTGGATTGTTACTGAAGCAGAATGTACCCTCAGATGAAGGTGGTGTCGAATCAACTAAGATATATACTGCAAAAGAGTTAGAAATAGCAACAAACAATTATGATGAGAGTCTGGTTCTTGGTGAAGGAGGTTATGGTATAGTATACAAGGGGATTTTGTCACATAACCGAGAAGTAGCCATTAAGAAATCCAAAATATTTGACCAGGGCCAGATTCAGCAATTCATAAATGAAGTTATTATTCTAACTCGGATTAATCATCGCAATGTTGTAAAGCTTTTGGGTTGTTGTTTAGAGACTGAAGTTCCTTTGCTTGTTTACGAGTATGTTTCTAGTGGAACCCTTTATCAGCATATCCATTGCAGAAGAAGCCAAATGTCGTCACTTTCCTGGCAGAATCGTCTGACAATTGCAACCGAAGTTGCAGGTGCAATTGCTTATTTACATTCTGCAGCTTCTACACCCATCGTTCACAGAGATATCAAGTCTGCTAACATATTATTAGATGAACACTACACGGCAAAGGTATCTGATTTTGGAGCATCAAGGTTGATCCTCTAGACCAAACCAGATTAAATACTATAGTTCAGGGGACTTTAGGATACTTAGATCCAGAATACTACCTTACCAGCCAATTAACCGAAAAGAGCGATGTTTATAGTTTTGGTGTAATTCTTGCGGAGCTCTTAACTGCAGAAAAGCCCTTTTCTTTTGAAAGGCCAGAAGTGCAAAAACATCTTGCAACATATTTCATTTCATTAATGGAAGATGAAACTGATGATGTAGTTCGGATTTTTGAGGCTCAAGTAGTAAGAGAGGGAAAGCTGGAGCAAACTCTTGCTTTTGCTAAGATTGCAAAGAGATGTCTTGCCTTGGAAAGTGAAGAACGGCCTACAATGAAACAAGTTGTATCAGATTTAGAAGATTTGAAAAGGTTCAATAGTCTTGAAAAGAATATAGACTTAACACCTCCCGAGCCAACAGACCTCTACGGCATTCCAGTCTTCGATTCCGAGCAGTTTACTTCCGAAACCAATACAATGCACATGAACATACCAAGATAATTCAGCATTTCAAATTTAATCTGTATCTTTTTCACTTTTTGATATTTTTCATTCGTATCTTGTAATAACCATAAAAAACCTCTGGCTATATTTGTTTGTTTTGATCTGATAATCTTGAACATATTTTTTTCTAATCTTGAACATATTTCAACTGTTTATGTTTTTGACTCTTCAAAGGTTAAAATATTATTGGAAAAGGAAAAAGGAAAGTACAAGACGGAGGGCTCCTAACTGCCTAAGTATGACGGGCCAGGCTAGTATTGCACAATGATTTGCATTACAGTGTAGCCGGCCAAGTCAGTGTCCGACAATGATTGCACGACACTGCATAGACTGTCAAGTGCTAAAGATAGCAAAACTCTGCAGGGCCAGTTAAGCGCAAAGGTGGCGCTACACTTTAAGGACATAGGCCAAGTAATGAAGCTTATTGGCCGACACAATGAAGCTTCATTGAGGGAAAGGAAAGGCAAGGCCAAAGTGACAAGATGCAACATGCGATGTTGGCATTGGTGCATATCCATGGAATTGAGTTGTCCCAAACTCAAGGATGATGCAAGAGTGTAGAATAGGCCAAGAGTGAGCCTATGCATTGGTTCAAGACTGTCCAAAGCTTGAACAGTGGAAACAAGCTAGTAATGCGAGAGTAGCATTGCTATTGTCAAGCAAATTGGCTAAGTGAAGCATATGACGCAAGAACGACTAGAATGAGCTTAAGGAGTTGGCCTTGATTATTGAAGCATAAGGATTGACCGTGCATTGGCTTAAAGCAAGAAGGCTGCAGGGCCAAGATGGCCGTGCATTGGGTCAAGGCCAAATTCAGTAAAGCGCAACAATTGTGCAATATGGCCCAAGTGACGGTTATGAGTTGGTTATTGGCTTCGCAAGCGTGCCAAAGGTGTGAGACAAGATAGGAGGGTTATAAAACAAGTTTATAAGCGTGGGAGAGTGTTTGTAACTGCTTTGGAATAGGTGTTGACTGTTGGCCCGAGTTTAAAGAGAAACTGTCCAAGTTGGCACTTTATAGGCGGTTATGGAACTGCTCCATGGGATAGATGGCTATCCCCTGGGTGTGCAACAGTTGTGCATGGTTTTTGGCTAAGAAAGCTATTTTATAAATAGTGCTAAGTCATTGGAAAATCGGTAGGCTTACATAGGAGATTGTGAGACTCAAAACTGGGACAATTTTTGTAAGGTTAAGGATTGGTTCAAGAGGAACAAGTCTGTGTAAGTCCCTAAGTGGGAAAGTTTTGTATATCTTCTCTTTGATATAATAAAATGAGTTGATTGTGTCATGTTTTAAGTATTCTTGGTTGGATCGATGTTTGTTGTTGACAAGGTATGACAATGTTTGAATGTATTACGGGATACATTTAAGAAGTTAAGAGAAGTAAAAGAAGGATAAATACTTCCGCTGTAGAATTGAAATGTTGGCTATTTGCATTGGTGCAAAATTATAAGGCTGAAGTGCAGGTAGGCGAAGCTTGATTCACAGAACCACTGTGCTGCCGAGTTATACTTTCATAGAAATTTTCAAGAGGCATTTGAAGGTGTGACAGTTTGGGTATCAGAGTTGTGTTTGGTACACAGTTCAAGTGTATTTGTTGGATAATACACTCGTACTTATTTATCTCTTAAGTTATTTTCTTGTGAGCAAGTAGTTGGTGCATTGTATTCAGAAAGTTTCCATTATAAATGTGTTCTAATGGCACTATGATCGACGAAGAATTACTGGGTACGTTTGATCAACTAGAGGAGTATGGTGATCTTGGCAGTATGACCATTCACATGAGTTGTGATGGCCTAAATATTCCTCTTGGTTTTGAACATAATGGCAGGCTAGAATTACTTGAAGGAAGAACATCAGATTGGTTCAAATAATTTAACGAAAGGGTAGGTGCAATTGAGGACAAGGTGTCTGATGCAACCTTGTTAAATTGCGAAACCAATGCTGAAGTGACTGAATTGAAGGGGAAATTCAGTGACATGTGGACAATACTAACAGGCCATGCGAAGCAAATGTCCGAGTAGATGACAAGTCTTTGCAACTTAATCAGTGATGGCATGTTTGTAAGGGAAAACGTGAATGGAGAAAGCTCTAATCGAGTCTCCGAGACAAGGATTTATGATGGTTCCAGAAATGCTAGAGAAATTGAGAATTTCTTGTATGACGTGGAGGCATACTGTTAGAGCATGGCTCGGTTGAACCCACCAAGCGTTGGTGTTGATGGTGGTTTTTAAACAAGGGGTAAAATCGTAAAACCTCATGACCTAGTGTTACCCGCAACACATTAACTAAGAGCATTTAACTCAGGTGTAAATAATTAATAGGGGTATTTTTTCAAAATACCCAGTTAGGGTTTTCGACCACGAGAACCCTAATTCCAAAATCAAGCCGCACTGCTAGCACCATGGCAACAATGCCAAACCAAGCCGCGCTGCTGCGCACCATGACAACAACGCCAAACCAAGGCGCTGCTGCGCACCATGTAAACAATGCCAAACCAAGCCGCACAGCTGCTGCGCACCATGGCAACAATGCCAAACCAAGCGCACTGCTGCGCACCATGGCAATATGATGCCAAACCAAGCGCTGCTGCGCACCATGGCAACAATGCCAAACCAAGCACACTGCGCACCATGGCAACAACGCCAAAACCAAGCCGCTGCTGCGCACCATGGCAGCAACGCGCCAAAACCAAACTACATATCGCACTCATTGGCAACCATGCCAAACTAAGCCCGATATGCCATTGTTTATGCCAAAGATAGCGCCCTAGGCTTGCAAAGCGTGCAACTAGGTCAACATGGACGTACATGCCATTGGCACATGCCAACGCGTACCACAAGCCATATTTCCAAGCCGCTATGCCATTGGCGCATGCCAAATATAGCGACCTAGGCTTGCAAAACGTGCAACTAGGTCAACATGGCCTACGTGCCATTGGCACATGCCAACGCGTACCACAAGCCATATTTCCAAGCCGCTATGCCATTGGCGCATGCCAAATATAGCGCCCTAGGCTTGCAAAACGTGCAACTAGGTCAACATGGCCGTACGTGCCATTGGCACATGCCAACGCGTACCACAAGCCATATTTCCAAGCCGCTATGCCATTGGCGCATGCCAAATATAGCGCCCTAGGCTTACGAACCATACAACCTAGGCCAAGTCGGCCACGCATGCCATTGGCACATGCCAACATGCTCAGCTGGTAGCTTTCCCTACCAAGGCCACGGCCCCTAACGACCCACGCATGCCATTGGCACATGCCAACATGCTCATTTGGTAGCTTTTCTTACCAAAGCCACGGCCCTAACGGCCACGCATGCCATTGGCACATGCCAACATGCTCGCTGGTAGCTTTTCTTACCAAAGCCACGGCCCAAACGGCCACGCATGCCATTGGCACATGCCAACATGCTGGTGGTAGCTTTTCTTACCAAAACCACGGCCCTAACGGCCACGCATGCCATTGGCACATGCCAACATGCTCATTGGTAGCTTTTTCTTACCAAAGCCACGGCCCTAACGGCCACGCATGCCATTGGCACATGCCAACATGCTCATTGGTAGCTTTTCTTACCAAAACCACGGCCCTAATGCCACGCATGCCATTGGCACATGCCAACATGCTCATTTGGTAGCTTTTCTTACCAAAGCCACGGCCCTAACGGCCACGCATGCCATTGGCACATGCCAACATGCTCATTGTGGTAGCTTTTTCTTACAAAGCCACGGCCCTAACGACCACGCATGCCATTGGCACATGCCAAACACACTTATTTGGTAGCCTAACTTGCAAACCTTGCAACCTACCACCAAGGCATTCCGCACATGCCATTGGCACATGCCAAACACACACTTATTGGTAGCCTAACTTGCAAACCTCATAAGCTACCACCAAGGCATTCCGCACATGCCATTGGCACATGCCAAACACACACACATTTGGTAGCCTAACTTGCAAACCGGCAACCGACCACCAAGGCATTCCGCACATGCCATTGGCACATGCCCACGCGCCACTAGCGGCGCCACTTGCACTCAAGGTGCAACCAACGAGATATCAACACAAGCCGGGGATGCTTTCCCGGGGTTTTGGTTTGGCGGTCCATGACTTGTAGCGTACACTACGCTCACATTAAGAAAGCGTGAAAAGGAATAAAGCGGTCAAATAAATGAGGAAATAATGGTGAAAACATTTTCACCCATTAACACCATGCGGTTACCACCTCCTCCCATTATTTCACCCTTTACTCTCTTCCTTCATGAGTCCAGGGTACGTTTTAATCTCGACTTGTATAAATAGGTCTTACCTATTTCCACCAGGACAACAAGTCTCGAGTCGGGAGAAAAATACTACACTCTCGGAAAAGGCAACTTTGCAAGCTCTCTAAAAGCTTTCATCTCTTGCAAGCTTACGAAGCTTCCACTTTACGATACAAGTCAAGACACTACTCTTTCCAGTGTCTGGTCTCAACACCTTTCTTTGCTTCCCTCCCCCAAATCAACCCTTCTCCTTCACTTTGTGGCCAAAGCAAGTCTGGGCAGCCATTTCTTGGTTTTGGTAGGACTTGTACCCATTGATCTCTCGAATCTATAAAGTGCTCACGTGCAGCACATTTGTTTAGGGTTTGAACCAGTTTTTCACTCACCTCCCGAATTTACGGGAAATCGGAAACGATTTTTACCCATAAACAATTGGCGACCACAGCGGGAGGATTGATCTATCGGCTACAATGTCGATTGTCGATCTCGTTCTTCGACCCGAGATGTCAAGATGGTAGGGGACTTGCCGAAGATGCTACCACTCGATCCGACTCAACTACCGAGACGACCCAGTTACCGGTTGCAAAAACTACATGAGAAAAGCGGGGACTCGTTGAAGATGCTACCCCGATTGGGGACTTGCGACTCGGTCAGGCTCGCTAGACAACCGGTTATCGATTGTTAAAACTACACCGAAAAGCGGGGATTCGCTGAAGACGCTACCGAGCAATTGGGGACTAGCGGCGATGCTACCGGCAAATCCGCCTTGCTACAAACAAAGCCGCCTTTTACTTGGAGAGGCGTGTTTGCAAGTGAGTAAATTTAGATTGGGCAAGATATCTGATCTGTTTTTAGGTTCTTAATAAAACAGCCATACTATTGCGTCTTGTGCCTATTGCTAGCACACACTTTCATAAAAGCAATATTCCTTTCCCAAAATATAATCGAGTTATACTATCAAAACCATTCATCCCAGAGAAATAATCCAATATCCTCAAAAGCTAACATTTATCTATCAACCCAAGAAATCCAGGAAGACAAAAACCATAAACCAGGCGCTTTTTTTGCCTTTCAAAGAAAAGAAAAAAAATTCACCTACCCGTACATACCTACTCTGCACAATAACAATTACCTGTCACTATTAGCGGAGCGTTACTACGGTGACATTTGAAGAATTATTTATGATGAAGTATTTCCACAAGTTTATGAAAAGCATACCTATGGCTACGGTTTACACAAAGACAAGAAAACAATAAAACAAATTGAAGAGAAGCGCTGGAGTACATAGTGGGATATGCTTGCCCACTTTGTCACTACCACGCTACCGCTAACACCATGACGTGATAACAAAGATACGAGGTAAAAGGGGAGCCAACCCATTTCATAAGCATAACACTTTTTGAATTTGAATAAGGAAAGGATTTCTGTTTGAGCTAAATATGGGAAGAGGCAAAGCTGGGCCCGCAGAACAAGTCCAAGCCACGCCAAGCCAGCACCGTGCCAATCTAATGGTCCACACCATCACCGAAATCCAAGCGGCGTCCACACCAAGTCGGCGCCCATTCCAAGGCGATCCAGCGCCTACCCAGACGCGTTTCCGGATGCGCTTACGTGCGCTTTCAGACGCGCATGCCAGCGCTTGCGAAGCGCTTTCGAAGCGCTTGCGGCGCGCGCTTGCGGACGCGCTTACGAGGCACACATGCCGCACGCGCATGCCGGTGTGATACCACACTTTGTGCTAACAGGTTTGCATCCTTCCGGCGCTAATATCTTGCGCCCTTCGGACCATCCTCGCCCTTAGAAATAAGCACCATGGCTCAAAGACTTCGTGATCAAAACCATGTCATCTCTGCACGATACACTTACGATCACGGAACCGAGCCACTTCCGCCACCCCAACGGTTCATCAAGCATGAAGGCTCCAACCTTCACCGGAGACGCTACTCGCCATCGGGGCAAGATCTTTGGAAGATCCGGAAGAAGCGGAGCCTCCTTTTAGCACTTTGTTGATTCGATGAAAAGACGAAAGATACTTGACGGGACGCGCGTTATAGATGAAGAGGCTCGCGTTGCTCTTGAACGCATGATAGAAGGGGATAAGCAATCCGATTTCGTCGCGCGTGAAGATCGGGGAAGGACTTCTCCAAAATCGAAAGCAATGGAAATCAACAACTCTCCCGAGTTCACGGGAGACCCTCCTTCTTCGGGACCCTCATAATTGGAACTTCGCCCACAAAGTAAATACGGTCTATGATGAAACAGTTATGTGAGATTTTATATTTCTCAAGGCATAGCATCAAGACATATTTGCATCTCTCAACCGCACTTTGCATCGGGAAACGGGCGTTTCCGGCCGGGGAAGCCGTTCCCAAACCCCAACCTCTCTAGAAAGCACGATCGACATATGTAATCAGGGACTCCTAACCTCTTTTCTCTTGAGGGATGTAGAGTTTGTGAGAACGTGACGCGACCTCAGGCTTCAAAATGGTAGCCGTCAAGGCTCACGAGAGTTGCAAGATGTCGTTTCAACGTTCTCTCGAGTAGCTCCGCATCAGCGTTCTCTCCCAGAAGTAGCTACGCATCAACGTTCTCCGAAGAGCTTCGCTTCAACGTTCGCTTCAATGCCACTCCTTCCTGCAAAGGGTCGTGCCGCCACACTCCTTATATCAAGAAACATAGTCACAGCCAGCCAATCTTCGTAGTCATGGACACCTTTTAATCCATCCCACTAAAACTCGTGATCATGGACAGTTTGCTCGCTTACGCATCCAGCCAATCCTTTTACTTCCACGGAAGCCCATAGAATGTCAGCCAACCTACTTTTTACCACGACAATGTAGTCTCTCCCGATTACATCTCCTACCAAGAAGCTGTTGTCCCTCATTCGTTGATACCGGCCCAGGAGCTTCACCGCGGCCAATTACTACAAAGATGGAAACACATAAACCATACTTGAAGACGGGAGATATACACGGGATCCCTTCACTGTCAAAGCTCCGAAGACACAGTCCACTAAAAAGCCGTACCCACAACAAGGTCCTCTACTCTTCAAGGGTGCAGCGCAAGAATATCATCACCTCTCTGTCTATAAGACGCCTTCAACACTTTATGAGGCCGTGGAGGATCCGAGCTGCACTATCGAATACGTCATCATGTAATTTCGAGCATCCCAGTGTCACATCCAGAAGAGTACGATAGGCTTATATCAAATCCTGTGGAGGGGGATTCAAGGCGATATAATGAAAGTAGGTTATGCATGGGGACTACCAGCGTAAGATGCTTTCACTCCCCTCAACCAGGTTATTAATGATTTCAACATCATCACTATCGAGGTTTTACGAGCCGCGGGAATTTCTCAACATGAATCCGTACATGTGCACCGAAAACTCCAAAAGCACGCCAGAAGGTTACATTCACGTATTCATCCATTCCATCATATCAAATCGAAGTATGACCGGGGACTTCTCGTTGCATCCCATCTCGTAAGATAGAGCCCTAAATCAGCGTCCTCCAAGTCTGCAGCAGTCAACAAGGACGGATTCGAAGGAAGGGGAACGACTAGGTCATCCTCGTCGATAACAGTGACGCATGCTCCAACAGGATATCTCTGCACAAAAGGAAATTTTCCATTTATACAACAAGCGGCGGTAAAGTGTACGACGGTCACCAAACAAGAAGAAAACATACCGAGAGAAATTCAACAAGAAGAACCTTTTCTCAAACGAGGGAGATGATGCGATTGCGTTGGGTTTGAATACAGAACCTTTAAAAAGGAAAGGAAGCAATGAGGGACATAACGCTTCCAGATTTTTTTTTGGCATGAATAATGCCCTAATCGAAGCCGCACGTGAAGGAAAGCAAGATAAGGAAACTTTGCTATCTGAAGAAATACCCACTCCCTCCTTGTTTACATCGGTCATGCCCCGGCCAAGCACGCACAGACTTCACACCTTGCGCCCGGTCCCACCGGCTAGCACAATCAGTTTCCCAACTCACGCCAACTTCCCAACGTCGCCCAAGTTGCACCGGCCCCACCAATTGCGCCGACTTCCCAATGGCCGCCCAAGTCACGTCAGCAAGCACGCACAACTTCCACGCCTTGCGCCGGTCCCACCAGCTAGCACGCTCAGTTTCCCAACTCACGCCAACTTCCCAACGTCACCCAAGCTGCACCGGCCCCACTGGTGTGCCGACCTCTCCGATTTGTGCAAAACTACCGCAGAGGCAAGGATTCCAAATCCTATTTATAAAAGGTCGAGACAAGCCTCCTCAATTCTCTTTACGGTTTCTTTGTTGATAGTTTGTCACCATCTTATGCTTACCTCGCAACAAAGCCCTGTTAGAGCTAAGCGAGAGGACTTAATGTTGATGGTGGTTTTTAAACAAGGGGTAAAATCGTAAAACCTCATGACCTAGTGTTACCTGCAACACATTAACTAAGAGCATTTAACTCGGGTGTAAATAAATAATAGGGGTATTTTTCAAAATACCCAGATTAGGTTTTCGACCGGAGAACCTAATTCCAAAATCAAGCCGCACTGCGCACCATGGCAACAATGCCAAACCAAGCCGCACACCTGCGCACCATGGCAACAACGCCAAACCAAGCCGCACCTGCGCACCATGGTAACAATGCCAAACCAAGCCGCACTGGCTGCGCACCATGGCAACAATGCCAAACCAAGCCGCACACTGCGCACCATGGCAATAGTGCCAAACCAAGCCGCTGCTAGCACCATGGCAACAATGCCAAACCAAGCCGCACATCGCGCACCATGGCAACAATGCCAAACCAAGCCGCACACTGCGCACCATGGCAACAACGCCAAAACCAAGCCGCACACTCGCGCACCATGGCAAAAAGCAACGCCAAAACCAAACTACATATCGCACTCATTGGCAACCATGCCAAACTTAGCCGCTATGCCATTGGCACATGCCAAAGATAGCGCCCTAGGCTTGCAAAACGTGCAACTAGGTCAACATGGCCGTACGTGCCATTGGCACATACCAACGCGTACCACAAGCCATATTTCCAAGCTGCTATGCCATTGGCGCATGCCAAATATAGCGCCCTAGGCTTGCAAAACGTGCAACTAGGTCAACATGGCCGTACGTGCCATTGGCACATGCCAACGCGTACCACGAGCCATATTTCCAAGCCGCTATGCCATTGACGCATGCCAAATATAGCGCCCTAGGCTTGCAAAACGTGCAACTAGGTCAACATGGCCGTACGTGCCATTGGCACATGCCAACGCGTACCACAAGCCATATTTCCAAGCAGCTATGCCATTGGCGCATGCCAAATATAGCGCCCTAGGCTTACGAACCATACAACCTAGGCCAAGTCGGCCACGCATGCATTGGCACATGCCAACATGCTCGCTGGTAGCTTTCCCTACCAAGGCCACGGCCCTAACGGCCACGCATGCCATTGGCACATGCCAACATGCTCATTGGTAGCTTTTCTTACCAAAGCCACGGCCTAACGACCCACGCATGCCATTGGCACATGCCAACATGCTCATTTGGTAGCTTTTTCTTAGCAAAGCCACGGCCCTAACGGCCACGCATGCCATTGGCACATGCCAACATGCTCATTTGGTAGCTTTTCTTACCAAAACCACGGCCCTAACGGCCACGCATGCCATTGGCACATGCCAACATGCTCGCTGGTAGCTTTTCTTACCAAAGCCACGGCCCTAACGGCCACGCATGCCATTGGCACATGCCAACATGCTCATTTGGTAGCTTTTCTTACCAAAACCACGGCCTAACGGCCACGCATGCCATTGGCACATGCCAACATGCTCATTTGGTAGCTTTTCTTACCAAAGCCACGGCCCTAACGACCACGCATGCCATTGGCACATGCCAACATGCTCATTGGTAGCTTTTCTTACCAAAGCCCACGGCCCTAACGGCCACGCATGCCATTGGCACATGCCAACATGCTCATTGCCTGGTAGCTTTTCTTACCAAAGCCACGGCCCTAACGGCCACGCATGCCATTGGCACATGCCAAACACACACGCTGGTAGCCTAACTTGTAAACCTTGCAACCTACCACCAAGGCATTCCGCACATGCCATTGGCACATGCCAAATACACATATTTGGTAGCCTAACTTGCAAACCTTGCAACCTACCACCAAGGCATTCGCACATGCCATTGGCACATGCCAAACACACAGCGGCTATGGTAGCCTAACTTGCAAACCGTACAACCTACCACCAAGGCATTCCGCACATGCCATTGGCACATGCCACACGCGCCACTAGCGGCGCCACTTGCACTCAAGGTGCAACCAACGAGATATCAACACAAGCGGGGATGCTTTCCGGGGTTTTGGTTTGGCGGTCACGACTTACGGCGTACACTACGCTCACATTAAGAAAGCGTGAAAATGAATAAAGCGGTCAAATAAATGAGGAAATAATGGTGAAAACGTTTTCACCCATTAACACCATGCGGTTACCACCTCCTCCCATTATTTCACCCTTTACTCTCTTCCTTCATGAGGCCAGGAGTACGTTTTAATCTCGACTTGTATAAATAGGTCTTACCTATTTCCACCGGACAACAAGTCTCGGTCGGGAGAAAAATACTACACTCTCGAAAAGGCAACTTTGCAAGCTCTCCAAAAAGATTTCATCTCTTGCAAGCTTACGAAGCTTCCACTTTCTGATACAAGTCAAGACACTACTCTTTCAGAATTATTCTGGTCTCAACACCTTTCTTTGCTTCCCTCCCCAAATCAACCCTTCTCCTTCACTTTGTGACCAAGAAGCAAGTCTGGAACGGCCATTTCTTGGTTTAGGCGGACTTGTACATTGATCTCTCGAATCTATAAAGTGCTCACGTGCAGCATATTTGTTTAGGGTTTGAACCAGTTTCTCACTCACCTACCGAATTTACCGAAATCGGCAGAAACGATTTTTACCCATAAACAGTTGGTATGTCAAGTTTGGTTGTCATATTTTAGTGAATCAAAACTCATGTTAAGAGTCGCTTGATTATGTACTAAAGTTAAACTTCGTATAGGTTAGCTTGAATTTATTAGGATATGAGACATTACAAGTATTGCGAAGACTTGAAGATGTGAAGAAGCAAGGAGCTACAACGACAACAATCATCCTTCCACTTGAGGTTAGTGATATTTGACTTGAACTGTTTCATTCCCTAACGTATCTTTCAAGTCGTGCATATTGAAAACATAAGCTGAAGCATATTTGAACTCTAGATAGACATAGTATTAAGGAATACAATACGAGGTTTATTTCTTAACCATTAAACTTTGTAGATAAGACATCACCATAATCATTTGAATGCTATTGTGATTATGTATGGGTATGAGGTGAGGATTTCATCCTAGGGAACAATGTTTACATGTTTTCTAAGGAAGTAAGTTCATAAACTTGTTTGTGAACCGAAAAGGAAATTACCCAGTGTTATTGGTTTTGTTATTCATTGCATATCTTATGAACAAACAATATGTGTGATAGAGTATAACCGATCACAACTTGTTGTGTTCTTGCGAGAACTGTTCACAAAGGCCTGACATATGTATTGGTATAACTTTTATTAGTAAAACCGATCTTAAGTAATCACCTGTGGTATGATCGGATTTTGTATGTCTGACCGTGTAAGGGAAAGGGAACCGATCCTAGTAAGGGGAAAGGGAACCGATCCTAGTAAGGGGTGCAGTACATCAAAGGGAACCGATCCTTGTATGGGGTGCAACAAGGTTTATAGCATAAATGGGATCCGATCCTATGGACATGTGCAACACATATAAGTTAGATACCATATATATGTGAGGAACCGATCCTATTACCTAGTCAAACGAACTTTTGGGAAGCTAGTGTGACTATGCACAGTAATCACATGGAGGTAGAACCGAAACTTGTTTTGGTAGAACCGTAAACCCACGATTGTGATTGAATGTTGGTTTGATCAATCACATAGTTCTTGAAAGTCAGATGAACTAATTCTAAACTTGTTTGGAAGTGTGGAAAATCGGTTTCAAGGTTGTAAGTGTGAAAGAGAACTTACAAAGTTAAGATGTCGACAAACTTTGAACACGTGATGTGAATGTTTATTTCTATAATTGTTCAAAGATATTCCTTAACGGCTAAGGGAAGAGAATCCCATGATCGAAACATAAGTAAGTTAAGAATCTTTTAATTAAGTTTATTAATTTCATTTTGTAGGGAAATTACAGAATTAGTAATGTGCATTTAATAATTAGATTTTCTGAGAGATTTCGATCATTATTTTGGACAAAGCATTTCCAGGAAATTATGAAAACCGAATCTGTGCTTTTATGAATATCTTGAGAATATTTTCTGTTTTGGAAATTCCTTGGTTTCCAAACTTCCTTTTCTATAAATACACGAAGTTTGCCTTTCTAGCAAACTAATCCTTCGTAACAACAGATTTACTCTTTTGTTGTTGTTACTGTTGTAGCCACCTATTCGGAGAGGAGAGTAACCTAATTAGGAGAAATCTCTTACGACGCTCAATTTAAAGTCTTCTTTGTGATTGAGAAGCTCTAGCGCGACCCGTTGGTGGGAAACTAGATAATTGCGGTTTATCTTTGTTTTCGATTGATTTGATTGACTAGCGGTGGTTGAAATCTGATTACACCTAGTTTGTTTATTCTTGAGAATCTTCTCTTCGATATAAGATTCACTCAAACTAGTTCGAGTTTCGACAGGATCTTTTGTTGTTAGTTCTAAAGACGATCTTGTGATAATCTATTATTAACGGACTCCGTTCTATGCGTGATTGATCACAAGAGATTCAAGTGATTGTGTGCAGGTTTTTATTGAAGATTTAAGAAGATTTGAAGACAAAGAAGATATTGAAGATCTGACTTGGGTTTTATAATCTTTGGTGTGCACAATATTTGTTTCGGTAAAAGTGGATCCAATTAATAATCGGTTTATCCTTGTGGTAGATTGGATTGATTAATTGAGTAGATCGAAATCAATACATTTCCTTGTGATTAAAGGTATTGATTGGCTTAATCTTAAACGATTACCTTTGGGTGATTGAACATAAGATAGATCTAAGGACCCGACGAAGGAGTTTATGCTAAGATAAACAGAAGAGCCTTTGTCCGACTCATCACTTGGTCGAATAGAGTTGATACCAAACAGATTTGTTGTTCCTTTACTGTTTGGAATACGAACCAAAGGAATTGTTCCAAGTACGTGACTTATTCACAAGTCGTAGGCGTGGGAATACAGACGAAACTAAGTGAACTATAGGGTTAGTTACTTGGTCTCAACTATACGAAGTTATGTGTAATTTTGTGTAGTGACTTAATCCCGAGAGTATTCAATTACGGACAAGGTCCGGGGTTTTTCTGCATTTGCGGTTTCCTCGTTAACAAAATCTTGCTGTGTCATTTACTTTTATTTTCCGCATTATAATTGTTTTATTATAATTAAAGTAAATCACACAAACGTTAATTCCTATTTACTTGATAAGTAATCCTATTATGTTTGGTTAAGTCCGAACCTTTGTATCAAGTAAACATACTTCGTTGTTGTATTGTCTCGATCTCGTATCCATAGGATCACAAGAAGTGTGAACCGATTAGTTGTATTATCTCGACTCAGTCCATAGACAATCACTTTCGTAGAAAGGACTTATAAGTAGGAAAAGTTTTAGCTTGAGGTATATTTGGGTACCCTCGCCTTTTCACATACTTTTAGGCGAATGTGGGGAAGGACAAAAGGTAACTCTCGCAGGAAATTACCTAGGTGGTGATGACAAGGTTTGGTGGAGAACTATGATGCAAGAAGATGAAGCTGCTGGTTATGCCAATCCTATGTCTTGGAATGACATAAAAGACGGACTGAGATGTCAGTTATGGCCGAGCAATGGTGCTTGGTACGCAAGAGAAAGTTTACGTAGGCTAAAAATGACGGGTACACCACAGGCTTATGCTAAACACTCCTTGCATTCGTGCAAAAAGTGCATGGCATGAGTGAAGAAGATCATATGTTACAATTTCTGAGTGACGTGAGTTCTTTGGTCATTGTTGAACTCAAGAAGCGCAAAATTCGGAGTATCCAAATGGCTATTCAAGTGGTAAGAGAGCTTACCAGTTGCACGCAAACTGAAGATATGCAAAGCCGTGAAGGAAAGGCCAAACGAAAGGAAAAATATATAGGTAGTAAGCGCAAGCATGAGCGGAAGATGATTTATTCCCTTCATCCCAGAAGTATATGGGATGTTTCATTTGGAAAGGCTTACATTTCGCTAGAAGCTTTCCACTCAAGGCGCAACTTAATGCATCAGTTGGGGCTATGAGAGTCATTCTAACAAGACTCATGAAGGCATAAGTGAAGGTTCAAGGAAGAGATTACGCAGCGAAGTTGTTGCACACTTCGACAAAGGCAGAAACTAAGCTAGAACAAGAAGAAGTGTTGTTGTCTCCATTGGCAACACTTAGTGCAGAAAACATGGTGTTTTCTAGATCTTGTTCTTATGTAGCTTTACTTGTTGGTTGTTGAAAACCCTGTGTGTAGAGTTTTGGTTGTACAAACTTTTAATTGATTCTTGAAGTTTGTATAAACTTTGCTTTGGTGTAAGCAATTTGCTGTTTTTAATGAAGTTTTAGCTTTCCAAAATGATCAGTGGATCAATCATGTAATGGTACATGGTCTTACTATGTGAGAGCAGTAATGAATGAAGGTGTTTTCATTTATAAAGTCTTGCCTCTTTATTTACGATGTAAAACTAGTTTACAGGGAAGTGTTGCAATAACATACTTAGCCTAATGTATGCAATAGTGAGACAAGGTGAAAACTAATAAGAAAATCATATGACAAGGTTCCTAGTTGATGTGAGAATGATATTGATGTTTGGGGATTGCAATATGGCACGATGGCAGATGGGCAACGACAGTGCAAGCAATACAGCAATATAGAAATCATTCCATCGACAAGCATGAGTTGGGTATAACTCATGGCCTAGAGAAATACATACACATTCCAGGTAACAAGCAATCCAGTTTAAAGGAATAGTTGGAGACATATTGGCTTTGAAAGCATGGCATATGGACATCTAAAAGGTTAGCTATGTTATGTCAAAAAGATAGTTAGACACAGTTGCGTAGATTGGCTGTGCATCTCAATAGTTTTGCTTTAGCGAGTTAGGCAAAGCAAACCTGCACGTTTCTGATTTGGGTATGCAAGATGGCACGTTAATTATAGAGAGTTTATACTTAGCCACATTCAGAGAAATGAGTTCTTGAATGGCTTGCGTAATCAGAACTTGCGAGGCATAAAGTGTTAAGTTCGGGTATCTTATAAGAACCCATATGCACTTTTTGACGTGCTTAACGGATGGCATAAAGGACAACAGTCCAAGGCATGTGCCAGTAAATTGATTGAAAACGAAGGCCAAGTCGTTTATAAGTTCTTGTCATGTTGCGTTAGATGCAAAAGGCAAAGTCGAGAGGCGAAAGACTATGGAAATGATCATAATGATCAGTTTGGGAAGAATCATTCTGTGTGCACACTTAGGCGTAAATGATTCAAGTGGAATTCAAGCCTAATTTGGAGGAATCGGCTCAGAAGAATTTCACGTTTGCATTTAGGTGTTGATGCATGATTTGAGTAGCAGTGAGCGTAGTGCATAATGCTAAGGCATGGCTCAAGTATTTGAGATAAATAGAAAGTCGGTGAAGCTAAGTGATGCTGATGCTAAAGCATGAACGTTGGCTAAGGGCGTTTTGAAAAGGCTAGCATAGATTGTTGAATTTGAGAAGAAGTTGGAAAGTGCATGCAGCGGAGTTAAGACAAGTATAAAGTTTATACTGGGTCGCGTTCAACGAGGGTATTGAACGAATTAGGTGGGGGAGGTATATAACGGGAAATGATAGTGTTGCATAATGATTGCGCATTACAGTGTAGCTGGCCAAGTCAGTGTCCGACAATGATTGTGTGACACTGCATAGACTGTCAAGTGCTAAAGATAACAAAACCCTGCAGGGCCAGTGAAGCGCAAAGGTGGCGCTACACTGTAAGGACATTTTCCAAGTAATGAAGCTTATTGGCCGACACAATGAAGCTTCATTGAGGGAAAGGCAAGGCAAGACCAAAGTGACAAGATGCAACATGCGATGTTGGCATTGATGCATATCCGAGGAATTGAGTTGGCCCAAACTCAAGGATGATGCAAGAGTACGTAGAATAGGCCAAGAGTGAGCCTATGCATTAGTTCAAGACTGACCAAAGTTTGAACAATGCAAACAAGCTAGTAATGCTAGAGTAGCATTACTATTGTCAAGCAAATTGGCTAAGTGAAGCATATGACGCATGAATGGCCAGAATGACTTAAGGAGTTGGCCTTTATGATTGAAGCACAAGGATTGAACGTGCATTGTCTTAGATCAAGAAGTCTGCAGTGCCAAGATGGCCCTGCATTGGATCAAGTCCAAATTCAGTAAAGCGCAATAGTTGTGCAATATGGCCCAAATGACGGTTATGAGTTGGTTATTGGCTTCACAAGCGTGCCAAAGGTGTGAGACAAGATAAGACGGTTATAAAAGAAGTTTATAAGCGTGGGAGAGTGTTTGTAACTTCTTTGGTACATGTGTTGAGTGTTGGCCCGAGTTTAAAGAGAAACTGGCCAAGTTCAAAGCTGAAACAGATATTCTACCCCGTAGCAAGAACACATCCCGTGTTTATAGGGAAGGGAATAAAGATCTACCTCTACCTTTTGTGCTTAATTGGGCAATTGGGAATAAGACGTGTGAAGAAGCACAGAAGAACTTGGCCACATTTGCATGTCATCAGGACTACAATAGTCACTGCGTCGATTCAGATAATGGTCCTGGGTATCGTTGCTCTTGCAATGAAGGTTATGGGGGTAACCCTTATATAGCTCCGGGATGCCAAGGTACCTTAATTAATCTATACTATTTTATCTCAACACATGCATGCATGATTATAATTAAATCAACTGCCAGATGAATATTGTTTTGGCTCCTGTATATGAAACATAGACACTAATCGGCTTAGGTATCATAAGTCATATTCATTCTTTCTGTTAATGTCCACCTTTTTTATCCCTCTACGGAAAGACTCGGTTTTCGGCTAAATTAACTGCAGTGAATGATCCTAACAGGAGATCAAGACGGCACATGAAACTTATCAACTAGAATCTCAGCCACCAGATTGAACCCTAGCTAAATTTCATGTTTCGCTACTTTACGCAAAACGAAAACTTGCACAAGCCATAGATAAAGCTTATTTTGTAAAATTTATATTTATTTATATCCATTTTCTTCTTTCTCTTGGCATCGAGATGTGACGTTTACTTATTTGTGATGGGAGCCGCTCAATAGATGTGAACGAGTGTGAGGATCTATCTAACAATCCTTGTGACGGAATTTGCAAAAACACTATTGGGAGTTACAATTGTTCTTGTCCTAAGAGCGATCGTGGGGACGGAAAAAAGATGGAACTGGTTGCACTCCAAAAGTAAAAGAGCCTCTAACATTGAAAATCGCAATTGGTATGATTTCCTGGCTAATAAAGTACTAACAGTATTCTTGATTAATTTATTTACAAATCGATCTTGATATGAAAAATCATGCATGATGCAGGTGCTGGCCTAGCACTACTGTCCTTACTTGTTGGCGCTTCTTTGTTATTCTTGGGCATAAAGAAAAAAAAGTTATCCAAGATCAAAGCGAAATTCTTTCAGCAAAATGGTGGTTTACTACTAAAACAGAAACTAGGCTCGCAGGAAAACAATGTTGAATCAAGACAGATCTTTACTGCAAAAGAGCTAGAATTAGCAACAAACAATTATGATGAGAGTCGGGTTCTTGGACGTGGAGGATTTGGTGTAGTGTACAAGGGAACTTTATCTGATAATCGGGTAGTTGCTATCAAAAAGTCTCAAGTAGTTGTTAAGAGTCGATTGAACAATTCATAAATGAAGTTGTCATTCTAACTCAAATTCACCACCGAAATGTAGTGAAGCTCTTGGGATGTTGTTTAGAGACTGAAGTGCCGTTACTTGTTTATGAGTATGTTTCAAATGGTACTCTCTGTGAGCATATCCATCAGAAGGTTGCTGGGTTGTCTTCTATTTCATGGGAAGCTCGTTTGAGAATCGCAGCAGAAACCGCTGGGGCGCTTGCATATTTACACTCAAGAAATTTGCTATCCCGGTTATTCATAGAGATATAAAATCTACTAACATCTTTGTTAGATGAAAATTTCACCGCAAAGTGTCGGACTTTGGAGCATCAAGGTTGATACCTTTGGATCGAACTCAATAACCACAAATGTTCAAGGAACAATAGGATATTTAGATCCAGTACCACGGACCAGCCAATTGGATGAGAGAAAAGTGACGTTTATAGTTTTGGTGTTGTTCTTGTTGAGTCATTAATGAGAAAGGAACCAATATATGTTGATGAGATATCTCGACAGCACAAAAATCTCACCGCATATTTCATTTCATCACTAAAAGATGGAGGAATATCTGATCTGCTTGACGCTCGAGTAACGGAGGAAGGCAAGCAAGAGCAAATCGTAATAGCCGCAGAGCTTGCAAAAAGGTGTCTAAACTTCAAAGGTGAAGAAAGGCCTAAAATGAAAGAAGTAGCAGCCGAGCTAGAAAGCATAAAAAGGATGCTAGAGACGAACATACCTGACCCTGATTGTCCACCAAATTACAGAGAAGAGGCAACTGACGCCGCAATTGAGCCACAAGATCTCTATCCTGTACCATTTAAGTGCTGATCACTATAGTTTCGTGCACCATATAACGAACATCCCACGCCAATCGGTATATTTATCCAAGGATATCATTGGTTTATTTTGTACTTTAAGTTGATCCAAATAATTGTTTCAGTTGTATGAAACTGACTGCATAACAAAAGAGGCCGATCCTGGAGATTTATCTTTCTGCAACATGAATCTGGGCCTACTTCCCATGCATGCTTCAAATACAAAGAAATGACGACTGCATAGATAGAATAACCAACCACCAAATGAATCAACAAATTTCATGTTGGGAAAATTGGCACCCGAGCGCAGCGGAAAACAGGATCACAAAGGGTAATTGGTGATTTGAACCAAATATGGGAGAAATAATAAGAGAAACAGAAGATAAACAAGCACACAACCACACAACACAAGATATACATGGTTCACCTTTACATGCTACATCCACGGCCAAAACCACCAGAAAAACTTCCATTATAATCAAAGACCATTACATGCTCTTTCCGCAACCCAAGACAATACAAAGAGTTAACAAGATATACCCGAGAACACCATTGGGGAAACCATAGAAATCAAACCTCTAACATTCGCCAAGCCCGACCTCGTGTCTTCTCTTCTACACCGTCTTCACAGTTGCTATTAATAGAGGAGAAACATGAAAACACTAGAAACTTGGTTTAGGGCAAAGCCCCAAGTCCTAAACACTATAACACCAAAATCTTCTCTCTACAAGTTTTTCTCTCACACCGATATTGACCTTCACGGTAGCACACGATCCTCCCTAACAAAGAGACCAAAATCCTAAGCACAAGGATTTACCACTCTTCTAGGTTGAATTATCTTCTAGCCTACAATTTTAGTCATATATATAGAGAAACAAACTTGGCCCTTAAGAAACCTGGCGAGATTGGGGTATACCCAGATTAATTGGGGTATACCTAATTTTAGAGGGACTCTTTTTATGGGTTTTAGGGGGAGTCCTAATGGGTAAGTTACAAAACTACCCTCACCCTTTAAAAACCTATTACCCTAAATCAGATTTAATCTTTTCATTTTTCTTCTTCTCTTATTCTTCTTCTCCTCCACGACCATACCGGCTCCATCACCCCCACCATCATCAAAACTCGTCGATTAATTCATTGACATCGTCGATTCGAAAACTCCGATTAATCTTCATCAATGGATCCACCACGGCGTAAGGGAACTCGTATGAAAGATGCCAATCGAAAACCCAATCAATACAACCCTGGAATTGCAAAACTAGTTCAACATAAAGTGAAGAAAAAAACGGCTGCTGGAGAAGAAATTGAACCCGCTCAAAACGAAGAAATGGTGCGATTAAGAAAGTAAGGGCCTACTTAAACTCACTCAAGTACTTCAATTTCATGTTTGCATGTCAAATTAGGTCAGAAAAATCGATTCTTTGATTTTCAGTTATTTCCTAGCCGGCAAGGGTTTTAGTTATCGACCACTAGGGTTTTCATAGTTAGGGTTTGGCAGGCGAGATATTAGGTTGAAGATCTTGTCTACTGTTAAATACCTATGAATCGTTTACTTGCAGAGCCGGCAGGTTATTCAACCTCGAGACCACTATGGCGATAGTTTTGTTTTTTGGCCGGGATGGTTATAAAAAATTTTCCTTGCAAATTTGTATTTCAAATTTGTGTCTCTGATGCTTTGAATTTTAAAACCGGGTATGGTATTTGGAAAGGACCATGCCGGCTATTTGTTAGCCGGCAATGTATGGGTAAAGGAACTTCTTATTGGTTTTACGAAAAATCCGATTAAGTCTTGTGTTCATATTTGTTATACGCAAGCAGAGTTATGTGAATCACACCATGCCGGTTTATGTTTAACCGGCATGTATTTAGATATCTAATCTTCCGACCATTTCTCCGCCGGATTTGTTATATATTTCGAACTTGCCGACCTTTAATTTTTTTTTTTCTTAATCGTTCTTGTTCAGGTTGCAAAAGGCAAAGAAGAAAGCTATGAAAGCTCTTAGTCCTCCTTCAAGACCTCCTCGTGTTGGTGATAAACTCTTGACTTCAACACATCGAGGGGCATATGTTGTGCCGGGAACGCTCAAGATACGTGTACCAAATGATGATTATGAACCACCATCGGAACCCAGTGATTCAGACGAGACTCCAGATGAAGACCAATTAATTCCATCTGGTAGAAAAGGTGATGATGATGATGTTGATGAAAGAACTCCGGCTGCTGAAGAAGGGAACAATGATGATGATGATGGTGATCAAGACATGCCTAATGTTGGAGGAGGTAATGATGATGATGATGATGGTAATGGAGATAAAGGTAAGGGTAAAGAAGATGAAATTGTTGAAGAGGCAGTGGAAGAAGAAGAAGGAGGAGATGGAGATGGAGAACAAACTCTAGCTATTGTTCAACAAACCGAAGCTTCAACTTCATTGAACTGGAAAGAAGAAGAGGGTGATCACTAAAGCAGATGATTACCACATTCCTCCCTCTCACTTGATGGTTACACTGAAAAAATATGATAACCCAAGGGGGGGCCCAAAAGATGGTGGCAATGTTCTTTTTGGATACAAGGACTCATGGGCATGTACGATCCATAATACTATCGTAAGTAATCTCAATCCGTCTTTGTTTTTTATTTAAGTGTGTAACTATCTTAAATTTGCGTCAAGTGTTTGTATTTCTTTTCATTTTTTTTTTTTTTTTTTTGGTATTTAGGATCACAAGAATGCCGTCCGTCTCATGAGGCGCCAAGCTTCATGTTCGGTGACTAAGACTTGGGATCTTGAGGATGAATGTGAGGAGGTGAAAGTAATTGTCAAGAACTCCGGTTGTGGCCTGCGGTGGTGAGTTCGAATATTGAGCATGATAGAGTTACCGTATCTCGCATTCCGTGAGAGGTTCTACGGAGAGGCGATACAATGTTATTCCCATTCGGTGAGATGGCCATAACTCCAGATGATGCTCATCAAATTCTAGGCACGGGAGGTTGAGGGAAAAGCGATCGATGAGGGCTTCGATAATAAGTTTTCTTTCGCGGATATTTACAAATCGTGCCAGAAATTGTTCGGTTGGAATCAGGTTGCGACGGAGTCTATGCTTGTGATGAAGGATGATCGTCTAACCAAGAAGTTTAATTTGAAGCAGTTGAGGGACACATTTTCTTGGACCAAGAAAATCTTTGATAAGGAAGGAAGGGTGAACCCGGTGCGAATCAATGCTACCGCGTCATCTTATTTGCTATACGTCCTGGGCAGATGTATCTTCCCCGACAGTTCCGGAAGCTTGGTCGACGCCATTTATTTGCAAATATTGGATCCCTTAGATAAGATGCGTGAGTATTCTTGGGGTACTGCGGTGGTCGCCTTCTTGAACAATGAGTTGACAAAGGCTTCAAGGGCACTCACTTCGCAAGTTAACGGAAACATATGTCTCTTCCAGGTAATTCTATTGTCTAAATCATTTATATTTGCCACATTCTCGTAAGATAAGATTCTTACTAAACTTTTTTTTTTTTGCATAGGTTTGGATATATGAGCACTTCCCTTCTTTGGTGAAAGCCAACTCCTACGTCAAAGTGGATGCGAATGTTGCTGTTGAGAAGCCAATAGCGCAAAGGTACAGTTTTAATGGTACTCATGATAAGGAAATGCCGCAAAATCTTATCAAAATGCGAATGGCCATCGACAAATTGACTGCGGAGGAGGTGATATTTGATGCGTATCGGGATGCTAGAAATCAAGGTTTAATCCAAATGAGAGATGAAGTTGCATTATACTATGGACCCTTGTTATTGTGCACCGAAGGATATTCAATGTACGATCCACATCGGGTAATACGACAATTGGGTTACGTGCAAGAAGAACCTCATTTTGATGAAGATAAGTCGTTCTTTACTGTGAACCGGGATGACTGCACCACCTCCCAAAAAACTATTAACGTCTCTTATGATCCAACGCCAACTCAAGAACATTGGGACGATAGACATGGTCGTAACATCGATGTGAGTCTTTTGGACGAGGTGACCACCGGTCATGAAGCTAGTGAGAGATACATGTCGTGGTACTTGGGTTGGGCTCATCCTTCTGTGATTAGGGAGATGACTGCTGAAGAATTGGCTTGTAAGAGGAAGATGTCATCGAAAGAACCAGCAACAAGTCTTAAGTTCTTTGTAAGTATTTTATAGTTGTTCTTATTATTTTAAGATCACATTATCGAATCATTCTATTAATTGTTTGTTGTTTAATTGAAAATAGAAGGAGCATTTGAAGACCTTTGCGAAGGTGTTGTCTTTGCGAGAGAAACAGGAGAGCCTTTGTCGATTGAAGAGCAAGGCAAGCACATTGACTTTGTTAACAATGTTGACAATGGGGATGCCCATGAAATGTTGAAGCAAGCTGAGGCTAAAGTAAAGCGGGAAGAAAAAGCCAGGAGGGAAGCACAGGCCAAGATGAATGCTAACATAAAGAGGGCTCGTAGTGGTCGTGGTGGTGAAGGTAGTAGTAGTGGTGGTGTTCCTAAACGGGGTCGTGGTCGTGGTCGTGGTCGTGGTCGTGAATGAATGCATTTCTAGTTCATTTCTTTAAGTTGTGTTGGACAAATGTTAAGGTTAACGGTTGGACAAATGTTTTTTTTTAAGGTTTATGGGACATGTTTTCGTATTTTGGACAACAAGTGTTGGATTTTTAGTTGTTGAATGAATGGTTTGTTTATCTATGTAAAGTTTCAATACTTATGCCGGCATGCTTATTTTAGGTTAAATTTCCGACCACACCAGGGCGGCAAGGTTTTGAAGTGTCGATCGCCGTAGAATCGACAAATGAGAAAATGCTTGCATACCAGGGTCGGCAAGGTAATCAGATCAATACCAAGCCGGCTGTGATACGATGCATGATGTATTATGTTATAGAACATGCCGGCCATATGTTGCAGAAAATGCCTTCACCTGATGCCTAAAATCATCATAAGGCCGACCATATCATAGCCGGCATGAAAATGTCGAAATACCTTGTAAGATCGGTGGATACATATCATAACCACGGCATGAAAAGAAAATGTTTTCCTGATGCCTAAAACTCATAAGGTCGGTATGGTAAGAAACTTCCCACCCTGCCGGCCATAAGTAGTCGGCATATTGGGGATAACAAATCTCGCCGGCGAATTCAAAATTCAAATTTTTGGCAAGTACAATTTCATTGATTGACTTGTACTTGTACTTGTACTTGGGCACTATAACGGCCAAATTTGGCCACCATCCTATAAATACACTACTTTTCTCTACAAAACAACATACGAATAGTTCCATATACTCTCCAAAGCTCATATCATCATACACTCCATATAACTCACCCAATAGCTCTCTACAAACAACAATGGCATCATTTGATTCAAATGAAGATTTGGCAATCACCAAAGCATGGTACGCGGAAAATCGACTTAGATGGCAATCCTCGAAAGGGAGGATTCCACAACCTTTTGGTCTAGGGTACACAACAAATTTTGCGGCGAGTTTGGGAATCCTAATGCAAGAAGTATTCAACAAGTCCACGCTAGGCACCTAGTAATCGAAAATGCGATACTTGCTTTTTAGCGCTCCAACCTCGGATTTTTAACACTCGCCCCTTCACCTTGTCCATTGCACAATTTATAAGTAATTTTGTGGTTATTTTTACGCAACCCATGTTGTTTTATCTTCCAATGAAACACCACTAACAAATGTAAGTTTGTTTTTGTATCACGAAGTCGTGAAAGTGCGCTACTTGGAGGAAAAGGGGGAAGCATTCGCGTTCGATGCAAGCTATCTCTTCTTGGCAGAAAGAATCCCGGAGGATAACCCGGAGTACTTGGATGCCATATCGTCTTCGGAGGAGGAAGATTGATGGCTTTAGAAGTTTTTGTATAGGTTTTGTAGGTATACCTCTATGTAAACCATCACGAGACTATAACTCGTCCACTAGGGTCGCCTAGGGGTTCAAAGGCTTGATGCACATGCTAAGTGCATTCGTTTTATGTTTCAATCGGTGTAGTAACAAAAATTGCATGAATGAAGTGAATTACATCTTCCCATATTCTGTTTTCTGTTTGGTATAAGTAATGAGTCGGCATGGTTATAAATCCTTAACATGCCTAAGCTATAGGAAAGCCGGTAGTGTAATAAATTATGTGCATGCCGACTATATTATAGCCAGGCATGTTAGTGAATATACATGCTGACCAGTTAGATTGCTAGCCAAAGGTAGTCGGCTTATTATTCATTCAAAACCTTTCGGCCAAAAACATGGCCGGGCGTTTTGTCATCCAAGGACCATGCCTAGCTGAAAGTGGTCTCGCATTTTATTCAAACGTATACCATGCCTACTGGCTAAATATATCCCAGCACCTTATTCAAACGTCGACCTTGCCGACTTATAACATTTTCGAAAACCCATTTTTTTGATCGAAATCGAACTCATAAGACGGATTAAAGGTTTAACCTCATCTGAATTCATAATTTCAAAATTTTAATCTAAACTCAATTAATTAACCTAATCGAATTTTTAGTGTTAATTAAACAAGGGCATATTAGCCATTTAGAAAATACAAGGTTAAGGGGTGGCTTGGTTTTACTTCATAATGACCAGATTTTGTCTTATTGGGTATACCCCAATTAGTTTGGGTATACCCCAATCTCGCCAGGTTAAGAAACAGTACTTTGTAAACAAGTTTCCCTAACTTGGCCCCTAAATTCCTAAACTTTAGGAATAAGCTTTCCGAAAGATATAGTTTAGCCTTTGGTCAAACTCACCACCGACCAAATCCTACACTTCATACATGCTTTCTTAATTCTTACGTAGTTTACAACAAATGTGAATGTAAATAATTCATCTCTTTTTCATTCAACATTGTATTTCCATGAAAGTTTTGTTCTTGGACTGTTAGTTATTTGATGAACTCTCGGGCTCAAAGTATGTATATGTCTCATTTTCGACACAAATTTCGATCAATAGATGGTAAGATATTTTTCTCAATGTACCCTGTTAAAAATATGTATCAGCAATGACTTTGGTTCCAAATTATAATAGAGTAAGTAAGATATTGGAGTAAACTGATATTGGAGTAAACTGATATCGTTAAGACTGATATACTGACAAAATATGAGCTGGAATATGGTGGGGCGTTACTGATCTTTCTAGGAGTGTAGGATCATAATATCGCAATGCATAGGGCTCGCGGGATCAATAAACGACGGTACCGCGAGGGAGTCGCAGGAAACTAAAATGAACGACGCGATGAGAAACGACACACAAAACAACTGAAAGACATGGAACACAGCGAGGGTTAAGAAGTGTCGCGAGATTGAATAAGTTGTCTGTTCGGGCGACACTTCGCGAGACATTCCCGAAAATAAAGGATAGCTTAGCTGTCATCCACTATGTATTACCCTATATAAAGGGTCGAGTGAGTCTGTTGTAAAGGGGGGGATCTTCTTAGAATTGTTAGGCAAGTCATTAGGAGAGAGAAAGTTTAAGAGTGTTTTATTTGCTAAGTGTAATTCTACTTCTCTTGTGTAGAACTCATGAAATTAATCAATAAACATTCTCAATTATGCAACTTTCAATGGACTAATTAATCGAAATATAGTGAGGGGTGTAGTGTGGGAAAACCTGCTACTACATATGCGCTAGAAACAGAGGACGAGCAAGTGATTGACGAAGAAATTGGAAAGAATTTGGATTAACGAGAGAAGAGATTCGAAAAAGATACTCAAGAATTCATTGAAAAAGAAAGATGGCTAGAAGAAGAAACGTACAGGAGCAACCAACGATTGTAAGAAGAAGTGGGAGACTTGCTGGAGAAAGGAGGAATGAAACAGGAGAATCATCAAGGATGAACATGAGAAATGATGAAGAAGGTCAAAACCAGCCACCAATCTCCCAAAGAAAAACGCGGCTGTGGATTATGATAGAGTAAGTGTGCATACTTGGAGATCGATTCGAAGACGAGAGAGAAGAGGAGCGGCATTTGGTGAACAATGGACAAGGAGAACAAGGAATGAATGGAGAAATGAACCAGGGGGAAACGAAGAAATGGCGGCGTCGGAAAGATTGAGACAAACAATACATGAGGAGAGACGGCTAGAGGCAAGAGGAACGAGCAAACTTGACAAGAGAGAATCATGAATTGAGGATGGAAAATATAAGGTTACAAAATAGGAGATCTAGAAGTAGCGTGAGATCAAGTTCTAGATCGAACAGAGAAGAAAGAAGAAGAGTCTTACCAACGGAGAATACCGAGGAAGAAACACAAGATCCAGGACGCAGAGCATGGCAAGAGAAGAAGAGAAATAGAAGATCGTTATATTCCTCGGCCCGAAAATCTTCAAAATGAGCGAAATAGGGAAAATCAAGAAAACATGCAACTCCAAGGGCCGAATGACCCAATTCTTGAAGGAAGAACAATCCTGCACGGGAGAGAAGAATTGAGAAGAAACCGAGAAATCGAGGATGACATTGAGAGACACTACATAGAACAAGCGCGACTAGCTCGCGAAAGAGAAAGAATGAGAGCAGAAATGGAAAATCAAGAGATGGAGGAAGCAATCCGTGAGAATAACCATGACAACCGCGAAAGAAGAAGGGAACAAAATCGTACCAATAGAAATATTAATGAAGAATATGAGAGGTGCAGATGATGAGAGTGAGAGGCCACCAAGAAGAGAAAACAACCGATATAATGGCGTGCGAATTATCGAAAGAAACGAAGAAGAGCGTCGCGAGGAAAGAGGAGAAGAAAATAACGAGCAAGAAGGTCAAAATAGACACGAGCGAAGGAGGAGAGAAGCGAGCTAAAAGACCAGTAGAATCAAATTTCCGAGGCAAATGAACAAATCTTAAGAGAACTATTTGAAATGAGAGGATTCTTGAACAATAGAAGAGAAGGAGGAAGGAGACAAGCTGGGACGAAGCCATCGCAGAAGCCGCGAAGAATCCCTTCACGTTAGAAGTACAAATGGGAGGAATACCTCCTAAGTGCAATCTACCCGCATTAACCAACATCTTTGATGGAACAACCACGTGCGATACAACATATTAAGGCTTATATGAGATGTATGTTACAATGGGAGAACCATGATGCTATATTGTGCAAATATTACGCGTCAAGCTTAATAGGAGAAGCACTAAAGTGGTTTGAAAGTCTACCAAGGAATACAATTACATCATTTCACCATTTACAAGCCACATTCCTGAGCATACATAAGTAACAACTCTTCGCGACGGTATTGAAGATGTATTCGGGTTGAAACAAAGGATTGGCGAGAGCTTAAGACAAGTTGCTTGATAAGGTGGAGGACCATGTGTAGCGAAATGGCGGGACGGGTTGAGGAGAGATATCTCATACTCTCATTTGTGAACGCTCTCTTCGCGACCAACTTGTTATATATTCAAATTTTTAGAATCAAAAATACAATCACGATGGCGTAATCTGCGAGAATTACAAGAAGAATACATCGCTTTAGAAGAAAGACGAATGAAATGAATTCTTATCCGATCGCGAATACAAGTTCTAACGCTCGCGAACGCAAGCTTGTTGCCTCAATTCATAAATACAAGTGGCGAGCACTTCGCAGGACAGCGAGCAAGGAGAGGCGATGAGGGACAAAAGCAGAAGATAGTAGCCATGGGAAGCCACGATCAAGAGGAGTTTGAGCGAGAGAGAAACTACCACAACCGTAACAAAGAATAATAAGATTCGAGAGGTTAGATCACATGCAAGAAACTTATGGTGGACGAAGGCAAAATAACCGTGGAGGGCAAGAGAAGTCATAGAACAAAGATATGGGAGCAGTTAGGATGCCTCCACCTGAATGCTAGCGTTGAAAAGATTTGGGAAGCTATACTTGTGATGGAAAATGTACAAAGACCTTGGAATGTTGGAATGGAACCACCGCCAGGCGATAGAAGCCATGAGTTTTGTTCTTACCATCGCTTCCATGGGCATCAAACAAACGATTGTAGAAACATAAAGAGAATTATTCTCAAGATGATTGATCAGGGGAAGCTGAATCACTTTTTAAGGGGAGAAGAAACAGGTCAGACATTACCACCACCACCAGAGATGCACGTAGCGAGTGTCGGCGAAGGAAAGGAAACATTTGTGATAGAAGTAGGAACAAAAGCCAAGAATTTGAACTGCAACTCCATTGTCCACTCCTATCGCACCATCGAAGATTTTCATGACAACGTGCTCAGTAGAGTCTTTGCGAGAGATGCTAATGATAAAGAAATTATGAGTCTGGCGAGGTCAACGTGATTAGAAAAAGTGGCAGTTGAAGACTATTTCTTTCTCTGCAGATGAAGTGCCAAACGGAAGAGAAACACATGATAGCCCGTTGGTTGTGAAACTAGAAATTAACCCGAAACCAGTCGATGGAGAAGATGATGAGGCAGAAGCTTGTTGGGCGATCAACCGAATCTTAATCGACACCGGAAGTTCAGTGAATATCCTCTTCTACCATACTTACAAGACGATGGGAGGAAAAGATGAGGATTTGATCCCCTCTACATACAAGATATATGGCTTTAATGGCACTGCAAACAAACCAAAGGGAGAGGTTCACATGAGAATACCTCTACAAGGATTATCAACTGGTATTTTATTCTGTGTGGTTGACGTGGAATCTCCATACAATGCGCTGATTGGGAGGCCGTGGCTTCATGAAATCTTGGGAGTCGCGTCAACGTATCATCAATGTATTAAATTCCCACATCCAAATGGCATTGGTATTATACAGGGAGATTGGAAGGAGTCGCAACAATGTCATGAAGTAGATGTAGAAAAGCTCACAAGAAAGGAATGCCAAAAGAAAAGGGTGGAAACTGACATGTGAGAGATGAGCGAGAGAAAGGAAAACCGATGGTGGATGCCATAGAAGTAAGGAGTCGAACATACCTCGCGAGGTGAATGCCTAGAGACAGGCGAATATTATGGTAATAAAGAAGCAAAGGATATGAGGAGCAAAAGGCATAAGAAATGAATAAGCAACTAAAACAAGGAGAAAAAATAGCATTGAAGCAATGATATGCGAGAATCTCATGAGAAGAGTAAAAATGAGAATTCGACTAAGAAAGAAAAGTGAAATACAACAAGTGAAATAGAACTGTGCGAATACTTCGCAAACAAATATCAGCAAATAATGAAACATGAATGATTGAATGATTCAACAAATATAAATGCGCAAATGAATGGGACGAACCTTTATGGCGTACACCCTAGTTCGCGAATAACATTTCGTAAGAGGCAAATGTAAGACCTAAAGTGCGTCATATAAGGGGGGTATCTCTCGCCGTGGCTCAGGTGGAAGGTTACACCGCTCCTGAAGCCTGAGTCATGAAAATTTGGGGCCCATGAAAGCCTATCCGGAAGAGGTACCTTGGATTCCCAACTATATATGTAGGTTATACCCTGGTTGGGCGACCGAGGGTCTCTTCTAGGAGTCGATGTATGCACAAGGCGCCGAGGTACACGGTTGAGCCAGAGTGCCCGGGATGGATGAACCTACCCTGGCCATTCTTGGCAAGTCTTGGCATGCGTTGCACTCGCCCGAAGAAAACTCCACTTAGGGTGCAGTCTCGTAACCATAAACCCTATAGGTATAAGGGATAAGAGGCTGCGAAAACAACCAGTTGTTTTCAAGACCAGGATGGGAGGAGCTAGTCTTGTATGGCCGATGTTTCGCCTCCTTGAAGGGGCAAAGGGGGAGATGATAAGGGCGACGCTCTCCATTAGGGAAGTGTCAAAGAGACGCAAATGTCATGAGGCTTTGTTTTCGCAAGGAGACTTAGGCTTGTCATATTTGTGCAATGATCCTGCAGAGGCAATAATACTAACACGAGGGTAAGGCGAGATCAATGGGTCTTTACACGAAAGTGTACGGACGTCCTGCGATTTCGTCGCACGACGGCAATGTCATGGGGCTTTATGTTCGAAAGGATATTTAGGCCTGTCATATTGTCGCAACTAAAACATCCTGCAGAGGCAAAAATACTTGGAAAATGATAAGACAAGATCAATGGGTCTTTACATGCAAGTGTAAGGACGTCCTGCGATTTTGTCGCAATGAACGGTGGCAGGGGAGGACCTCTAATTAGGGAGGTCTGACTTGGAAGACCACACAAAATGATAAGGCAAGGTCAATGGGCCTTTGCATGAAAATGTAGAGGCGGCCTGCGACCTTGTCGCAACAAAAAGAGATAGAATTCTCAATTCATAAAGATACCTGCGACCTTGTCGCAACATAAAGAGATAGAATTCTCAATTCATAAAGATACCCGCGACTCCGTCGCGATGATCCATTTCAATTAACAATAAGATTATTATCAAATACAAGAAGACTGACTAAAATCTTCCATCCGAAGATAAATAATGAGAGGCAAGTATGGGAATGGAAAAGATGGAATATTGTTATTCATCTTTCCGATGAAAGAATTGTACATCAAGATGGCCAATTATATTACAAGGAAGAACTAACAAAAAGGGGAATGAAGATTGAATTCATGAAAAAAGAGTTCACTATAACAAAGATACAAAGAATGTACGGATATTACACGCAAACAAAAGAAAACAAAAAGAATTACATCTTGGGTGATTCTTCTTCTTCATCCGATTCATCGATTTTATTATTCTCATCGCGAGAATTTTCTTCTTCGCAAACTTCACTATCGAAACTTGAGAGACAGGTAGATTCTCGGGAACCTTTTCAAGAAGCCGGGGATATGTATGCGGAGGAATGTTGCAGTGTTTACAAACATACTCCATGGCTCCATCAAGTAAAACGAACGGCATCATTATTAAAGTTTTTCTTTGTCATTTCAAATTGTTCCTTCAACTTGGAATACTTGTTATTACGGAGGAGAGACTCTTCGCGATTTGTTGTTTTTCAGATTCAAGTTCTTCAATTCTCATTTGGAAAATTCTCGGCGAGTTGTTCTTTCTCGATTCAAGCTCTCTAATTCTAACGAAGCCTCTTCTCGGACTGCAAATAAGTAACAACAAGTTAATAATTTACAAGCAATACTACAGAAGTAAGAAGTAGTAAGGTGTAATAAATAACCTTCTCTATCAGATATCATATCTTTAACCAAGGAAGTATGCTCGCGTGAAGACTAACATCAACACCTAGATTATTTCGGCATTATCTAAAACTTTCGCTGCCCTGTGCGAATTCATCATCATTATTTATAACAAGGAGGGAGCGAATTTGATCTTCTCGCTCACTAAGCAAAGAATTCTGGCGAAGCAATTCATCCCGCTCAATTTGTAATTCAAGGAGAGATTTTTGAAAGGTTGCTAATGCCTGTGCACCATTGTTAGCAATGCGATCTTTATCATCTATATGGTCACTAATTTTCTTCCTCAAAATTTTGATTTCTTTATTGGACTCGAGAAACATTCGTTTAAATTGGTTGGCAGCACTTAAACCAGATCTATGTTCAATTTCTAAAAGACGATATTTGGTCTGAAGTTCATTTAATGAAAGGGAGTTAATTTTGTTTGATGAACTACTTAAAGAGTTGTTGAGGTGAGCGAGAAGAAGGTTATTATCCATAGGATCAGGAAATGTATGGAGAAGAATAGCCTCATCGGAGAGATTATATACATCTGCGAAAGTAATAAGTCAGGTAGCAATAGGCGACCATTAAAATAAAAATAATAAAAGGAGGTAAAATTTTATACCATAAAGTTGCTGATTGGCATTTTGAAGAGAGGACACCTTATCCTTTTGGGAATCAAGTTCGGTGTTTAACTTTAGAATTCTCTCGTCTTTCTCACGAGATGACGCAGACTTCCGGTCTCTAACCCTTGAATCTTCTCGCTCAACCGCAAATTCTTCTTTTCAAGATTATTGCGTCTTCTCTCAAGGTCCGAGGCAACTACAAAGGAAGATCTTCCAACCTATAGAAGATGATAGAAAAATCATTAAAATATATATATATACTTAAACAATTTAAAGTTAGCAGGAAATATGACCGTACACATACGTAGACCCAAGTGCATTCAAAAGATCAGGGAGACACAACTCTAGAGACTCCATTGAATGAATTATTGCCTTCCAAAGAAAGCGACATTACACACGTTTGCGAGAGCCCCGCAAAGAGAAGCTAGGGAGCATCTCCCATTCCTTGGAAACTTGATGCGAGAAAATCTTTGGATAACCGATCCATGGAAGAATCGGTCGATGGAATCTTCTTGGCGAGAGAAAGATTCGATTCATGGTTATCCTCGTCGAGAAGATTCGGAGCTTGAGCTAAGGCGAGAAGAGGATTGGACCTTCCGCTTCTTAGTCAAGGGGCGAGAGGATTTACCCTTGCGAGCGGCAGTTTTACCCTTGCTTTTAGTCTTCGCGGCTAAAGCTTCTTCAACTCCAACCTTCGCATACGATTAAAGATAAGAAACAGAGGCAACAATATTGTTTCAAATAACAAAGGAAGTGTTTCTTACTTCACTAGTAAGCGATCGAAGTATGGACAGAGTACTCTCAATGGATTATCCTTGTACTTTCTTCTCAATTTGGCGATCCGAAAAATTATACAAACTCAACATATGTAAATGAAAGTTGCAAAAGCAAGATTTAAAATGGGAAACATACCTCAGTTGCTTTATCGTGCCATTTGAATTCCCAAGGATGATACCTGCGAGATTCGCAGAAGAACGTTCGGGCCGCGATATAAGGACCATTTAAAAACAAGGGTACAACCCACCATTTCTCATCTTTGGAGTGGCGAGTAGTATTATTACCCGGTGCCAATCAATATCCTCGCATGAGCAATTTATCCTCGTGGACATTATCCTTCTTTTCGGGGCGAATGCCCCAAATGAGACTTCGCATTAACCATCTTTATCCTTTGAATAATTTTCAAAAAAGTTTTCTACAAGTGTACTTTCTCGCAACTATTTCCAAGTCTTTGAAATCGGGTGTCTAACAAGAGTAGAGTATAAAGATCCTTTGGGCGCCACGATACGCGAATTCAAGCATTAGGCGAATGCAATCGCCACTCAACCGATAAAATGACCGAGAGAATTCTTCATGGGCCAAGATTTCATAAAATAGAGGCAACTCTGGATCGTATAAGGGAATGGGAAGTCCCATGAGAAGCTGACCTAGCGAGACTATAATCCTTTGATCATCACATTGATGATCAGAAAATAACTCGGGAAAGAATGGATGAGGGTTCTTGATCGGGAATGGTCGAGAGAGTAAAACCCTTCTCGGCAAAGCAACTGCTGAACTTCATCAAAGAAGCTTTGTATGCACGACTAATGGCAGCCATTATCGGTATGGGAATGGATGAGAAGTTAAAGGTTAAGATCGATGCTAGAAAAAGACGAAGAAAAAATTGGCAAGAGCGGGAGCGCAAATTGCTAAGGAGAAAATAAAAGAAGTTGCGAGAGAGAAACTAAAGAGTGAAAAGGAGGGAAAAGAAAACTATATATAGGAAAAAAGATCCTCGAGAAAAACGAGGTCATTTAATGCGAGAAGAGACATGAACGGTCAAGAAAAAGTGGTTGAAAGAGACGTGTCAAGAGAAGACATTAATAATCAAAATCCGTGTAAAAGTATAAAATCGAAGATTCTAAAGATAAGCAACAAGCGCAACGATATTGTAAAAATCTCATGGTACTCTTCCCTCGCGGGAGAAGTATGAGGAGAGATAAGAGACGATATTTCATATATATCTCAAAGAAACTCCGGAACTTCGCACAAGAATAGAGGCAAGTACGTACTTTTCAAGCATGATTCTTCTGCTCGTTCCTTCATCAACAAAGATCGAAGATTACTACAACAACGGATTTTTCCTTTAAGATCGCTCTTCAAGCAATATTCAAGGAAAAAGAGGCAAGATGTAGGATCATAATATCGCAATGCATAGGGCTCGCGGGATCAATAAACGACGGTACCGCGAGGGAGTCGCAGAAACTAAAATGAACGACGCGATGAGAAACGACACACAAAAACAACCGAAAGACATGGAACCGGCGAGGGTTAAGAAGTGTCGCGAGATTGAATAAGTTGTACACTGGCGACACTTCGCGAGACATTCCCGAAAATAAAGGATAGCTTAGCTGTCATCCACTATGTATTACCCTATATAAAGGGTCGAGTGAGTCTGTTGTAAAGGGGGGATCTTCTTAGAATTGTTAGGCAAGTCATTAGGAGAGAGAAAGTTTAAGAGTGTTTTATTTGCTAAGTGTAATTCTACTTCTCTTGTGTAGAACTCATGAAATTAATCAATAAACATTCTCAATTATGCAACTTTCAATGGACTAATTAATCGAAATATAGTGAGGGGTGTAGTGTGGGAAAACCTGCTACTACAAGGAGCATTACTGAGATGGAATGACATATTTAGAGATCTAAGATGTTTCAAACCAGTAGCGGAGTCGGGATGCTATTAATGATTTGCTAATTGCTATGACGGAGATCTAAAGATTGTAAATTACAAAGGTTTGTGACAGAATTAGGTAGCTCTTCAATATCTGTGTACGAGGTATCAAGATGTCTTAACTTTTGTAGAAACAGAAATAATCACGTTATTAGCGTAACATTTGTTTGGATTACGATGAAGAATAAAAGGTCTTCCTTAAATAAAATAAAATAGTACGAAAACTTCGGAATTTTCCCCCAACCAGACGAAAAATGATCACGAATTGAAAATTGAAATAGAAATCCATTTTGAAGTAGAGTTTATAGTGCCTGGCCTGGTGCCAGTTTTAGTTGTTTTCTTTTTGAATGTGTCACATGCCGAAATAAAAGACTTTTGACTCTAATGCACCTGGCCTTAGTGTTGGTCTCTATACAGAAGTTGGTATAACATGACCGATTTTCAGACTCAGAATCAAATCAAACTCAATTTCGAGTCAATGCTGGATAATTGGGGTATCCATCCATTTACACCCTACAGACATGACACTCCACTGCCCCTATTTCAATAATTTGTTGGTGAAATTCTTCTAGGGTTATTCAATCTTAATTGTCGACAATGGCAGCTTCTATCATTTGCTCATCACTAACAGATGATATCTTAATTGAGATCTTTTCTCATCTTCCTCTGAATTCAATCTACAAGCTTAAATCTCTCTCAAAGGTATGGTCATCTAACCTCTCGAACCCTAATTTCATTACAAAATGGTACCAAATCAATCACAAGTCTCTCCCATGGATACTATATCATACAATTACTCACCCGCCTGAAAACCCTTTGAAATTTATACCTGCATATCCTGAATTACATTCACAGCTTATATCAAGAAACGAAAATTTATTTTCTTTTAAGTTTCTCATCAATCAGAAACCATTTCAAGGAGCTAAACTGTTCCTCTTAGGTTCTAGTAATGGTTTGGTACTTTGTTATTCAGTAAATTCAGAGAATCAGAGGAGGTATCATGTTTGTAATCCACTTACTCAGAAATGGGTCTCACTTCCTTCACGACCGAGTTCTGGGTTTGGTGTTAGTTGTCTGTTCTGTGAGTATTCATCGTCATACACTAGTTGTTTTAAGGTTGTATATATTCCTAATTTCGGTGGGCGTTCGAAGAAATTTGATGTTGAGATTTTTTCTTCTGATTTGGGTGTATGGGAATGTGTTGAAGTTTCGTGTGGTGAAAACGTTGTGAGGGGGTATCCTTATTATAACAGTGCTGTTATCCTTAATTCTGTCTTGTATTGGATTTTAGGGTCCAATAAAATGTTAGTTTACAGTCTCAATCAGAATAATGGAAGGGACGGACATCGATGTAGTTTGAATGATTTGCCAGATAACGGTGCTGATTTTTGTTACTTCAATAGTCGTATTGGGGAGTCTGAAGGCTGGCTCTGCTGCGCTAAAACTAGAGGGACGGGAAGTGGAATGACTGTGAGTGTTTGGGTGCTGAATGAGGTTCACTGGCAAATATTGCACCGGGATGTTTCAGTAGGCGGTACCTTAGCAGAACTTCATTCCCAGATAGGTGGAGTTGCACCAATTCAAGTTTTAGGTTTCAGTCCTGTAGACCGCAATGTTGTTTTGCTCGGTTGCAAGCACTGGTTTCGGGGGTTTAATCTCCAAACCAGAGGCTTTGAAAACCTCTGCTTGGATCACAAGCAAGTATATGATGCAGGCGTGGTGTTCCTGCCGTTTGTGCTAAAGCCAATGCCAACAGTATTTCCACCACCCTCTTGGATAGACAATTAAAAGTAAGCTTTTCATTTCAAACAGAGGAACTCATTTGTCTCTTTTAGCTATATTTAATCTTCCAACTTTTGTATTCAAGAATTCAATGCCGAACTATATGCCTTAGGTGCACTAGATGTCCTTTTGAATCCGAGGATATCAAAATGATTTGATGTTTTGTGGGCTTAATGTTATTATTTTGGTGTCTAGGGAAGTAATTTCTGACTTTTGATCAAGAAACTTTCAGTCGAAATGTATCGTATTTTTTTTCTTTCATTTTGTTTCATGTCTTGACTAGTAGATTTTTCAAATGTATGTTTTTAAGAATGAAGTAGCACGGGGTAGCGCGTCATAAATACTGAAAGAATAGGTTACTGGTCTCTAATTATGGTGTTCTTATTTGTTGATTATTGCTTAATGAATGTAGCTTTTAGTGATCAAGGATGACGACAAATCCCTTATCCACAGCCTGCTTTCTTTACATCGTAGGAAGAGGGACTTGAATGTGAGTATAAGCTAATACAAAAATTGTTGTCGGGGATCGATAGAGTTACTTTTAAGCATTTAGACTCTCGAGCGGAGATCCAGAGTTCAGTTTATTGTGATTATTGGGTTTACTGTACAGGTGGACTCTAAGGTCTAAGCTCTAAGAAGTTGTTTACCAGTTTTGCCGCTCTTGATTGTTTGATCCAATTCATAACAGCTTAAGGTGTATCATATGATTAAGAAGGAAGAGTGACTTGAATGTGAGTCATAAGCTAATACGAAAATTGCTGTTGGGGATCTGACTTAGGACGATAGAGTTACTTTTAAGCATTCAGACTTTCGATCGGAGATCCAGAGTTCAGTTTATTGTGATCATTGGGTTTACTGTACTGGTGCACTCTAAGGTCTAAACTCTAAGAAGTTGTTTACCATTTTTCCACTCTTGATTGTTTGATCCAATTCATAACAGCTTAAGGAGTATCATATGATTAAGTAGACAAAATATTTGTATTGTTAGAATTATCACAGCAGAACATACATCTTTAAGGTTATTAACGTTTCAATCTGACTAGTAGATACTAGATACCGGTTTTAGGATGATAGTTGTTTTTATGGTTTCATAGAATGTGATACTCCTTGCTACCTAGTGAGATTTTCAATTTCATGGAATGGTAGTAAAAGAGTTTCGATTGCTTATATGCTCTGTTCCTTGTATTAACTCTATAGTTATTATCTGCCCCGCATAACAACTTCACAAGGATTATGTGGTGAATTGGTTGCATAAATATTTGTGGGATTAAAAATTTGATTATACTTTATCTGCACATGAGTTGGTTGTTAACCATGTAGCTTGGTTGGAAGATTTGCAGGCTAGAAAAGCATGGGCCGCAAAGCTGGTTGGTTGTACATAAATGCAAGGAAGTTTGGGAGTCTTTGAAGCCTTTCTTGAAGAGATGATGTCCCTTCTATATTGCTAGGCTACTAGTGGGAACAATGATGATGTCCCTTCTATATTGCTCATGGTGGTTCTGATGGGTATATTGGAAGCTGTCCATGGGTTAACTGTTGGTCAGAGATTTAACTGAAGTGCAGTGGATTTATGGCTGAGGTTTTGAAATTGAATTTAAGATGCCGGTCACGGGTTTCTGGAGGAGATCGATGGAGAGTAAACAGAATTCTTGGCTGAGACTACAGGGAAGATGTTGCTGCCGTTGCTTTCAGATTGGCAGTGTGCAAATGAAGCTGCAGGAGGTGGCTACTGAAGATTGGCTTGAGTATGATGTGCATGAGCTGCAGGAAAGAATGATGCTGTTGCAAATGAACTGAGCATATGGGTTTGAGCTGCAGTTGAAAGGTACTAATAATTTATAATTGTCACACACTGACATGAACACAGTTCAGGACAATCTGAATGTAAATTGGTCATCTCTTTTTCATTCAACATTGTATTTCCATGAAAGTTTTGTGTATATAACTATGGTCTTAGATTGTTGGTTTTTTTTTTATGAACTCTTGGGCTCAAAATACGTATGTATGTATCATTTTCTACACAAATGTCTATTAATTAATAGCTAGTAAATATTTTTATCAATATCCCTTGTTAGAAATTGCATCAGGAATGACTGCCGTTTCAATATATTCAAATAGAGTAAGATATTGGAGTAACTTGATATCATTAATAATGATGTGCTGACAAAACATGAGTTGGAATATGGTGTTTTAATACTTTGATAAAGAGAATTGACTGGGACACTGCTTTAGGCAAGTAGTGTTATAATCTGTCCATTGTATGTATTAGTACTAGTTGCTGGCATAGATTTACTCAATTTCCCCGTTATAAGATAAAAGATGTTCATGTTAGTTTGTCTATTCATGTATATCTCCTGTCCTAAAAAAATTGTCATGAAAAAGTTCGCACAAATTTTAAGTAAAAAACTAAGTTTTAGTTTATCCATTTTGTTTTTGAAGGTGAATAAAAGACTGAAATTTTGCTTTCTAATTTGAGACCTTGCGTCGTCGCTTCTATATGTAGGTAGTTCCGGAGCTACAAAAATCATACCACGGGAACTTGACCAGTTTTCACACCTTAAGCCTAAATTTTACACTTATTTTCAAGCCAACTTAAAAAATAGGTAGTTCCGAAGACTCTGAACTGCTTGTACACATAAATAAAACATGTTCATGGTTGGTAGTTTGTCTGTTCATGTTTCTCTCTTTATTGTTACATTTTTGTTAAAGGTAAGAAAATTAGAAAAGAGAAAAAGAAGATTACTTCGTTTGACTGTAAAAATTACTACGATTGCATGATTCGAAAGTCTTACAATTAGTTCGTTCAAATTGCAAACTAGCAGAATGACTACTGGCAGGGGTGGAGCCAAGCATCATGGGAAGGGGGTGCAAAAATTTGTTGTGGGGAACAAAAACTTTTTTAGGGGGTGCAGAAAGGCAAAAATGGGCTTACATAGATAAAAATAAAATTCGGACTGGGCCTAAAATAGGCTTTGGAGCCAGCTGGGCAGGGGTGCAAGTGCAACCCCTTGCAATGGGCTGGCTCCGCCCATGACTACTCGTATCAGTCCAAGTTCATAAGAACCGTTTTTTTGGGGACTACTCAAAAAATGGGGGGGACTACTCTCAAGTTTTTGGGGTGGTTATTGGTAGTAATTTCCAATCACCCCTTATCTGATTTTTTTTAAATACCTACTTTACCCTTAATGATAAACTTAGTGTGATGATTAATTAGTGTCAGTGTTATGATTAGTAACTGATTAGTGAGTTATATTAGTGGGATTGTTTTGTTATAACATTATTGAGAGATAAGAAGAAGAAGATGGGTGATATGAAGAAGAAGATGGGTGTACCCAAAAAAAATCTTTTTTTGAGTTTAGTAATTATGATTTGAGTGGATTCATGTGATGATACCTCATCCTCAGAATCAGAACCCCCTTCACCTCATAGTGTATTTGTCAATACTTCTAATGATCCGGAAATGAGTTATTTGTTAGATGATGAAAGCTTTTTGCCCCAAACTCAAACTAACCAAACAAATGATGGATTTTATCAGCCACAACCTGAAGATGAAGCTATGGGTACTCAGGTATGCCTCATATTTAGTTAATGTAGCTTGAATTGTGCAAAAATTTGGCCAAACTCAAAATTTCTGGAAAAAATTCGGTTAGGTCAACTTAGTTCGGTTACCAAATTTAGCTTGCGAGGTAACCTAACCGTTCTTAATGTGTAGTTCGGTTACTAAATTTAGCAGACTCAGGTAACCGAACTACATGGGAATGGTGGTTTTTTAGAGTTCGGTTATGTTTTTCCAGAACATGTAACCAAACTATTTTTATAGAGTTTACAGTGCATTGTTCGGTTGAGTCGATATCAGCACTTTTGTTACCGACCTTTATGTTCGGTAATGTCGCAGAAAATATAAATACAGCGTTTCTAATCGAACCTTCGAGTTCGGTTTAGTCGATTTTTTCAGTTTCATTGCCGAACTTATACATAGAAAATCTAAAGATCGAGTTCGGTAAGGCCCCAATTTATTTCTGGAAACTACATAACTGAACTGTGTGTTCGGTAGGGTCGATAAAAAATTTACATTACCGAACTTGTAAGAATTTTTTTTTATGGTATTGACGTTGTGTTATTACTTGTAGGTTCCATGTGATCCAATAGAACCAATGGAAAACCAACCTTCCCAAGATAGGTATTTTGTACGATGACAGATCCCATCACTACATGAATGACTTGGTATTCAAAAATCCGGAAGATGCAAAAAGTTGGGCTAGACAACATGCACTAAAAGACATGTGCGTATTAGTATTGAATGGGAGAGAAAGCAAAACTCGCTTTGAAATGGTTTGTGAGACAAGCGGTGATCCCCATAAAAACCACAAGAGGAAGGGTTATGTTTATAAAGGAAAGACAAATAGGAAGAAAAAAACTTTCTCAAAAAAGATTCATTGCCCATTCAAGCTTGCATTTAATTTGAACGAAGATTTGGGTGGATGGGTTCTTTATAGGGTTATGCAAGGTTGTCATAATCATCCTCGTCCGGAGCATATTGAAGGACATTTCATGGCGTCAAAGCTAACTCCTAAAAAGATAGACAAGGTAGCTAAAATGAGGACAATGGGTATTTCACCGGTTCAAATGCTCCAAATACTAAAGGAGGATAACAAGGATAACCACTCATCTTTGTCCACAATTTACAATGCAATTGAGACAATTAGAAAGAAGCAATGGAGAGATAGACAAGTAATGCAACAATTGTTTTTTTTTGGCCCAAGAGAAAAACTACGCGGTTCAAAAGGATGTGGATTCAGAAGGAGAGATAACACAACTTTTTATTGCGCATCCGACGAGTGTTCAATTGGCTCAATTCTTTCATGAAGTTATAATAATGGATTGCACTTATAAGACGAACAAGTACGAGATGCCATTGTTGAATATTGTTGGGCGTACTTCAACGAAGTCACTGTTTACCGTGGCATTTTGTTTCTTAAGGGATGAGCAAGAACCTAGTTACATTTGGGCACTAAACCAAGTTAAGTAAATCTTTCGAGGTGATGATATTCCCTGGGTTATAGCGACGGATAATGATATCACATTGATGAATGCAATAGAGGAAGTATTCCCACAAGCACATAATATGCTTTGTACGTTCCATATATGGTGTAATTTGATAAATAGGCGCAAGCCAATAATTTGTCCACCCAAGAAAAAGGGATATGAAGAGATTAAGATGCTACCAGAACATGAACGAGCGGATGCAAAAGAGGAAGTTGAAAAACTATACAAAGCAAATTACGCTAAATGGGTTGCTTTCAAAGGTGAATGGGAATCATTGTGTTGGTCTCTTACCGAGGAAGAGTATAATCTAAATCTTGCAGAGTTCATCGCCCATTGGGATACTCCCGATTACCCCGGTGTTGTGTTGTCACTACAAGAAAATGTGGATTTAGTGTCAAAAAAAATTGTCAGGAAATCCCCTGTTTTTGTATCGAAATATTTACTGAGATTGATTTTTTTTTGTCACAAAGTTGTCTCAAATACCCCGTCTGGGAAAGTATTTCGAGACAAAATTACGAACGGTCACGAGAAAAATTAATTAACAACTAAAAAATTATTGTCAACAAAAATCTCTTTCGCCAACGAAATAAAATTGTCTCTGGAAATTATTTTAATGACCAAAAAAATCGACACCAAAAATTCTTTGTTAACGAGCAATATTTTTGTCGCGAAAATATGAATCCCGCAACAACCTAATTTGTCTTTAATGATAACTATTTGAAACCAAAAAGATTGTCTCAAAAACGCAATTTTTGTGTCCATTTAATTTGTCTTTAATAATAATTATCTGAGACCAAACAGCTTGTCCCTAATTTATTTTATCAGGGACAAAATTAACCTTGCACTTTTAGGGGCGACCCCGAAAGAATTAGGGGCGACACTAAAAGAAAAAAAAGGTCACCCAAACGTAAATCTAAGCTACCCCTTATCTTCGATTTTTCGAAATGGCCAATATGCCCTTATATAATCGGTAGCCAACACCATAATCGGTAGGTTACAGGTGAATCGGTAGGTTAAATTAAAATATACCTACCGATTGTTGTGTAGATACTTCGGCCAATAATCCCTTTTATAATCGGTAGCTTATCCAACTTGTAAGACTACCGATTATAAGTTGCCCCATATTCAGCCTTGGCCAAATTCCATTGGTTTTGAGAGGTGCGGAGCCAACCATAACCACTTTGCTTGAGCTGTGGATGTAGCCATAATCGGAAGCCTAATATGTTACATAAACTACCGATTATAAGTTGCCCCAAATTTAGTTTTTTCTAAAATCCTTCACGTAATGAATTTTGAAATATACCATAATCGGTAGGGTATATGATTATATAACCCACCGATTATAACGAGCCCGGATCCAACCTTTGCCATATTTCATGGGTTTTGAGTGCACTGACCGGCCTTAACCACTTGGTTTGCGTTTTGGATGCAGCCATAATCGGGAGTTAAATATATTACCAACCCATCCGATTATGGGTTGCCCCAAAATGAGTTTTTTCTAAAATCATTCATGTGATGAATTTTGAAATCTACCATAATCAGTAGAGTTAACAACTTAAAAACCTACCGATTATAAGGAGCCCCAGATCGAACCCTTGCCAAATTCCATAGGTTTGGAGTGTACGAGCCATGCATAACCATGTGGTTCGTGATTTGGATGCAGCCATAATCGGGAGTTCAATATATTAACAGACCCTCCGATTATGGTGTTGTTTGGTTCTGAGAAACCATAGTTGTTTTTAGTATAATAATCGGACATTAACGAAACCACAAACCTCCGATTACAAATATTGGAAGTCAATGCGCTCAATTTCTTTCCGATTATGGTGTTGTTTGGTTGAGAGAACAAATTTTTTTACATATAACGATCGGAGGGAACATTACAAATAAACCTACCGATTATTGGTATTCGGAAGTGAAGGTGCACATTTACCTTCCGATTGTGGTGTTGTTTGGATACAGAAGACAGGTTTTCTTTACACATGATAATCGGAGAGAAAAGTATATTAGCAATCCTCCGATTCTCGACCAAATATTTTGCACAATCCCCAGAATCGGTAGGTTAATAACGTATAACCCTACCGATTCGACTAAAAATTGAACATCCCAGAATCGGTAGGTTAATATATAAACCTATCTTCCGATTGTGTTCCAAAATTCAACACTTTCATGTCTCTTCATGTGATTCGCTTGCGAGTCATCGTTAAATGCATAAAATGTGTAAAATAACTGTTCTTAATCCATAAACATAACGAAACAACTAATATTCCGACACAATCTTTGAAAACGACATAATCCGACATAACCAACATAAACAAAGTTATCCATAAAGTTAACGAAAAACATCGAGAGTTTACAACACCGAGAGTTCACTTGTTCCTATTTGCTTTGACTTTGCGATTTTTATTAGCTCTACGACTTGGACCAGCATCATCATGGGTTTCATCAACTTGAGTGCTTGATGAAGCCCGAGTTCTTTGTTCACCTTGGTTGCAGGTTTCTTTTGCAATTTTTCCCGAACGAGATGCATACTCCTCATTGTCAACGTTGTCAATCAACTGTTTGTGGTCTTTTATCTTCTCAATTGAAACAGGCTTTCCCGGCCTTTATACAATCAGTGCACCATTTCGACAAACGCTTGAACCTGTTCATCTGTTTTAAAACATAGCATACCATCAAACGGTTATTACTCTATTTTGACCCATAATATTAAACTAAATTAACAAAACAATACGTACCAATCTATCAAAACCCATGGCTTCTCTTTGAGGATACTCTTGTATGAAGCTGGCTTTGCTTTAAGATCACGGATTACACGAACATGAGAAACATTGCGGTACCAATCCATGTAGTTGGGAGCATTTTCAAAACCTTGGTTGGCTGCCCTTCCTTGGTTGATCAAGTAATGCGCCCTTCTATCCCAATGGAATTGACAGGATGGTGAACCCTTGTGAACCACCGTGATAGAATCTTTATCAGACTTGCATTGCTCCAGAACCAAAGTGAAATTGCCATGGATTTCCTCCTTTGGTATACCTTGTACAAAACCGTGTTGTCGCATCACCCTTGAGGCATTGTACATCACATATCCCGTGGGGTGCCACAACGGTCCAAAATAAAGTGCCAAATCGGACCGACCCGCGATATGTCCAGTAGCTCGGTCTTCCTTGTATGGATCAAAGCATACGTCTTGGGCTTTAAGTGAGTCCAAAATCTCCCTCAAACGAATCAACTGATGCTCCTTCGTCCTAGAATGGTTGTCATCGAAGACGTACTTTCTTCCTATAGGGTCACCTTTCTCCCACTTAGGGTTTTCAATGGCCAATCCCAAGATAGGGAAGTGGACGTAGATCCAAGTCTATAATGTCATTTTTGCAAGTATTAGGAAATTGATTCTTCAATAGTATATAAAAAAAATAAAAAAATAACCAAGTATGTGGAGTTAATAAACAATACCCGTAGTGAGACTCACGTTCCGGCCACTTGGCTAATTCCAACCCTCGACGCCTTTCTCAACTCTTCCATCAACCACGCATGGCATGCCGTGCCCCAAGAGTACTCATGCACTTTATCGAGAGGATCCGAAGTTGTAAAAGGTTGGCGTCGACCCGATTTCCACTTTGGTATTGGGGAAAATGACACATCCCAATACACATAGGAGATATGCGGTGGCCGCGTGGTTGACTTGCTCGTCCGTTAAAGTTCCTTTCTCTTCTTTTCCTTGGTGCCCTTGAACATATCCATCAGTACCCATGTTGAACTATGTCTAGTTCTATACTTCATGCATCTTTTGAACTCAGTTGTTGATGTTTCTTCATCCCAACCCAAACACCTCTTAGTCAGATCATAAAGATTCCTCCATTCCAACTGCTTAGTGAACTCGGCCCTAACACCCTTGCCATGGACGGGGAGTTTAAGAATCTGCTCAACATCATCTTGGGGTTATCGTCATCTCCCCAAACGGCATATGGAAGGTGTCGGTCTCAGGATAAAGTCTCTCCACAAACGCCGATATAGCCACCCGGTCATGTTCCAACATTGAGTTCTCCGCAGCATTGGCCAACCCTGAATTCGCAATAATGGTCTTGAACCTTTCACATTCACCCTCCAAAGGCCAATCTAGCATTTTTGTTGGTGCGGCGGTCGCTTTGAGTAAACGAACCGCATCGGAATGATACTATTAAACACATGACAAGTTAAAAAATAAAATTAGAATAACCTAAAACTACAACCCTTAAAAGTATTACGGAGAAAAACATAATAAGTTAATAAAATGGATACGATCATTACCTCAGTTTCATATATTTCTCTGGCCCAGGATTCTTTGTATCCAAATAACAATTGTCCTCCATCCTCCGGCAGCCCAAGTATTACACCTTCTGGAATATCCTTCACCTTGAGTTCATCTCTGACAAGGTGTTTCGCTTTCTTTCGTGGAGGATTTTTCTTTTCGGCTTGTCCTACTTCTTCTGCTTGTTCAATTTCTGGTTGTGATGGTGGAGCACTTGGTTGAACACCTTCTTGGATTGGTTGTGATAGAGAAGCACTTGGTTGAACGACTTCTTGGATTGGTTGTGATTGAGAGGCACTTGGTTGAACACCTTCTTGGATTGGTTGTGATTGAGAGGCACTTGGTTGAACACACGATTGAACCGGTTACGATTGAGGGGCACTAGGTTGAACAGACTTCTTGGCTTGCTTGTTGAGTTCCAACTTGACCACTTGAAGCGGCGTTAGCAATCCTAGCTCTCCTTGCACTAGCTGTCAGGTTCTGACGCCTATCCTTCCTTGCACTAGCCGAGACAATTGAGTCTTGGATGTTTTTACCTCGCCTATCCCTAAACAACAACAAAAAGTACAACAGGTTATGAAACTAAATATTCGGTTGGTTGATTTAACAAATTGCCTCCGATTATTCACAATCGTAAGTATCTTCGTTAACCTAAAGCTACTCACAGGAATACGTATAATCGGAAACAAAATAAACTTTTTTGTGTTCGAATATGTTTATCTACACACAATAATCGGAACCTAAAGTTCAACATAACCCTCCGAATTCCACACAATCGGAAGCCTAACAAAACTAATGTCTACCGAATATGCGTCTCTTTGTATCCAGAAACAAATCAAGATGTTAGCCTAAACAATCGGAAAGATATTACAGAATATTTCACCCGATTATTGCGTCTCTAATACTTGTTCTTCCCTAGTTTATTCGGAAGGATAAATCACAATTAGCTTCCGATTATGATTGAATTAGGCCTCGTAATGAAAAAACGTTATATAATCGGTAGGATACCTAAATTTTTAACACCCGAATATGACAAATTTTCTCGTGAAATGAAGAGTTCGACCACAATCGGAAGTTTATAACAATACCTAACCTACCGATTCTGGGTAATAACCGAAAACCCTAAAAAAAATAAACATGGATTCGTCCAATTGAAGCAATATAAACCAAATTAATGGTAGAATCTTACCTAATCGGGCGCCATTTGAAGTTGCACGAGAGTTTGGCTATCAGTATCGCCTACTTCATCGTCTTCGTGTTCTTCGGGTTCGTGAGTTAAAACCTCTTTATTACGGGCATGCAATCCAATATTCGGATCCTCCTTTGCGCACAACGTTTTTGGTTCGAGCTTTCTTACGTTCCGTTTCTTTCATCTTTATAGAAAATAATCGACGATGATTCGATTCGACGATGAAAGATGTATATCGAGGAGAGGGGGAGAGTTTTCCTCGCAATCGGAAGGAAAGAGGAGAAGAGGAGTTGAAGTTGAAGTTGAAAAGAAAATGAAATGAATTTGAATTTAGGTCGACTTTGGTTTTATCTGTCAAACGGTTATTAATCGGTAGGTAATACCACCTCATTAGCTACCGATTGTTGAGTAGCCCAAAATCGGTAGAAATGGTTACTTATAACCTACCGATTATTGGAAGCCCCAAATTGAGCATTGGCCAAATTCCCTAGGTTTTGAGGGGTGCAGAGCCGACCATAACCATGTGGTTCGTGATTTGGATTTAGCCATAATCGGAAGCCAAGTAGGTTACCCAACCTCCCGATTATAGGTTGCCCCAAAATGAGTTTTTGTAAAATCATTCATTGTAGGAAATTTGAAATCTACCATAATCGGTAGTCTACTCAACTTAATAAACTACCGATTGTAAGGAGCCCCAGATCGAACCCTTGCCGAGAATCCATAGGTTAAGAGGGTACAAGGCCAGGCCTAACCATGTGGTTCGTGATTTGGATGTAGCCATAATCGTACGGAAGATAGGTTCCAAAACCTACCGATTATAGGTTGCCCCTAAATGAGTTTTTTTCTAAAATCCTTATTTCCACACCACCTAAAATTGAACCAGTATTTGAAGTCACTCATTTTATTGAATCGAAAAAACATACATGTAATTGAAATAAAATAGAAGTAAAACACATAAAATTGTTCAATACATCGCCCTAGGGATTCTCTACGAGTTTAATTATATTGGGCGAATTGCCATTCAACTTCCTCCAAGAGAGTGTAGCAGTCCTCGTGCAGAAACTCATGACCGTACCTTAATTCGTATTGGCTCCGACCCAAAGTATATTGGGAAAACAATTTTTAAAATAAGTTAGCGTTGTTGAATAATCATAACCAAATAAAGAATTTTTGATAAGAGGCCTATTGATTCACAAACTTACTCTACTCATTCGGTCTTCGTTTGGCATAGCGTCCTTACGAGCTTTCAATTCGTTTCTCCAGCGACGCATTCATTGTATAAATATGCGTACCTTTCCCTTATTTCTTGGGAGCGTCCTCCTATAACGATTTCCGCTTAGTGCTTTAAAACCTTAAACACCCGTTTCCACCAAGCATTGGTGTTTTGATCATCCCCAAAGTAAGGCCCTCTTGTTGGGTCTTCGTTACTGGTCACCCATTGCGCTTCCTCAACGGAGTGCTTTGTGAGAGTGGTGTGTGCTCTGACAATAGCAACATCTTCTATATTATTGAACGGAGTTGTAGCCATTTTTGGTGATTCAAAGTGATGGGTGACTGATTTAGGAAGATTGAATGTGATGGGTGAATAAGTTTGGTAGAGATAGGTCTCTATTTATAGCAAAAAAGTACCCAACGGCTAGTTTTTTTTAAAAAAAACGGTTACTTCAACATAATCGGAGGTTTGTCAATATGTATTATCTACCGATTGTGTTTGGTTTTCGAGGCACGGCTAGTTTATTTTGAACGAACTAGCCGTTGGAGTATAATCGGTAGTCAGATCAACAATTAAAACTTCCGATTTTCATAAAAATTTTGCAGGTAGTTGGAGTATAATCGGTAGCTAATAACCTACCGATTATACAGTTGCCCCAAATTTAGTTTTTGCAGAAATGTCATTTTTTTCGAATTTGGGAACTAGAATAATCGGTAGTTAATAAGGCTTCCGATTATACAGTTGCCCCAAATTTCTTTCTTGGCGAAATCACCAATTTTGGGAATTTATGAGCTACTATAATCGGTAGTCTCGTGAGGTTATTTCCCTTCCGATTGTCATAGAAGCCAGATGCGCGCTTGGCACAAAATCGATATAATCGGTAGTATAACATAGTTACTAAGCTTCCGATTGCGTTTTTATAATCGGGAACAAAATAGCTTCCGATTGTGTAAGGGCATTAACGTATTCTCCGCGTTTTTGGACATCCCTTAACGGTGTATATGGGTTGGGATTAAAAAAGTCGCCCCTAATTCTTTCGGGGTCGCCCCTAAAAGTGCCAGGAAAATTAATAGCCCCCGAAAATTGAATATCTGAGGCTAACTATTTCCTCCCTAAATATTTTATTAGTGACCAATTCTTTTGCCTTCAAAAGAATTTTAGGAGACGAAATTCATCCAAATTCGGAGACCAACTATTTCGTCCCCAAATATTATATTAGCGACCAATTATTTTGCCTCACAAAGGATTTAAGGGGACCAAATTCTTCCTCTCAAAAAGTCATTATTTTTGCCTCTATTTTTTTTTTTTTTTGCAATTTATTTTGCCTTCAAAAATAATCTTTAAAGACTATTTTCTTTCTTCGTTCGAAGATAAATTTTGGTTCCAAATACTTCTATCAATAATAATGGTCTATAAACATCTTGGGTCAAAAATAATAAAAATTGATACAAGAACAAAAGAATTTTAGTTTTATTAGATCCAGTGTTTGAATATTTTAGTAGCATTCATGATACAATCAAATATAAACGTACATTTCAAGCAAGAATGCAACACTTGATCTTATCCACAAACATTTGGTTCAGCATCCCTCGCCAGATTGTCTTCTTGTAGCTTCTGAAACTGTGATTCCTTCAAACCTCGCCTTAAATTGGACCTATTAATAACCCATTGTTTTCTGGCATTTTGAACGAATCATCAAATGACACATCTTCTTTTGGAGTACTCTCATCCTTCTTCCTAGAAAAATGTCATTTCATATAGCATAAGAACATCATAGAAATGAAATTAAAACAGTATATATATATATATAATACTAATGAAGCATTGACTATCAGTGCAATAAGATGAATCAAAAAATAGGCGTGACATAGATCAAAGCCTCCCTAGCTAGCTTCCAGATCAACACCTGAGAAAAACTAGCAAAATAAAAACAATAAAAATCATTCACATTCTTAAAATGATAGATCCTATACATCACATTTAAACTTCCATCGCTTCGTAATTGAAAATTATCAACTATATCAACTATGGCACCTCGACTAAAAATGTACATTCACATTTTTCTTCAGGAGAGCTTACATTGTACGCAGCACACACAAATTATAACTATCGCTTCTTATAAGTAATTGAACAAATCTTTTTAACTGTAACTGTTAAAACCACTAGAAAGAAAAAAAAAACGACAAAGTTCAATTAACCAACCTTCCCATGATGCTGGATTGCAGTGGAAATACCTCCAGCGTTAACCTCAGAAAGACTCTTGTCAACGTAAAATGCAGCTTTCTGGTGGGGATTTTCACCATACCGAAGAGACCTTTTGTCTGAGAGACTCTTGGTAAGGCTGGGAGGAAATTTATCTAGCATCACTTAAAGAACATGATTAAAACCGATTTCATTATTTAACAATTAATTTTCAGAGAACAACTGAAATATAAAATGCAACACTACCTCCTACTGTCTGGTGCCACAGCCACTCTGAAACTGCAGAATCATATGAAGCAACATGCTCAAAAGCCTTCCAAGCGAGCTTCCTACGAAAATGTGTATCAGACTGATTTCCTTTCAAAAAATCCAAGAGGTCAGGATAGTCTTTGGTGTCAACAACTACGAGTACATCCTTGTGGTTCTGTTGAAAACGCATGACCAATAAAGTTAGTAAATGAGATAATCAGAACCATATATTAGATAAGTAAATGAGACAATCAGACCCATACATTAGAAGTTAGAACATGATGACTGAAACAATACACCTATTACAGTCTATATAAATGCATGGTCGTACTTCATAATCTAATAATCATGAGCCCGCTTAAGAAATCTTCTACTTACAAAACCAGCTTTTTTTGTCACTCTCTATACGTATACTGAAAATACTTAATACCTCCAACACAAAAATTATGTAGAATCCCAAAAAAGACCAGATTTACACAAGAACTAATCCGGCCATCCTACCTAATCAGCTTTCATTCATGAATTACTGTATTTATTTAATTTCAGTTGGGCAGTACACAAACATAGTCTGATAAACAACATTAACTAAGCCTTTAGTATGATAATATGCTGAAATTCTAATGGATCAGCGAGATTAATCCTTGCCTGAGAGTCTTATCCCAGCTTCCTGTAGCCAAAAGATTCATATATGGTATCCAAGCAATTTCTTTAACAGGTCCATCGTGCTTACCAACAGTCACAGGTTCACCACCAGACAATTGAATCCATATGAACATTATCTTACCTGCAAGCAAACGAAAAAAATGCATTAGACAAAGATTTTGTGTTCAGAATCAACAATGTAAAACATTAGTGTTTGGGATAAGATTCCAAATGTTCATTAACAGTGAAAGGGGGTAAAAGAGAACAGATACCTCAACTTCAGGGAGGGATTTATGAAACTTTAGGGACGTATATCTTCTAATCTAACAATTTCTAATGTCGATCAAATTCCCTAAAAACATCCAAATTAGGGAAAACCCTTGAAAAACACACACGGTATTTTTGAATTTGGGGACTCTATTAGTGCTGATTGAGATTTCCACCAAACCCATCTTCTTATGATTGAAATCGAGCTCAGCTTCCCCTTTAATCAATTCAAATCTTCAAATATATCATGAAATCATACATCCAACACAAACCCTAGCTCTGATTTTATCAACCCTCCAATAGTAGAACCCTGGTTCTGCATAAATCTGCTCATGTCTTCTATCCATATGAGGCAATCAATCGAACACATTTATGTTTTCAGTTGAAGCTCAGAAACCCTCATTTCGATTTCCATCTCCTCCCTGAGTTCTTCATCTGCATCTATGCTTGAATTAACTTCAAAAAACCTTTTGTCTTCATCTGCATCCATATCTCCGATCTATTCATCACCTTCAAATCCATTCTATCCAAATTCAATTCAATCAAACCCTAACTCTGTAGCAACGATTTATAAATGGTTTTGAAATCCGAAGAAATTGAAGAAGAAGAAAAGATGCATGAACCGGAGAAGAGATTGAGTGGGTATTGATTTTGAATTGATGGTGTGAACTCAGAAACAAGAGATGAATCTGTTGGTGGTTGAATTTGAGAAGTATAAAGGAACTTAGGGTTTCTTCCATAGAAACTGATGGTGTAGTTGCTGGTAATCGAGAAGATGGTTCTGATGTATTTAGAGTTAACATCCAGTGATTGAATTTGAGGTTCTGCTGAGATCGAATCGACTATTAGGGTTCCAAGAAGTTGTGCGATTCAACACAGAGAAATGAGTTTTCTTCATTCGAGATGAGAAAATGGTTTGCATCTCCTTCATGTTTTGAACCCATGGCCGATCTGTAAGTTGAAGAAGAAGGGGAGGAATTTTTTAGAGCTTGGGTTTTCTTCCGAGATGGCGAAGATTTGAGAGAGTAGAAACGAAGAAAGGGGAAATTAGTGAGAGAAGCTTATTTTGATGTTTTATATAAAAAAATTTGGACGGTAGAGATTTCATTTAAGGTTGGTCATACGGATTAAGAAAATTTATAAACGGTAGAGATTTGATTAAAGACTATCATACGGATCGAGCAAGTGTGTTTTCTCTTTGTGTTAATACGAACTCATGTTTTCGGTTTAATTATCAATCTTCGACATGAAAAAAAATCCAAGAAAAATATTAATAAATTTAGGACATTGTTATCGACATTTTGATATTAAAAAAATCCAAAAATGTATAAGAATGAATTGGGAAAATGAAAAATGAATTCGATAATTGGTGTGTTTTTTTGTGCTTTCTCTTTGTGTTTTTGTGCTTTCTCTTTGTGCTTACGGTTTGAATTTCGACTAGCGCATAGGTCATGAAGTAATTTTGATAAGTCATACAATTCATGAAATAGGTTTAGTTCACACTGGCAAACTCAGGTTATAAGATTACAAGAGTGGACCACGAAATTCAGGATGGTTCGACTTCAAACTTATTTGGATACATCATCAAAATCGATAAATATGAAGCTTAATGCTGATTTGAACTTCAAATGTGGTATAATAACATACAAACTATGAGCCAAGAACCTCCGGGAGGGTTCTAACTTCAAACTAAGCATGATACATCATCGAAATCGATAAATATGAAGCTCAGTGTTGATTCGAACTTCAAATGTGGTATAAATACATACAAATTATGAACTTAGAATCTTCGGGAGAGTTCTGACTTCAAACTTAGCATGATACATCATCGAAATCGATAAATATGAAGATCAATGTTGATTCGAACTTCAAATGTGGTATAACGACATACAAACTGTGAACCAAGAAGCTTCGGGAGTGTTCTGACTTTAAACTTAGACGGATACATCATTGAAATTCATAAATATGAATCTCAGTGGAGATTCGAACTTCAAATGTGGTATAACGACATACAAACTCTAAACCAAGAACCTCCGAGAGGGTTCTGACTTCAAACTTAGCAGGATACATCATCGAAATCGATAAACATGGAACTCAATGTCAATTCGAACTTAAAAATATGGTATATTGTATGCAAACCCTAGCTTCGAGATCAAAACCTGGCCGTGAGTGGACTCCTATAAGTCGGAAACTTCGTAAGAACGATGAATCCATCCATTTACATGTAAGATTCCTTGGGAATATTCCCTGAAACCTTAAACAAACCCTATTCTGGCATATGTATGCAAACCCTGGCTCCGAGATCCAAACCTGGCCGTGAGTGGACTACTATAAGTCGGAAACTTCGTAAGAACGATGAATCCATCCATTTACAGCTAAGATTCCTTATAAATATTCTTGAAACATTAAACAACCCCTATTCGGCATATTGTATGCATAAACGGCTCCGAGATCGAAACACGGCCGTGAGTGGAATAGTATAAGTCGGAAACTTCGTAAGAACGATGAATCCATCCATTTATAGGTAAGATTCCTTCAGAATATTCCCTGAAACCTTAAACAAACCCTATTATGGCATATTATATGCATACCCTGGCTCCGAGATCGAAACCTGGCCGTGAGTGGACTAGTATAAGTCGGAAACTTCGTAAGAACGATGAATCAATCCATTTACAAATAAGATTCCTTGAATATTCCTTGAAACCTTAAACAAACCCTATTTCGGCATATTGTATGCAAACCACGGCTCGAGATCGAAACCCGGCCGTGAGTGGACTAGTATAAGACGGAAACTTCGTATGAACGATGAATCCATCCATTTACAGGAAAGATTCCTTCGGAATATTCCACGAAACATTAAACAAACCATATTCTGGCATATTGTATGCATAACCTGGCTCCGAGATCGAAACATGGCCGTGAGTGGACTAGTATAAGTCGGAAACTTCGTAAAAACGATGAATCTATCCATTTACTGATAAGATTCCTTATAAATATTCCCTGAAGCATTAAATAACCCCTATTACGGCATATTGTATGCATAACACGGCTCCGAGATCGAAACACGGTCGTGAGTGGACTAGAATAAGTCGGAAATTTCGTAAGAACGATGAATCCACCCATTTACGGGTAAGATTATTTTGGAATATTCCCGAAACATTAAACCAACCCTATTCGGCATATTGCATGCAAACCATGGCTCCGTTATCGAAACCTAGCAGTCAGTGGACTACTATAAGTCGGAAACTTCGTAAGAACGATGAATCCATCCATTTACATGTAAGATTCCTTCAGAATATTCCCGAAACATTAAACAACCCCTATTATGGCATATCGTATGCATACCCTGGCTCCGATATCGAAACCTGGCCGGGAGTGAACTAAATGTACTAGCGTGGAACCGAAAATGGGGTAGGATCCGTTGACATGGTTATCTTGACATAATCTTCACATTTTAGCGTCATTTGTTCGACCGAGCCCAACCAACAATGAATATGAAGCTAATTTTTGGTGACATGTTCCTCGTATAAAACTCTACATTCCTACCAAAAATGAAAGTATTCGAAATAAGAAACTTCACCATCCACGAGATGGATGCCTTATGAAAGAAACACAAATCTACTTGAAAGAAACACAAATCCATGTGGATCCGTATGAAATTGTTCTGACCAATAGAAAACTAAAATCTATAATCCTACGGATATAAACTTACCAAAAAAGCTCATACATACCCAAATTCATATTTTTGTGGGATTGGAGGAACCAGATCTGGAATCAGTACTATATTGAACTCAAAATAGGAGATGAAATACATATCAGGATGGTATTAGGTTGCAGCAGTATGAATCTCGTTTTAAGTTTGTCCGGTGATTTTCAGAAGACCACGATGGGCGGTGCTTTAAAGTTGAAGAAGTGGTTTTCATGGGATTGTAATTTTAGTTTATTTTTGAGAAATGGAGATTGTATTTTATTTTTGTGAAATGAGATTTTTTTTTCCCTTGTTCAAAATGATTTTGTAGTTTTTTTTTTTTTTTTTTTTTTTAAATTGTAATTTTGTAAATAAGATATACCATCTTCTGAATTGCTAATCTTATATGAGAATTTAATAAGTGTACACTTGGACAAGAAACTAGTCGGAAGCCTAGCAACAAGTGGGCTCCAACTCCTTTTGAACTACCACACTTAACCTATGAAAAAGGAAATCACCTACACGCACGTTAGCATCATGACTAGCAATATAGTTGCGGAGCCGCTGAATGAAGTCTGTTGTTCCGTCCCCAAATTCACCTACACGCATAATTTTTGTAAATTGAATCTACTAATAATAAAGTTTACTAATTCATTTTGTAGTGTTATGTAGGGACTTAATCGAGGCAAATTATGGTTTCAGTTTCTGTACGCTGTATATTTCCCAAGTTTGAAGCTGCTGAAGGGAGCAATGATCAAATACAATCATCAGATTCGCGTCACTAGCAGTCAGCGATTATTCTGTGAAGGGTCATAGTTAGAGTCGCAGAATATTCGGATTTGCAGACCACAATTTGTCTTGCCGCTAATAAAATTTTAACGACAGAATTTCAGATTTGCTTCGTATTCATTTGGATGACGAATTAATTTGTGTTTGCATAAATTGACATATGGACAAAAGTCACACGTTGTCCACAATAGTTTTTCCGAACGAATTAATTTTTGTCTGCATAAATAGATAAAGGGACAAAAGTTAAACGTTGTCAGCAATAGTTTTTTCTGAGACCAATATTTTTTCTGTTAGTAGAAAACAATCCATTTGCGACAAATATTTTTTTTGGATACTAGTAGTTCTAACGGAAAAATCCTTATTTGACGGGCATTCATTAAAGCAACAAACTAATTTTGTCTGCGTAAATAGATATAAGGACAAAAGTCACACGTTGTCAGCAATAGTTTTTTTCAGAGACCAAATTTTTTTCCGTCGGTAAAAAATAGTCCATTTGCGACAACAATTTGTTTGGATACTAATAGTTCTAACTGCAAAATCCTTAATTGACGGGCATTCATTTCGGCGACAAACTAATTTTGTCAGTGTAAGATACATTCAGGGACAAAAGTCTTGGATTGTTGACAATAATATGTTTGGAGACTATAATTTTCCTTTGTCGCTATCAACCAATTCTGTGACCGAAATAATTGGTCACAAAGAAATATTTAGAGATGGAGACAGAATTGGTCACTATATTTGGTCACAAAAAAAATATTCTGAGACGGAGACAGGTTTGGTCACTATATTTGGTCACAAAAATTTACAGTGACAATTTTAAAGACTAAATTTACCGTTTGTCGCGAAAAAAAATATATATGGTGACCAAAAAAATATTCCTCCCTAAACACTAGATTTGCAGACAAAATTTTATTGGTCGTATAAAATTTTGTCACTAAACGTGTGTTTTGTTGTAGTGTGTATGTTTTTGCCAATGGTTGGAACCATACAAAGAGAGGTTTGTTAATGCTTATACTAACCAATATAAACACTTGAGAAATCAAGCGACAAGTTTAGTAGAGTCGGCTCACCATCGGTTGAAGAAGAATCTCTTTGGATGTGTTGATAATCTCGTAACCGTGTGGAATGCTATGGAAAATTACTTTAAGCGCGACATTTATATAGAATTAAAGAGAAGTTCCAAAAAAGATGTATATTAAAAATGAACGGAAAATATGCCGACAACCCATTGTTCAAGGGAATCTATTACAACGTATCTCGGAAATGTATGAAGTTGTTGATTATAGAAGTTTAGTTGATTGAGAAGTGGGAAACCAAGCCGTATGAGGTGTGTGTATGTAACATGAAGAAGTCTATGGGACTACCTTGTCGCCATATGATAATCAACTACGAGCATGGCGTAATCCCTTTAAGCGAAATTGATCCATTTTGGAAGCATCTAAGTTTCATCCCTCCTCCAAAGGGAGAAGAAGCCGGGGAAGAGTTTGGTGACAACGAAATGGGTAGAACCGTACTAGAAATGTATAGTGGCATGAACAAGCTCCAAAAACAAATCTTTTGGGATGACATGAGGAAAATCATATATCCACGAACTTCGAAGAATGTTTATGAACCGTCAAAAGGCAAAAGCAAAGGTAGACCAAGCAAAAAAGAAACTAAAAAGCAACTAAGAGAATATGCAAAGGTGTTACGTAAGAAGAAAAGTAAGCAAACCGAAAAGTGAGCAAACCGCAAATACTAGAAATCCTCGTGGCCATGAGTATACCTAGGAATTGTACTTGGAGAAGACCAAGAAACGGGGTAGGAGTATTGAGGACAAAGGCGAAACAAGTGAGCGAGATTTGAAGAAAAAAGGTCTGATGTATCCATCACAACCAAGCCAAAAATCTTCCGTCGACGTGAAGCTTAAGTCTCCAATATGCCCTATAAAACCATCTTCCCTAGACGTGAAGGTTGAGGCTCCAAATAAATACTATTTGAATGAGCTACCTCTATACATTAGAGAATACGTTATTTCCACCGACGACGTTCCTCCGGATGGTAATTGTGGTTTTCATGTTGTGAATCAACAACTTGGGCCTTTCATCGAAGGTGCGAAGCGAAATAATGGGTGTGCAATCACTCATATAAGGCAAAGGTTGTTGTCCAAACTAAAGGAGAATCCGACCTTTTACAAGACAATGTTGTGCGATGAGAAGGTAGTCTCAATGAGGAATTTGTTAGGTATCAATGTCGTATTGATGGGGGCCATCCGATGACATCAGATTATTGGATGAGCATGCCTATATGTGGCACTTAATCACCGAGGTATTCAATTGTGTGGTTCATTAATTCACAAAATATGTTAGTTGTTGCGAGGTAACCTAACTATAACTTCGGTTACCTGGTAGAATTTACAGGTTACCGAACTATGACTTCGGTGACCATGAATTTGTCACAGGTTACCGAACTATTAGTTCGGTTACAAGTTTAAAAATCACAGGTCACCGAAAACCATACTGTATTTCAACATTTCAGTCTTATAACATTGAAACAAAAACCCAATAAAAATTTAAAACACAAACAAGGTTCTAAAATAAATATAAAAGTGTTATACATACCAAACTACGAAATCCTTAAGTAATTGTTTAAAACACACAAACATACCAAATTAAACCATACGAAATCCATAACTAAGATATCTTTTGAAACTAAAAGCATATGAAATCACTAACGACCACTTTTACGAACCCTCTTACCACCTCCTTGTTTACCACGAGTTTTAGGTGGAACTTCCTCATCACTTGTGGTATCATCTCCTTGACCAGTTTCCTCCACATCGCAACTTGAACCTTCTCCTCAACCCCTTTTACCACCACCTTGTTTAGCACGAGTTTTAGGTCGAACTTCCTCATCACTTGGGGTATCATATCCTCGACCAGTTCCCTCTACAACGCGACTTGAAACTTGGCCTTGTTGTCGACCCTTCTTACCACCTCCTTGTTTACCACGATTTTTAGGTCGAACTTCCTCATCACTTAAGGTTTCATCTCCTCCACCGGTTTCGTCCACATCGCGACTTGAACCTTCTCCTGGTTGTCGACCCCTCTTCAGTTGCTTAGACCTACTTGGCTCCACCATTCTTTTAGTTATAAGACCCTCCCACTGCTTGTAGTAGGCGTTTTGTTCCTTAGTCTCCATCGGCTCTCCACTTTTGATTTTATCCATCCATTTTTTCAACAATTTCGAACCCTTCACACCTAATTCCAATTTTAAGCACAAGTAAATATTTTTTCAATAGTTTGAAAAACCAAAAATTATAAGAGAAAGAAATTTTCTTAACACATTATCCCATAACCTTTTTGCTTCTTCTCCACAAATAGGCATCTCCTTCTGAGATCTCTTAGCCTCCCTCTCATTTGCCTTTGCCTTTGCCGCATCAGCCTTAGCTTGTTGTTCTTTATTTATCACAAAAGGATGACTAATTTCTTCATAAAACTCTTTATAATCTTCCTCACATGCATTTACATCTTCCCCACAAGGTACACAATCATTTGCTGGTATGTGGTAGTTAGTAAGTGCATTCCAATGTGCTACCGCGGGAGTTGGTTGATGTTTTGGCTTAAAATACTTCTCGGTGTTCTTTGTTCCTTGAACCAGCAAATTGAAATTTTCATTCTCCACGTCGGGATCCATTTGGACGCAACAAAGTTGTCTTAGTACTCCCCTTGGATTATATATTGCGTAGTCGTCAAGATACCAAATTGGTCCATAGTAAGGCGAGACAATAGAGAAACCATTCAAGTCTTCTTCATCTACAGAGACATCATCGGGTACGGCGTATGGGTGAAATACCACATCGTTCACCGTAAGTGCACCCAATTTCTCCCTCAACGAAGTCAACTGCTCTTCTTTAGACTTCTTTTGTGCATCCAAAAACAACCATTTTCCTATTGTAGGTTGGTCATAGGGATAAGGGTCTTTTTCCCTAGCCAATCCCAATTTAGGGAAGTGGTTGTAAATCCAAACCTATGTGAAAATACGAAAATATCCATGTACATGAAAATTGAATTGGAAGCAGAAAAAATTAGCGAATAATTTGCTAATTAACAATGTAGAAAAACTCACCTGAACAAGAGTTAAGTAACCTCCAATTTGATTACACTTAATCCTCGACCCTTTGTTCATCTCTTCTAAAACAAAAGCAAGCACACCAGTGGCCCAAGAGTAATTGTTCATCATTGAATTATCCAAAAGCTGTAGATAATGTGCATCCACCCTATTTCCAGAAATGTCGGGGAAAATTACAGTTCCTAGCATATATAACCAATAAGCGGTAACATGATGCCTAAGGGTCTCCCTGTCCATCACCAACTTTCCTTTCTCCACCTTCTTTTTTGTCTCTCCAAATGCTGCCTTCAACTTTACCAACTTGAATTTCTTGACCTTCTTCTTCTTCAATGATCCATCTGCCTCTCTTGGATTATACTCATCTCCATGTTTAGGGTACCTCACAGTACGTCTAAAATCACATTGAGACTTTCTTGCATCCATCCTAGACATTTTAGAGCCAAATCTTCAAGAGCTTCATAACTCATTGAGGGGTTGTAGACTTCTCGAAGACATTTACCTTCCACTGGTAAGCCGGTGATATTATGGCAATCATCTAGAGTAATTCCCATCTTTTCGAATGGAAGATGCATAGTATATGTCTCGGGATAATGCCTCTCGAGAAATGCGGATACGGCAACAGTGTCAAATTCCACATGTGCTAACTCAATAGCTCTCCATAACACACATTCTTTAACCTTGGCTACAAACTCGTCACACTCCAAAGAAAGATCCCATGTGGACGCCTTTTGACGTTTAATAAGACGAACAACATCGTTATGATCTTACGAAAAGAACATAACACTATTAATACTTGACGAAACATTATTAATACGAAAAGAATGTAACACTATGAACTTAAAGAATACCTTTGTCGCATAGATCTTCGCAACCCATGAGTGTTTGTATTCAAACAATGTTGCCCCTCCATCATTTGGAGTACCATAAGTTGGGTCCACTGGTGGCAAACACAAATCAGCATGGGGAATGTGTGAGTATCTTTTGCTAGGCGGCTTCGGCTTCTTTTTCTCTTTAGCAGGAATAATTTCTTGCTCTTATTCATCATCATCCTATCCCTCTTCTCCATCATATCCCTCTTCTCCGTCCTCTTCTTCGTCTTCATCATCATCCTCTCCTTCTTCTCCATCCTCTTCCTCCTCTTCATCGTCTCCCTCCTCTCCTCCTCTTGTCCTTCTCCTTCTTTGCCGGGTTTTAGTTCTTCTTCTTCTACATTTTCAACATGTTGTTGTTCAACCTCTTCATTTCCTTGCTCTTCTTCATCATCATTCTCTTCTTCAATAACATTATCAATTGTATTCTCCATCACCTCTTCATTGACATCTTGGATTACATCACGAACATTCTCTTGGTTGACTTCCGGTAACGAGCCCCCTCCATGTTTAGCATTTGTGGCACCACGTTTTCGGAAATCTAAATGTTTTGCTCCACGAGGGGTGGGATTTTCAAATCCTCATCTAGTTGTAGTCTCAATCTTTTTCCTTTGTTTCTAATGAACAAAAACCAAAGTATTAGCTAAACATAAGAGAATATTGTGTTATCAAATCAAATAGAACTAAAGAATAAAGTAAACACAACACTTGAAGTTAACAGACTATAGTTCGGTTACAAAAAAAAATGCGAGTTAATCGAACTACATATTTCAAAAGTTTGGTTAGCCATAAAAATTATCGACAAAACCGAACTCATTCTTAACTTTTGAAAAATTTAGTTCGGTTACGAGAGGTTTTTTTTGCGAGCACACCGAACTAAATATTTCAAAAGTTCGGTTAGCAAGAGAAATTATCGACAAAACCTAACTCATTCTTTCAAAGGAAAAATTGAGTTCGGTTACGAGGGATTTTTTTGCGAGCATACCGAACTATGTAGTTCGATCACTAGATATTAGTCTATTTTTTGCGAGCACACCGAACTGTTCTTATTTTTGGAAGTTCGGTTAGCAATTCTAGGGTTACACAAAAAATTCTCCTAGCCAAAATATCTATTGTAACTACCATTTTCAATGGGTTTTGATGATTTCTAGTCGATTTCTTCAACAAATAACGAATTAAAAAGAATGTGTATGAAGGAAATTACCCGCGGATTTGCATTTCAGTTAAATCGGACTTCTTGGTTGTTGTTGGATGATTGATTTTGCCTCTGAACGGTGGTTCAAGTTCTTTTTGAATTGGCAATTGTTTTGGGAGATTCACTATATGTGGGAGTCCCGGACTCAATCCTGGAAGTCTGGGTGTTTTCTTGGCACGCATTGCTTATAAAGATTGATTAATCGACGATGAAATTTTTTCGAATCGACGATTAACTTCGATGTCTACGAAGAAGAAGAGGAGGAAAAGAAGAGAAGAATAAGAAGATGAAGAAGAAAAGAATAGAATCAGTTTTGAAACTGATTTTTATCTTTTAATTTAGGTTTTAATTAGTGGGTTGGATTAGTGGGTAGTGGGTTAGATTAGTGGGTTATTAGGGTTAGTTATAACCTTAATTAAAATAAGGGCAGATTAGTCTTCCCTAATCTTTTAGGACACCCCTTATAATGTAGGGTGGACATTTCTATCACAAAGTAGTCCCCCACCTTTTTTGAGTAGTCCCCAAAATATGGTTCGTTCATAACTAGTCGTCCAAACATTATTGACACGGGCTTCTTTAAATTTGTGTATAAAACGTTGGCAATAGTACTCCTAGTCCTAGATTAGGTTGATGCCACTTCTAATTCTAAAGATAATAGAAGATTTGGAATTTTTTGACTCAGGCGATTTTCTGGTGTTTGTGGAAGAAGCAAAATGCTAGTGATTCACAATAAGACTCATCCATGGCGTGGGCCGCGTGGCTGACAGATAATGTCAACTAGTAGGAATTACCAATAGGTACTAATATAATGGGCTTAGTTAGTGGAAGGTCCTTCCATTAAGAAACCATAACAGGAGGTCCAAAGTTTTAAAGAAAAAAGAAAATTGGACCAAAAATTTTATTCGTAGGTCCTATACATGTGCGAGATACATGAGACGTATTTTAAATTTCTCAAAACACCCTCATGTATATAAAAGCAGGGCAACTAAATTTCATTTCATTTCTTCTCTTTTCATTTCAATCTCTCAGATCCAAATTGGAGAGCGGCTAGAAGAAGAATTAAATTCTTGGGTTTTCATCGTCGAACGCGAGATTATTTATTTCGATCTTGTTTCATTAGCCGAGATTTAGTTAGTTTTAATGTTGTCTCATATTTTTTTTTGAAGCTATTTGGATTTGATTTTCACTCTAATGACGAAATTCAATTGAGATATTGTATATGAAGTTGTTGTTTCTTCCTACAGATCAAGATAATCGACTAAAAATTAGTCAAGGTATTTGGTTTATATTTGATTTCTAGGTTGATTTTTCAATTCATCTTAGTTTGTTGTTGTAAATATCACATTTAGTTCGGATCCAGATCGATAATCATGTTTTATGTACATTTCGTTAGTAGATCTGATATTTTAGTTTCATTTTGTTTGGTTTTTAGTTTGCTTTTGTGTATCAACCATTAGTACGTATATGATGTACAGATGGTTTTTGATGAAAATAGTTCAGATCTAGACATAAATAAAAATTTTGTTGTTGTTTGAGATTGTTTGATCCAGCAGTACATACATGATGTACTGAAAAACAAACTTTGATTTTGTTTTGTTCATAGATTCGTCACTTATTTTGTTATGAAGATCGCTTACGGAGATCATTTCATGGTTTGCAGATAATCTTCTCTTCTTGCATATGTAATCTTCTCTCTAACATTTTTTTTTCTCAACTGAATCATAGAGATCTGATCGATTTTTCATGATGTTTCCACCTTCTTATTTTGTTTTTGGTAGTTCTATTTCATGATGTTTTCTTGTCTTTGACATGCTGCTGAAATCAGCAGTACATATATGGCATACTGGAAATATTGCTTCGATTTTCTTATTTTTTATTGTTTTGGAAAAAAATTGTTTGATCCAGAAGTACATACATGGAATATGGAAATAAAAGTGTTTTGATTCTGTTTTTTCGTAGATCCATTACTTTTTTTAGACATGCAAGTTACTTTTAGATTAATAATCAGTAGTACATATATGGCATACAGAAAAATACTTCTTAGGTTTTGATATTTTCTATGGTTTTATCATTTTTTTTGTTTGATCCAGAAGTACATATATGAAATACTAAAATAAAAGTATTTTGGTTCTGTTTTTCATATATTCATTACTTATTTTTACATACAACTATCTTTTAGATTGTAAATCAGCAGTACATATATGACATACTGAAAAATATTGTTTTCAGTTTACTACACTACATGAGCTGTCAATACGTATATGATGCACTGTTTTAATCAAGGGTATGTATATTTAAGAAACATCTATCTCTTTTGTGTATATATGTTTGTGATTTTTCTTTAAATAATTATTAATTTGTTTTTTTTTTTTTTGCTTTTTGCAGGTTCGGTGTTGTTTTGGTCTTTGGATTTATGGGGCGTTCTAGTTTAATTGATAAGTATAGCTTAGTTTGATGTCAAATTATTATGATTATGATTTCATGTTTATATATTCATTACGTAGTTGAAGAACATATATGAATTATTGTTTTGTTTTCAATGTATTGGTATGTTAATAAATTTGATTTTTATTTTGAGTTTATGATGTCATATATGATCTGAAAATTCATGTATTTTGAATACTGAAAAATTGACTTATGAATTCAGTAAATTTTTGCAGGTGTTGGCATCAGTGAGTTGTATAGCATATATGTACTTGAGTTTGTAAGCAATCCAGTGGATATGTACTCTATTTGTAAGAAGTACGGCAGATATGTACTCAAATTTGTAAGCATTTTAGTGGATGTGTACTCCTTATTGCAGCTGGAATCAATTATTGAGGTCTCGACGTAATTTTTTTGATTGCTTATTTGGGCATTTGAAGAAACACAAGGAGGAAATCAAATGCATATCCCTATGAAGTTCCACCTAAAAGATGCACAATTAGCCGCAGGAAAAAGATTACCAACCTCGGAAGTGCCACTTCGTGCATTTGCAAACTTATTTAATAAAATGTTGAGTTACTAATTACTAGTGGCAACAAAACAGTGGAGGTCCAACTAGTAACTATCTAAAGCTTATGATTGTTATTTACTTTAACTCATTGTAAATTGTCGCATACTCGATATACTGTTTCTACCCATAATATATATAAAAGTATATGTATGTCATTAGCACGCGCTAAATCTTTGTAGAAATTGATTAATTTATTTTTAGTATAGCGAATATGCATTGACAGTTGATAATCAAATTTCTTCAATATAGCCAATATAAACTGTCAGATGATATCAATCGAGTTTCTTTTTCGTATAAATACTATATGACATTCATAATGTCAGATTTGACATAGTTTTCTTTAAGCACAACTAATATGTACTTGTGGTAATTGAATTATTGTCCCTCCTTCTGATGGGCTTTCACAAATATCCTTAGAAAAGTTTACAAATATCCCTGATGGCATAATTGAAATTTTCATTAGAATTCATTTTCACCAAACTTCCTTATTTAACCTTCCGTTCTTATTTCACCTTCTTCTTCCAATACACAGTCGTACCCTAACACCATTTCCATCTCTCCCACAACAACATCAGTCGAACCACCTCCGTTTTTATAGCCACTACCACAACCGGGAACGCCACCACCGCCACCACCACCACAATTTCAAAGTGAGAGAGAATAGATTTGAGGTAGAACAGATTTGAGATCTGTGATTGAAAATCATATCAAACCCACCACCACCATCTTCATCGTCACTAGCTCTGCAACTACCACCACCTTCGCCGTCATTAATGGTAGTGGTGATATGATAATGGTGATTGATCAACTCCAAGTTAGGGACATGTATTTCGATGTTTCTCTTTTTCATTTGTTGAATTCCTTTCTTTATAAGAGATCTATTATTCGGACTGGGTTATTATCTCTTTTTTATCATTTACACATCAAATTGCTAAGAACGGTGTTATAATGGATTAATAAATTAGATTATGAATCCTTCTAAAGAAAGGTTTTATCTAGATATACATGAGATATGTTTAGGTTACGATTTATGGTGGTGGTGTAGCAGCGACGGCGGATGAGGTATGTTTCTTTCGGTACTGGTGATGTAGATGGAGGTGGTTTTGGTTGGAATGATGAAATTGGTGTTGGATTTTGGTTGTGGTTGTTTTGTTGGTGGTGGTGGTGCTGGAGATGTGTGATTTGTTGGTGGCAGTGTTGGTATAAGTTGTTGTTATAGAGATTGAAGCCTGTTGCTGAATGAAATATGGTGGTTATCTAGGTTGAAGCAGGCAGTGATATTGGATCAACTATGGTTGTTGATCCATATATTTTGGATCAAATCCTGTTGTTGACCCGATTTTTTATTGGATCAACTATAGTGGTTTTGGTTGGAATGATGAAATTAGTGTTGGATTTTGGTTGTGGTTGTTTTGGTGGTGGTGGTGGTGCTGGAGATGTGTGATTTGTTGGTGGCGGTAATGGTGGAGAGGTACGAATGAGAAATTAGTCATGGAAATAGTAGTAGAATGGTGGTTCTGGTTGTTGTAGTTGTCGAGATTGGTTTTGAAGATGGTCTTGGAGCTGTTGGTGTTTATGAAGCTACATGTAAAGATCAATTTGTTGTTGTTTATATGTTTTTATGGGATCAATTGTTGTTGTTGATCCATTTTGTGGGATAAACTCCTATTGTTGACCTAATTTTTTATTGGATCAAATATGGTTGTTGATCCATCTATATGGGATCAACTACTGTTGTTGATCCTTTGAACTCATATTGTTGACGATATTTCATTGGATAAGTATAATTATGCTTGTAGTTTAAATCATGCTTGGTAGTTTAAATCATGTAAATTTCTTCCAATGTTGAACTTGTGGTGCAATGGTAGCATGACTGACTCCATGTCAGATGATGCGTGTTCGACTCACGCCAAGTTTACTATATTTTACATGGATCAACTTTCATTGTTGATCCAATTTTACATGGATCAACTTCCATTGTTGATCCACTAAAATTGGATCAACTTCTATTGTTTATCCTTTTTTCTTGGATCAATTATCGTTGTTGATCCCCTAAACTAGATAAACTTCTACTTTTGGTTCTATTTTTATTTGGATCAACTATTGTTGTTGATACAAAAATATTTGAACCAGCGGTGGCGGCGGCGGCGGCGGCGACGGTGGTGGCGGCGGCGAAGAACTAGTGGTGGCGGCGTCAACATACTAGTGGTGGTGGAGGACTGGTGGTGGTGTAATGGTGGTGGTGAAGGAGTGGTGGTGTAATATTAGTGGTGGTGGCGGTTGGTAGGTGGTGGTTGTTGAACGGTGGTGGTGGAATGGTAGTTGAATGTTGGTGGTGGTGGTGATGTGGTAGTGGAAGAAATTTGTTCCATTTTGAAATGAAGAAAAAATATTATATGAGTGAGGGTATTAAGGTAATCTAATATTAAATAGATAAGGTTATTAAAAAAGGAGGGACATATTTATTCTTGCATAAGGATATATTTATTGGGTATCAAAAGTAGGGACATATAAATAATCTACCCTATGTACTTTAAGTACAACATATCTGTACTGCGGGATCATATTGTAAAATTAAACTTAGTTTTTATTTTTGCTAGCCCTAACATGCTAATGGACTCAAAATCTACAGAATCGACAAATAAAATAAGTATCGTTTATTGTATTACTAATGTTCTTCTACATGGTTAAACATAAAAGTAAATGAAACTAGGTTACCCCAATAATTCCCTGTACACTGGCAATCAAAATTTACATGAACAATCCAAGACTAAAACAAAAAATAAGAATAAAAGACTGATAAGAGGAAAACATTTAAACATAGAACTAGATCTCCCACTCCAATGCCACTTACACCAAGACCACCATCGACACTACTAAACTATGTCTCCCTGCACCACTACCAGCTGGATCATATTGTAAAAGTTAGTTTCATGTCAAAATGAGTAATGAAGCAAAAGAAACCATCATATATGCACTAGAGGATCATATTATTCAAAATAAACTAAAAATATGTACTGCTGATTTATACAGTCAAAAGCAAAAGAAACCATCATATATGCACCCACATGTCATATTAGTCAAAGTAAACTAGAATTTTTCAGTACATCATATATATATATTGCAGATTTCTACTTTCAAAAGCAAAAGAAACCATCATATAGGCAACCGCCGGTCCTATTAGTCCAAATAAACTAGAATTTTCAGTACAACACATATGCACTGCTGATTTCTACTTTCAAAAACAAAAGAAACCATCATATATGTTACTTATGATGATTATTCAAGCACTTTCATAAGTATTCGAGATATGCACTGCCGAATCTATGTTACAGAAAACAAAAAACAGAAAACAAAAAACAGAAACCCCATGTCACTTTTGATGGTTATTCAAGCATTTTTCATGAGTTTTTCAGTTAAGTACTGGTGAATCTATCTCATAGAACACAAAATACAATTTGCATGTTATTTATGATGGTTATTCAAGCACTTTCATCAGTATTGGACATATGCACTGGTGTATCTATGTTACAAAACACTAAAAACAGAAACCCTATGTCACTTATGATGGTTACTCAAGCTTTTTTCATCATTTTTTCAGTTACGCGTTGTTTATTCGAGCACTTTTCTGCAGTTTTTCACTTACTTCAGTGGCAGAACTACATATAGACTTGGGTTGGCTTAAGCCAGCCCAAAGTCCATAAAAACATAAAATTTTACCCTAGTTTTAAGTTTGGTAAAAGAATATCATGCATAAATCATAGGCTTAAGCCACCCCTACCGATCCAATTAGTTTTCAAGCCACCCCAACCTTAACTTTCAAGTTCCGCCAGTGACTTACGTACTGGTGAATTATCTATCTCCTAGAACACAAACCACATGTCACCTATGATGGTTATACAAGCATTTTCATGAGTTTTTGAGTTATGTACCGGTGAATCTATCTCCGAAAACACTGTCGTGCTGCTGATTTGAACAATCAAAAGCAAACAAACTATCTTATACACACTGATGTATCATATTGATTAAAATAAACTAGGGTTTTTTCAGTACATCATATATGTATTGCTGATTCATACCTTTCGCTACCGCATTTTTCCAAATGAAGATGTAGATACAGATAAACTATGATTTTTCTTGGATATAGATGAACTAGGTTTTTTGATGATTTCGTATGATTTCTTCAATATATATCTAGGATTTGATGATTTCAATTAATCTAGCTGGGGTAATATCCATCAATATTCTAGCAATCATCTGGTTTTTTCTTTTCTTTTTCTTCTGTTGATGGTTAATTAGACCGAAGAAGGGAAAGATAAAAAGGGAAGAAGAACAAAAGGGGAAAAAAATGAAATCAGAAGAGAACGTGTTTTTGTACACACGTTTGGGAAGTGGGTAGCTAGGTCATTTCCTTAATTCAAAGTATTATGGACCCTAAGATAAGTTAAAAATCCGGTTGGACCCTACTATAAATAACTATATGGGCTTAGGACCAAATATCAAATTTCCCATTAAACTATGTTCTCGTAGGCTATCGTTTCTAAGGAATTTCGGATGTTACATTTACAACAAGTGATTGTCAGTTGAGACGATTTTTACTTCAAACCACCTTAGGTTTTGCTTAGTCTTGTTTATCTTTGCATCTTTGGACAATTTTTTTCTTTCTTGGGTTATCTTTTTCTTATACATTTCCTTGTGGGTGGTACTTTTTTCTACCCCTAATTTATTTTTTTATCTGTGCATTTTTCATCATTGATCAAAAAAGATAACATTGAGAAAGCACAATAGAATTTTTGAGGATAATTATTTTTTAAAACGGACTCAGACCTTTGTTTTGCTGCAAGAACTTTGGTGTTGATTTGGGCGCTTGCTGCCGGTTGTCGCCTCCATATCAACTTCTGTAATTCGGTTTTAAACTGGGGATCAGTCTTTCTGTAATCTTTTTATTGTTTTGTTTTTTCTGTTTTAACTACCTCTTGTATCTCTTATAGCTTTTGTACATTTTCCTATCTATAAAATTTTCCTGGCGTCATTAGGGGCGACCCTGAAAGAATTAGAGGCGACTTTTTTATTCCCAACCCATAGACACGGTTATGGGATGTCCAAATTTCCGGAAAATACCTACGTGCCCTTATATAATCAGTAGGTTAATTAGTATAGATTTTTTGTCTTCCGATTACTAGTTTGTTTAAGAATGGGGTATTGCCATATTCGGTAGAATAATAACATATCATATCTACCGATTAATAAAGTACAAAACTCAATTTTATCGGTTTTGCAAAAAATGAATTTGGGGGAACCGATTATAATCGGTAGAAAATGAACATCATATGACTACCAATTGTATAATTTTCGACGCAATCTTTCGACGATTAAAACCACCCAAAACCTAGGAATTTCATTTCATTTTCTTTTCTTTTCTTTTCAACTCTTATTCTCCTCTTCTTCTTCCCTTCCGATTGTGGAGAGAAAAAATAATATTCCCTCGTTCTCAAACTTCAATTCATCGTCGTCGTTCATCGCCGAATCAAAAACATCGTCGATTCTTCTATAAAACGATGACTGGAACTAGTGAACCCACGAGAGCTCTGGTAAAAAACGTCTACCGTGGTGACGATCCAAAAATTGAAGAAAAATCATAAAAAAAACAAAGTGATTGTAACTGCTGCAAATGACGAAAAAGACGACGAACACGAAGAACATGAAGAAGATGAATCCACTCATGTAGGTGGTGGTGGTGATTCTGATAATGAAACTCTCCAGAAAATGGCCCCAATTAGGTAAGTTTCTATCGTTTTATGTGTTTATGTTGCTTCAGTTTGACGAATCCATGAAAACAATTTCTAGGGTTTTCGGTTATTTCCCAGAATCGGTAGTTAAATCTTCATTTTATCTCCCGATTGTGTCCATTTTCTAGGGTTTTCGGTTACATCGACTAGAATCGGGAGTTAATTTTTATAGCTTACTTCCGATTATATATAGTTGTTTGCCACTGAACCCTAAAATTGACATAATTGGTAGCTAGGTTATATTTTGCCTTACGATTTGAACAGAGGATTAGAACATTTGGGGACACACAATTGGTGCCCAGAATCAGAAGATACTATATACTCCCTCCGTTCCATTTTACTTGATGTTGTAGAGTTTTTCACGCAGATTAAGGAACATCAGAGAGAGTTAAATTTTTCCAATTCTACCCATATTAATATCTTTTAAAAAAATTAAATGACCTAATTTTTAGTTTCTAGATTCTAGGGAAAGTCACCAATCCCATTGTAATTTACTTGGGATGTATCAATTTTTTTATAGATTAGAGTATATATCCTTCATGAGAAATATTTAAAATTGGAGTAATTGTTTATGTGTTGATTACAATGAGAATTTATGCCCTGGTGTGATTCCAAAGCAAGGGTAAATCAGAGAGAATTTGGGGAAAATACTAAAACTCTCATCTATTTTGGAAAAAAAAAAAACCCTAAAACATCAAGTAAAGTGGAACGAAAGGTTCATCGAATCGGAGGTTAGACGAATTCAACCCACTACCGATTATGTAAGCTGTAAAATTTGAAAATTTTGTGATTTTGGCAAAATCCAATTTCGGGGCTACGTTTTACTCGGAAGCCAGATGCTATTTTTTTTACTTTCGAGTATGTGCAATCGGTGGATATGTTAGATTGTTTTGTTCCGACTATATATGTCTCATTACATTATCAATATCTGAACCCAAATTGATGCATATTCGGGAGATAAAACTAGAATATGACTTTCGTTTGTTTGTAATCAAAAGAAAATCTTTTACCCGTGCTTCCGGTTGTTCATAATCGGAAATTTATATTTAAATTATGACTTTCGATGTGTAGTTTGTAGTGTAATTCTTACGAACCAATTTTATTGTTTAGGGACAAGCGAGGTAAGAAATACCAAGGTACAACTGTTACAGGGACTCGTCAAAGAGGGGATAAGAAACTAAGCGCTAGTGCGCGGAGAGAAAGGAGTGAAAAAGGAAATTCTAGCAATGATGGTACTCGAGAAGGATTAGAATCAAGCACTCAACAAGGAACTCAAGAAGAAGTGGAACCAAGTGCTCCATAAATCACTCAAGATGAAGTTGGACAAAGTGTTATAGCAATTAGATTACAAGAAGAAGGACAACCAAGTGGTACACAAGGAGAAAGAGAAGTTACAAGGAAGCCAGTCGCGAAGAAAGCATCACACCTTGTCCCCATTGAGTTGAAGAAGAAATCTCGGGGCTGCCTAGAGATGGAGGAGCATTGTTATTTGGCTACAAAGACTCCTGAGCCAGAGAAATCTACGAAACCGAGGTAATAATCATATTTTTTTTTACTAATGTATTGTCGTTTTATTCGTAATAATACTATATTAATTTTTTTAATGTGTTGTGTGTTTAATAGTATCATTCCTATGCGATTCGTCTACTCACACCCATAGTCGCACCAACAAAAATGAAAGAATGGCCTTTAGACAAAGAATGTGAAAGGTTCAACACAATCATAGCCAACTCGGGGTTATCTACTGCTGCCGAGAATTCAATGTTGGAACATGATCGGGTCGCGATATCGGCTTTTTTGGAGAGAATGTATCCTGAGATTGACACCTTTCATATGTCGTTTGGGGAGATGACGATTACTCCGGATGATGTGAAGAAAATTCTTAATCTCAATGACCATGGTGTAATTGTCAAGTATAACTACACAAAGAAGTTAAGTTGGGAACAACTTTATGTTTTATGTCAGAAGTGTTTTGGTTGGGATAAAGCGACATTGGACATTGAGTTCAACAAGTGCTTTTCTTTCAAGACTACACAGTTCAACATGAGTCAGTTGGTGAAGATGTTCGCATGCACAAAGGAGAAAGAAGAGAAAGGACCGTTAAGTAATGCCGAAGTGGATGTCGCGGCCAGCGCCTATCTCTTGTGTGTATTGGGATGTGTTATATTCCCCAATGTAAGTGGTAACTGAGTAGACTCCATTGCATCCTCTCCATAAGGTCGCATACTCTTGGGGAACGGCATGCCTTACATTCTTGATGACATAGAGTTGAGAAAGGCGGAGAGGTTTAAACTAGCCAAATTGCCGGGAACGTGAGTATATTCCAGGTATTTGCTTAACTCTATTAATCCATTGATCGGTGTGTTTTTGTTCATCTAATATAAGAATACATTTCTAATACTTGGTTCGACATCTATGTAGACATGGATCTATGACCACTACCCTGGTCTGAAATTGGCATTAGAGAACTCGGATCGCGCGAAAGGTACACCGAGAGGAACAAAGTACAAGTTCAATGACAATCGTTGAAAGACAAAGGAGCAACAGTTGGTTAGCTTGAGGGAGAAACTAGGCGCGATGAAGTCCGCGGATGTATGTTTTGATCCATACAAGGAAGATCGATCTAGTGGACATATAGCGGGTCGTTCCGAGTTGTTCCATTATTTTGTACCGTTGTGGCACCCCACAGGTTATGTGATGTACAATGTCTCCAGGGAGATGCGACAACATGGTTATTGCCAAACAGTACCATGGCATCATATAAATGGCAAGTTCAAGTTGGACGTGGAGCATAGCGAGTCTAACAAGGATACCATCAAGGTGGTTTACTCTGGTACACCATCTGTTATTGAACATTGGGATAAGAGGCTGTACCACTTGGTGAACACTGGGAGAGCTGTCAACCGAGGTGATTAAAATGCTCCAGGCTATATGGAGTGGTACCGAGAGCATTCACATCTTCGTATAATCCGTGAACTTAAAGCTAAGGCGACCTCGGTGACAGCCTTTTACAAATGTATCGTCAAAGAAAAACCCCCAGGTTATGATAAACTGGTGCGTATGGTTATGAATTTTCCCTTTAATATAAAATTCAATTTTTTAGGTAAACTCCATTTGATGTTTTGTTAATTAAAAAAACAGGTGAATAGGTTCAAGTTTTTGTCCAAATGGTGCGCTGATTGCATAACGGCTGGACAGCCTATGTCAGTTGAGAAGATAAAAAAGCACATGGAGATGATTGATAATGTTGATAATGAATGCAGCTGAGTTTGGGGAGAAAGTGACGAAGAACCCGCCCAAGAAAAAAACATCAAAGACGAACAAAAGATCTCAGGCTTCTTCAACCTCTCTTGCTGAAGGAAATATTGAGGGAGATGAAGGTGATGCCGGTGATAATGCGAGTCGTGTTAAGCGTTCAAAAACTTTAGCTAACAATACTAAGAAGAAAACTAAGAAATAGGTGATAATGTGTTGTTCGATGTTATGGATTATGTTGTTTTAACAGTTTCTTTCGGATTACGGTGTTTTAAATACTTGTTTTGGATTATATGTTCTTAAGTTTATGGGTTATGAATGTATTTTGAGTTATGTTTATTACTTGATTGTCTGAAACTGCTGAATTTTTCACAATAATCGGAGGTTAAATATCAACCTTACCTACCGATTCTGGTAAATTTTCAAAATATTGTCAGATATGTGCAGAATCGGTAGTAACGTTTTCAACCTTAACTACCGATTCTGGTGACTTTTCCAAAAATTTGTCAGACATGTCTACAATCGGAAGTAAAAATATTAACATTTGCTACGGATTATCATGGTTTCATTTTATAGTTCTTCTGAACCAAAAAACCATTATAATTGGACACAATATTTTCTCATTTTCTACAATTAACGTGGGGTTTAAAATCGGTAGGTTAGGTGAACTTCATAATCTACCGATTATGGTAGTTCCCAAATTCGTAAAATTAAGATTTTTCCTAATTTCATTTTTGGGGCAACTTCATAATCGGGAGACATGTTAACTCCTAGTCTACCGATTATGGTAGTTCTCAAATACGAAAAATTTGAGATTTTTTCAAATTTCAATTTTGGGCAACTTCATAATCAGAAGACATGGTAAATAAATACCCTCCGATTGTAGGTTATTTTAAAATAACAAAACTTTCAAACTACATATGTACACAATACCCTCCTATTATCGTAACATCTACCGATTAATAGATTAAAATATCGATGGTAGTTTTATCTCCCGATTATGGAGGGTATTTTTGTCATTTCAAAAAATCGGAGATAAGGGATGGCTTCAATTTAGGTTTGGGTGACCCTATTTTGTCTTATTATTCGCCCCTAATTCTTTTAGGGTCGCCCTAATGATGCGAGGAAAATTTTCTCTTCTTATCTTAAAAAAAATAAAAAGACTCTTAAGCAATTATGTTTTAAAGAGAGGGTACAAGCTTCTTTGACCACCATTGACCTAGAAAAGTATAGGCCGTCCAATAGTCTAATTATCCAATCAACACGTACCCAATCGTACCTTCATATACACGCGATTTCACACTCTCATTGGTTGCTTATTTCTTCAGCATCAAAATATCTGATTACCGAGAAAACCATTTCTCAAAAGCCAAAATTTTCCCTTAGGAAGGGAAAACTCATAAACACACCCTCTCTCTCCTTCCGACCTAGTGCAGCACTGCAGCTTTACATTTGCTGGACAACTTTTGACATGTAATTTAATACCTGAATGACTGAAATAGAACATTGTTTGATCACAAGCTGACTGTTGAAAACCATAAGAAATTAGAAAGCCACTGAATTTATCAAACCATGCCCTAGGATCCTGTTTAAGGCCATAGAGAGACTTCTCGAGATGACAAACATGAGAAGGAAATTGAGAGGAAACAAAACCAGGAGGCTGTTCCATATAAATATTTTCAGTGTGTGTTCCATGTAAGAATGCATTTGATACATCAAGTTGCTTCATGGTCCATTTGTGTTGTAAAGCTAAACTTAGAACACATCGAATAGTGGTGGCCTTTACAACAGGACTAAAAGTCTCCTCATAATCAACTCCATCTACCTGATGATAGCCTTTTGCTACCAATCTGGCCTTAAACCTTTCCAAAGTACCATCAGGCTTTAATTTTGTCTTATAAACCCATTTACACCCAAGTACATTCATGCCTGGAACATAAGGAACATACTCAAAGGTATCATTTTCAAGCAAGGCATTATGCTCATTAGTCATTGCTTGAACCCAGTTAGGAAGTTTAGAAGCTTGCTTAAAAGTGGTGGGTTCTTTCGGTGTATCTAAGATAGAAGTAAAAGCCTTAGGAACTGGATGTTTTGTGTGAGTATGAGCAACAAAATCAGATGGCAATGGTTTGGATTTGTTAATACCAGATTTAGACCTAGTATGTATTTTAGTAGGTGTTGAAACATCACTATTACAATGAGGTAAAGAGACGGAAGGTACCTGCGAAGAAGTATTTGTGTTAGAAGCAGCACTGGAGGCAGCAGTATGTGGTGCAGAAGTATCACTTGAAGCTGAAGCAGTAGAAGGAATTGAAGCTGCAGAAGTATCAAATGAAGCTGAAGTCCAGTAGGCAGTGACATAGTAGAAGTAATGTGTTCTGCAGAAGTATGAGGATGAACTGAAGTAGCAGGACAAATAATACTGGCACCATATGGAAATACTGATTCATTGAACACAACATGAACAATAGTATAAACTTTGTGAATAGCTGGATCATAACATCTAGAACCCTTGTGAAAAGGGCTATATCCTATAAATACACAAGAAGTAGATCTAGGACTCAATTTATCCTTTCTAGTGTGAACAATATTTGGAAAGCACAAACATCCAAAAATCGTTAGGAAAGCATAGTCTGGTATTCTGTCAAACAAAACTGCATAAGGACATTGATAGTCTAATAACTTTGTTGGTGTTCTGTTGACAAGATATGTGTCTTTTAAAAATTCATTAAACCAAAATCTCTAAGGTAGAGAAGCTCTAAAATATATTGTATTACCAACCTCAGTAATCTGCCTGTGTTTTCTTTCAGCAGCCCCATTCTATTGATGAATATTTGGACAAGAAATTCTTACAGAAATACCATTAGAATCTAGAAAAGCTCTAAACTGTCCCTTAACTAGTTCATAAGCACCATCAGTTTGAAACTACTTGATTTTGAAATCCAATAAACTTTTCATTGAAGTTTTTAAAAATTTGAAACAGGATAAACTATCAGATTTACACTTCATTGGAAAAATCCAATTGAATTTACTGTAGTCATCTACAAACAAGATGTATCTATATCCTAAACTAGACTGTATGAGAGCAGGTCCCCAAATGTCACAGTGGATAAGAGCCAAAGGCTTAGTAGAAATAGAACTAGAGCTAAAAAATGGTAAATATTTGCTTTTCCCAAGCTGACAAGAGCTGCATACATTCTCAAACACTTTACTGGAGAGCTTGATAGTTGATGAAGGGTCAAGTTTCTTGATTATTTTTGCAGCTGGATGGCCTAGTCTTTGATGTCATATGTCAGGTGAAGCTAAAACTGAATAAAGAGCTAAATTATATGCTGGCTGTAGAAGATGTTGGTGAGATGACTTCATAGGATATAGATTGTGCTTCATCAAACCTCTAGCCAGTACTTGTTTATTGAGAATTTACTTTATTTCATAACCCCAAGGAAAGAATTCAAAAGAACATTTATTATCAGCAGTGAATTTTGCAATGGAAATAAGATTATGTTTGATATGTGGCACAAACAAAACATTATCCAACACAAAGGACTTAAAACTAGTGGCAGGAGCTAAAGTAGTTTTACCAGTAAGAGATATTGGTAGAAGCTTACCATCACCAATCATAACTTGTTCATCACCAGTGAATTCCTCTGAATTTTTAAGAATTGTAGAATCATTGGTCATGTGGCTTGTTGCACCTGAATCAGGGATCCAGACAGGACCAGTCTCATCAGCTCCCCAATGACCAGTAGGAGTAAAGTATTCACCAGAAGTAGCAGGAGTTGTAGTATTTGCAGAAGATTGAGAAGCATCAGCAGTCCAAGGATTGAAAACTAGAGATGAAATCTTCATTCCAGCAAAAGCTTTTTGAACAACTGAATTTGAAGTCTTCTTAGAAGCAGAATACCTTAATCTACACCTAATAGCAAAGTGTCCCAACTTATTACAGATTTGACATGAAATAGTTGAATAGTCAACTCTTTGATATGGATTGAATTCACCTCTTGGTAAGGTGGTACCACCATTACTAGGAGCAGAAGAATTAGTACCAGAACCTCTGTAAGTTGGCAATGTCTGTGAATTGCTTGGGGAGGAAGAAGAACTTCCAGTTGAGTGATGAGAATTAGGAAATTTACACACAAAAAAGGCAGAGTTTGTGGGATCTATGATTAGAGGAGAATAATTTTCTTGCTCTTGATCTTTAATCCAATGTTCATGATGGATGAGTCTAGCTCTAAGTTCACAAAAAAAAAGAGGAGTTTCTCGATTTTGAATAGTAGTAACAAAGTGAGCAAACTCTCTCCCTAATCCAGATAATATGTATATAACTAAATCTTCATCGGTAACAGGTTCACCAATTTCAGCTAAAGAGTCAGAGATAGACTTGATTTGTTGAAGAAACTCAAAGATAGAGATGTTACCTCTCTTGATTGTGTGAAGTTGAGATCTAAATTGAGTTTTTCTTGCAAAAAACTGTTGGGTAAAGATTCTTGAAAGATGATCCCATTTGTCCTTAGCAGTAGTCTTTCCAAACAATTCAGAAGCAAGACACGATAAAACTGTAGCGTTGATGCAAGAACTTACAAATTGATCCATCGAGTGCCATTCAAGAAACTGCAGATTAGGTGCTTGGAGAGTGTTCTGAATCAAAAATTGAGGTGGTTGAGGAATAGATCCATCCACAAGACCGTATAAGTTGGTGATGATCAAGATTGATGATAATTGATCCCTCCAAACAAGAAAATTGGATCCATCGAGTTTTATTGAAGCAAAATTTGAGATGTTCTGAAAAGGATGTTGTGGACAACGAAAATAGATTGAAATTGTGGTGGTTGTGGTGAAATTGGAGGTTGTTGTTGTTGATTCATCAATGGTGAACCAGAAAGAGGTGGAAACACATATGAATTTAGGTTAGGAAAAAGATTGTTAGTGTTGTAGTTGTTTGGATTTGGTTGTTGTGCAGCAGAGGAAGAATTGTTGGTGGTTCTAGGCATGATTGCTCAAGAACAAGGTTGTAAGAATCGAGTTAATCAGATCTTAGGGTTGGAAATTGAAATTCCACTCTTGGTATCTGATACCATATAGGAACTGTGATTAGTTGTATTGATTCAGTTAAGTTTACAAGGAGAGAGGAAAGAGATACTTATAGTATCTGATTTACAGAAGAAAAGCAAAGCAGAAAAGAAAGATACAAGTTCTGTTACAATGAGCTATCAAGGTACACATGTCCCAAGTACATTGGTTGATAGACATGATGAGCTGTACATGCTGACTGTGTAGGATGATGAGTTGTATATGCTGACTGTGTCTTGTAGTGACTGTAGATGATGACCGTCTCTGACAATTTCTTCAGCATCAAAATGTCTGATTACCGAGAAAACCATTTCTCAAAAGCCAAACTTTTCCCTTGGGAAGGGAAAACTCATAAACACCCCCTCTCTCTCTCCTTCCGACCTAGTGCAGCACTGCAGCTTTACATTTGTTGGACAACTTTTGACATGTAATTTAAGAGTGCGAATTCGTGCACACTCTTTAACGAGTGTATATTTCACAATTTAATCTCTGCCCTTGATTTAATTTAGGGAGTTATGTAACGAGGGTCGTGATTCTAAACATGAAGGGTAATAGAGCCATCCGTTAAATAATCAACCAATTAGAAAAATATGTGAATTATACACTCGTTAGAGGAGTGTGAACAGATTCAAACTCATAATTTAACGGCCGTTCCATCCGGCCAATGACCAAAAATTCATATCCTCGCGACCAAAATTCTTCCTTGGTGAGCCGATTTTTTAGTGAATTTGTTGACATGAAATTGAGCGATTTTGCTGGCCGCATTTGCTCAAGGAATTTTTAAATAACGGGCGTCACAATCAATCAAGTAAATTTGAACAACCTTTTTGGCTTAACAAACATTTTTGTAAATTTTTGTAACTATTACCATGACCAACCATATGTTAAATGGTTGGTTGAGATGTCGAAGAATTTGTGCGCATTGTTACCCATAATATGTGCATTTGTTTGTATGATCTGAAGTTTACCTCTTGCCTCAAAATCTATTCAGCCACCCAAAGTTGTCATGTTGGATAAAGTTTGCCATACAGGTTAAATACTCCAATAGACCCGAAATTTGTTTTATAACCAAAACTTTATCGGTGCTATAATTTGGTTAACGATAGTAGACGTTATTTTAAATGATGACTTTTTGTAGTTATCTGAGAAGAACCGGGTCTGCCCGTCAGGCGGTTGCATTCAGCTGAGAACCTCATGACTGCCGAGTAAGAGCAACATTTCAATCTTATCACCCCTATAATTTTTCTTTCGCAAAGTAACTGTTTCTATATCAATATGAACAAAACTTACAAGGATATTTCCCCTACCAGACGAAAAATGATCACAAGTTGAAATAGAACTACTTGTCGACATAAAAAGACCCGACATTCCATGAACTAAACACAAGTTGCACTGCGTACAACGTCCCCACAACACAAAACTTAGTGACAGAAACACGCCATTCCTTCTTATCCTTAAAACTAGAATCTACATAGTCCATCAAAGTTGACTACAATACTTACTATGATTGCATAATTCAAAAGTCTCGCTCTTTTCTTCTTCTTTCCGCTTACTATATATACTCATCGTACTTCAGTCATAATCAGTTCAAAGTGAAAACCAGGTAACTGAACGACGACTTCACAGTCCAACTAGTGGCCCCAACTTCACTTTCAGCATCTTTAATTTGTGTGAAAAACGTCAACAACAGTACCACCTAGATTAGGTTGATTGCATTTACTACAACTTGCTGCTCCACTTGCACAAATCTTCTAGAGAGTTGTATAATGCACAAATGACAAACCCCTTAGCTTTGCACCTTTCACACTAGCTAGTTGCCGTGTTGGTGAACTGAAGCTATCCCATAGACCCATACTACTCTTGTTCGTTGCTTTGTTAGTATATGAGTGAAGTGTGAAGTGGATAACTGGGAAAGAGAGTCGAACAAATCACTGCTGCAATAGATTCTTATGTTGAATTTGATTCTATCGATCTCTTTATAAGGGATTCAACTTAGTTTAGTTTTTTCTCATCGGTAGTGAGCTCAAAAACCAGAAATGGGATTCAGAAATGATATTATCATCTCTTTCAAGTTCATCTTACTGTTTTCTTATTTTTTCTCAATAGTTTTATCTCAAAGTTCGATTTCAGATGAGATTGAAGCTTTGAAAGCGTTCAAAAGTTCAATCAGACATGACCCGTTGGGTGTTTTATCTAACTGGACTGATGACAAACTTCATTGTTATTGGTCTGGTATTGTTTGTGACGATGTAACTAATCGTGTTGTTTCGATTACTCTTTACGAAAGTGAGCTCGAAGGCGAAATTTCTCCGTTCCTTGGGAACTTATCGAGTTTGCAAGTTCTTGATTTATCTACGAATTCGTTCAATGGTTCAATTCCTTCTCAGTTAGGAAACTGCCTGGAGCTTACTGGGTTAGGACTTGCGGAGAATTCATTGTCAGGTGTTATTCCTGAGGAGTTGGGTAAACTGAAAAATCTTCAAATTCTGGGAGTTGCAACCAACCGTTTGGAAGGAAGCATTCCTGATAGCATTTGCAGCTGCACAGCCTTGATTGGGCTTATCTCATACGAGAACAAACTCACCGGTACGATCCCTTCTTGCATCGGTAATTTGGTCAATCTTCAAGTTCTTAAGCTTTTTAATAACACTCTGGTTGGTTCAATACCTGTTTCTATTGGGAAGTTGGGACTTTTGCAAGGTTTATATTTGAATGAAAACAAGTTATCAGGCGTAATACCTTCGGAAATCGGAAATTTGTCAGAGTTACTGCAGCTTGATATTTTTGGTAACCAATTTGAGGGAAGAATACCACCTGAATTAGGCAATTGTCAGAAACTAGTGGGTTTGAAAATGTACACTAACCGGTTTACTGGAAGTATTCCTCCAACTTTATCCAATCTTACATCATTAGTAAACTTAACTCTATCAGAAAATCAGCTCACCGGAGAAATACCTTTTCAACTCGGCTACCTCACATCATTACAGTCCCTGAGGTTGCACTTGAATAATTTAACCGGTAGTATTCCGTCGTCTCTGACAAACTTGAAAAATTTAACGTATCTGTCTTTGAGCCAGAATGCGTTGACTGGAGAAATCCCGTCAGATATTGGCTCACTTTATAAACTGGAATCACTGTTTCTTAACAGCAATCTCCTGAGTGGTTCTGTACCATCTAGCATCTCTAACTGTTCACTTCTTCTCCGAATAAGCTTAGCTGTGAATAGATTAACTGGGCCGATCCCTTCCGGTTTGGGGAATATGCAGAATCTATCCTTCTTATCCGTCAGTCATAACAAAATGTCAGGTGAAATTCCTGAAGACATATTTAACTGCACAAATCTTGTAACTTTGTCATTGGCAGTAAATAGTTTCACTGGGTCATTGGCATCTAGCATTGGAAAACTCTCTAAACTCAACATTCTGCAAATCCATACAAATTCTTTATCTGGATGGATTCCTCCAGAAATCGGGAAGTTAACCCAGTTGTTTTCTCTTGAATTAGGCGGAAATAATTTTTCAGGTATGATACCTTCTGCATTATCGAAGCTTTCATTCCTTCAAGGGCTTTCCTTACCTGAGAATGCTCTAGAAGGCACCATTCCGACAGAGATATTTGAACTTAAAAATCTTGCTGAACTGAAGTTGCAGAAAAATAGATTCGGTGGTCCTATTCCGGACTTGTTTTCAAAACTTGATAAGCTTACTTACTTGGATTTGCACGGCAATAACTTTCAAGGGTTCATACCAAGCAGCTTGCGCTTTCTTAACAGACTTTCGGTACTGGATCTTTCTCGCAATAACCTCACAGGAGCTATCCCTGGAAATGTGGTTAATGGTATGAAAGAGTTGCAGATACTCGTAAACTTTTCAGGCAATTTCTTGTCAGGGAGGATCCCGGAAGAGCTCGGTGAGTTGGAAATGGTGCAGGCCATTGATTTGTCTAGCAATAATCTGTCAGGAAGCATTCCTGTTACACTTGGAGGCTGCAAGAACTTGTTACTACTGGACATTTCCGGAAACACCCTTACTGGTAAAATTCCTGACAAGATTTTTTCTCAAATGTACTCTTTATTGAGCTTGAATCTTTCAACTAACACATTGAATGGTACGCTCGAGGAAAAGTTTACAAATCTGAAACACATCAGCAGCCTTGATCTATCTATAAACAATTTTACCGGCAGCGTCCCCGAGAGTTTTACAAACCTTTTCACCCTTAAACATCTCAACCTTTCATTTAATCAGTTTGAAGGACCTGTTCCAACAAAAGGAATATTCAGAACTATTGGTTTATCTTGCTTGGAAGGTAACCCGTCACTTTGTGGAACCAAATTTCTGAGCTCATGCATCAGCAAAAGCCACGCAAATTCTCGTAGCCGGTTCTCCAAGAAGTCTATCTTGATTCTAGGCGTTCTTGGAACTGTAATTGTACTTCTTCTCATGGTTCTTATTGTTGTAATTTTCCGTCGGCATGCTAGTAAAAGAGATCCAAAAAGGTGATGTGGACTCAGAAAGACAATACTCTATAACTCCTGCTTCACTGAAGAGATTTGAAAGAAAAGAAATAGAATCAGCAACAGACTTCTTCAGTGAAGGTAATGTGCTTGGCATAAGCAGTTTGAGTACTGTTTACAAGGGTAGATTGGAAAGTGAAACACTTGTAGCAGTAAAGAAGTTGAATTTAGATCAGTTCCCGGAGGAATCAAACAAGTCTTTTGACAGAGAATTGAAGATCTTGAGCCATTTGAGGCACAAAAATCTGGTTAAGATACTTGGTTTTGCATGGGAGAGCGGGAAACTGAAGGTTTTGGTTCTGCGGTACATGGAGAATGGGAACTTGGAGAGTGTTATCCATGATAATAGCACAGACAGGTCAAGGTGGACATTTGATGAGCGACTGAAAGTGTGTATTTCTGTCGCCAATGCAATGGTTTACTTGCACTCTGGTTACGGCGACCCAATTGTGCACTGTGATCTTAAACCGTCGAATATTCTTTTTGATGAACACTGGGAAGCTCATGTTAGCGACTTTGGAACAGCTCGAATTCTAGGTGTTCATCTTGGTAACGAGAATGGCATTTCCTTGTCATCTGCATTTCAAGGCACAGTTGGATACTTGGCACCAGGTATTTACTCTCAAACTTATTTCAATAGTTTAATATTAATACTAATGGTCACTGACAGAACATGTTAACATATTTCAGAGTTTGCGTATATGAGGAAGGTTACGACTAAGGCAGACGTTTTCAGTTATGGGGTATTATTGATGGAGTTCTTAACTGCGAAAAGACCTACAGGGACAATAGAAGAGAACGGGTTTCCGATTACTCTGCGGCAGTTAGTGGAGAGAGCTCTCGCAAGTGATGGAATTCTTAAAATATTGGATCATGATATGAGCTTATCATCCGTAGGAGGGGAAGATAAATTAGTATTGTTGCTTGAACTAGCTCTCTCTTGTACCTGTTCTTTCCCTGAAGATCGGCCTGACATGAATGAGGTTTTATCAGTGCTTGTAAAGATAAGTGAAGGTAATATGGATCCTAAAACATGAAGATAACATTAATTCAAGTATTGTAGTCAAAATGGAGAAAAACAATGGGGGACTAGAAATCGAATGTGGATGGGGTTGAAAACTAATTGAGATTGGGATTGGTTTTACTTTTTGAATTTTGGTTGAGCCTATAATGGGTAGTAAATGTGACTTCCGATTACATAGTAGACCTCTTTACCGAAATCCTAGCATAATCGGTAGTCAAGATAATTCATAACTACCGAATATAGAGTAGCCCCAAAATGAGATATTGCAAAAGTTCTCAATATTTTGAATTTTGGTTGAGCCTATAATCGGTAGTAAATGAAGTTATCCTGACTACCGATTATGTAGTGGCTCTCTTTGCAAATATCCTACCATAATCGGTAGTCAAGATAGTTCATAACTACCGAATATAGAGTAGCCCCAAAATGAGATTTTGAAAAAATTCTCAATTTTTTGAATTTTGGTTGAGCCTATAATCGGTAGTAAATGAAGTAAAATCCTGACTTCCGATTATACAGTGGCTCTCTTTACAAATATTCAACCATATTCGGTAGTCAAAATAGTTCATATAACTGCCGAACACAGAGTAGCCCCAAAATGAGATTTTATAAAAATGCCTTCTTCTTTTTTGAATTTTGGTTGAGCCTATAATCGGTGGTAAATTAATTTATCATTAACTTCCGATTAATAGTAGCCCCAAATACGCATTTAACACAATTTCATATCAATCGGTAGTATCTTTCCGTTATTTAACTCCCGATTTAGTATTAATAATCGGACACAAAATAACTTCCGATTATTTAAGGGCATTAACGTATTCTACTATCTTTTGGACATCCCTTAACCTTGTTTATGGGTTGGGAATAAAAAAATTGTCCCTAATTCTTTTGGGGTCGCCCTAGAAATGCCAAGATTTTTTAGACATATTTTCTCAAGCCTACTTATTAGGTATATTATCTAACCTACACTTAACCAAAATCAAAAAAAAAAAAAAAATTGGCTGCGAGGGTGACTTCAGCTAGGAGAAGCCATACCACATTTCCAATCCTTGAGAAAAAGTTATGGCACGACCTCTTTGGTCAAAATCGACTAAGAGTTTTCTATTATTTACAACACCAAAGTATTGTAACTAATAAATTTTACGGCCGCCAATGGCGGGTATCAGTTTGCTTGGTGGGTATATTGTCTATATGGATTTGGTAGACTCCCAATAAAACTGGTATCCTCATCAACATCATTGAATTTTGTCTCACAATGGTAAGGTAAAATGGTTGCATTATATTTAGGTACTGCTAACCTTAGTTTGAAGGCCTTCAGGTTCAATTATAAATATTGTTTTTCTTTTCTAATTTTGTAACTAGAAACCTCTTTGTTTGCACCTGACTCTGCCCATGACTCGGCAAAGTCAGACATCAGACCGTTTGTTTTTATTTTCATGTATAGAAATTCCCCTGAATCATGGGCTCAAACCACTGACTTATGTGTATTGAAAATAATACCCTCGATGTTTTATATTAACCATTTCTTTTTTTTTTTCGTTTTTCATTTTCTTCCATCGGGTGTAGAGATGGGAAATGGAGGAACCAAACCCCAGATATTCTTCTCAACTGATCTCCTTCATCTCTCTCAACTCATGTCCTTTAATGCGAACCACTGGAACCAAACCCCAGATATTCTTTTAATTCATTTTCTTGTTGATCTCCTTCATCACTCTTAACTCATCTCCTTATCTCTTTCAACCCCAAAAGAATCATAAACTTCGGGTATGATTTTAAATTTAAATTATATTTATTCTTCATCCATATCTTTTCTCTCATATTCTTATGGTTTTCAGTGATCAGGACGTGTTTTTTTCTTCATACTTCAATCGGAGATTTTATATATGGTGTTGCTAAATATTGTCAAAATAATGTTTATAACACTAAGGGTTTACTTTGGAACTTCATACGGTTGTGGTTTGGGTTCTCTGGAGGGAACGATATGCTCGTATTTCTAACAAGAGAAAGTATCTTAGAACTGATGATGATCTTGGTATACGTTAAAGTTAAATCTCTTGTAAGCGCTTGGGCGATAGCATTTGGACATACTGTATTTTCAAGATCCATCCACAATTTTGATGCATTTCATTGGATGTATATTTATTACAGTTTATTTTTAGTTTTGTTTAATAAACAACACCATGGCAAAAGAAGAATTTAAGAGGAAATTCCAAACAACAAGGAAGTTGAAGAAAAGATTTAGGAAATTGTCAAGATTCTAAGAAGTTCAGAAGTTCATCATCAACAGTTGAAGACCGAAGACCAAAGATTGAAGACGTTTCTATGGATGATGTGAAAGTGGTGTTGATTGCCGATCGGATGTGAAGGTAAGTGAGTACTCCCATACTTGTTAATGATTTATTTCCTTTCTTAGAGATCATCCGAAATATATTCTTTTTTTCCACAATTTTGTGGAGTCTCCAGAAATTATTTCGGAAGGTTCTCCTTCCCACCATTCAACGTGTGCATGATTTCTCTCTTCATTCCTGTCTGCACACATGAGAGACTAAAAAAGCGGTCTTTTTGAGTGCAATTATCATAAAACCCTATTGGTGAGGCAGAAGTCGAGGCTTGTGATCACTCTCGAACCCGAATTCTTTCATATGGTATGGTTATTTCTCGCTCAACTCTTAAGGATGAGAATGCGTTCTTTGGTAATTCTAACTTCGTGTTACTAGCATGCAGAAACTCTATGTCCTCATAGCTCCTTGGATGCTTAGAACTATACTACGCTCCGAAGTTGGAGAAGGTTTTGTGGGTACACTCTGGTAAACCCTCACGAGACTATAAATCATCCACTAGGGATACCTAGGGGTTTAAAGGATTAGTGCATACGCTAAATGCATTCGAAAGACCAGCGACAGTGGTATAGTTAGGATTTCTTAAATTCTGTTTCACTTGAGGACAAGTAAAATTCAGGTTTGGGGGTATTTGATGGAACGCGAAATTGGGGGATATTGATTACTTCTCCCAACCCATGGTGTCTGCTAAGGGGTGACTTTTGGGTATGAAAATACTAAAATACCCTTCCCTCAAAATAAAAATTAAAAAACTTAAATTCAAAAAACAAAATCATATCCCCCATTTCCATCTCCACTTCTTATTAATCACTTTCAGGGTTAGAGCTTTGAAACCCAAATATTCCCTATTCCCTTTCAAATTCTAAACTCTCTCCACTCTCTTTCAAATTCTCTTCTCCTTTTCTGCCGGCTCCTCACTTTGGAAACGAATTTTTTTTTTTTTAATTCGAAAGTGATGAAGATCATGCTGCAAGTGATGAAGACCATGCCGAAATTGATGAAGACCATGCCGGAAACCGGTGCCGGTCATGCTTGGTAACTAGCATTCAATGCCGTAACTAAGTACCGGCATGCTCAATAGAAATCTATCAATGCCGGTAGTCTAAGTGAAAAAAAAAATGAAGTTTCCTGGATACTTTTCATCATGTGCCGGCATAGAAATTTAAGCAACATACTATGCCGGAAACCGGTGCCGGCATGCTCGAGAATTAACTACTTGTGCCGGAAGTGGACTGATTAAAACCAGAAAAAACTCAAAACGGAATATTTTTTTACATCGCCGGAAGTGATGAAGACCATGCCGGAATTGGTGAAAAAACATGCCGGAAAATGATGCCGGCATGCTCGATAGAAATATATCAATGCCGGTAGTCAAATGAAAAAAAAATTGAAGTTTCCTGGATACTTTTCATCATGTTCTGGCTTAGAAATTTAAGGAAAAACCATGCCGGAAGTAGACTGATTAAAACCAGAAAAAATAGGTTTTGAAGATCAAAACCTGAAAATTTATGAAAATTTCCAGCATGCTCGAAAATCAGATAACTGTGCCGGAAGTAGACTGATTAAAACCAGAAAAAATAGGTTTTGAAGATCAAAACCTGAAAATTTATGAAAATTTCCAGCAAATGCCGGCATGGTTGTTTGGTTGAATACAATGCCGGCACCAAGCTATTTCAGCTGCAACAATGGTGGATTCAAGGAAAAAAAAATCAAATTTTCAACCTCTTAGCAGCAATTCTCTCTTCACAATCATTCTCCACTTTCACCAAAAAAAGTTCTCTCTCAAATTTTTTTTCCATCTTTCTACTCTCATCTCATTCACCCAAATACAAATACACACTAATCATTTAACAAATACTTAAGATTTTTACTAATTATTATTAACCACTAAACCTGATTAGTGATGGGTAGATTAGGATTTAAAAAAATACTTAGATAAGGGGTGACCCCGAATTGATATCTGGATCAAATTTTTGTCCTTTTCTTATATCCCCAAATTCCTTTTTATATCCCCCAATTTCGCGTTCATTTGATGAGTGCCAAATAGTGCATATTTTTACACCTTTTTATTGGCTTTTAACTCATCTTTTGCGCTTTAAAATCATATATTATCCAAATTCTGCATTCTCTCTGTTTTCAAGAATAAATATTTGTACTAATTAATTTTGTGTTTTTAGGAAGTAAATAAAAGCTTGGATGAATTGAGAAGGAAAAAGAAGCGGAGAATTGGCGACAGTGGAAGAGAGACAACAAAGGATCCCGTTGGAAAGTAGTGAAGAATATTTTCTGCACCTTAGCAGCGAATGAAGAATATCTTTTGCACCTCATCCGCAAGTGAAGAATGTAGCTTTCACGTCTCAAAACTAGAAGTGGGCTTGAGATACTAGGTTTGAAGAAGATTTGGGCCTAAAAGAAGACATTCCAAGAGATAAAACCCAAGATCCAAGACCCAAACCCGTTTCCACTATGAGCCGTCGGATTTGATACAGATGCTCAGCATCCAAGGCATCTCGACGGTGTGCATCAATGCTTGATACTCCTGCCTCACACCCGAGCATGCTCTATCCTTCCCCTATTCTAGCAACAGCCAAACACTCCTTCTCTTCGTACTTTCTTCTTCCCGACATAACCACCACCTTCACTTCACGTCTCTCTATCAATCAACCCCATTATCAACCACCACTGAGCATAGCCAACCCATCAGCCACCCTATGCAATCAATCAACCTTCTAATCTCTATCTATCTCCATCTTAGCTTCTCTCTTATCAAATACAGTAACCCCAGAAGCTAGGATTGAGAGAGATATAGTTAGGTTTATCTCACAACTAACGCAAATATCAAATCAAGAGTTGCAGGTCTGATTTGCAGAAGGGGTTTGTCGAAAATCACGTTAAGGGTGAGTGGTTGTTCTCTAATTATCGATTTCTAGTGATTGGGGAGAAATTCGAGTATAAATAGGGAGAAGATTGTAATGTAAAATTCATGCTCGGATTAGCTGGTGCACCAAGCAGTAGTTCATGTTTGATTTTATTATCGCCGTGATGTTCTAATTTCATAGTTAGGGTTTAGATGAAACCATTAATCCATTGCTCAGTTTAATTCAAGTTTTCATATTGTTCTTGTTGTGCTATATTGTTTTGGATAAATATAATCTTAGTTCTTCAACATTTTGCTCTCACAGTGTATGCCATGTATCCATTGTAGTTAGAATACCACTGTGTTGAATGTGCTGCAATTCATGCTTCATTGACTGTTATTGATCCTTAGACTAATTGTGCCCTGAGAAGACAGTTATTGCTTTGGAAAGATACCCTAATTGCGATTAGAATATCCATATTAGGTTTGTTTAATTATCTAAGTGATTAATCTGCAATTAGTTGTTTTGTGAGAGGGAAGCTAATACCAGGACTAGGAATCATCTTAGTGACACTGAACCATCCTCTTAAAACCACCCTGGATAGGCGTAAGACCACTGGTATCCATTACAAGGGACAAGATTAGTATTGAGACTGAATTGACTTGGTGTGGGTTAAGAGGTGGATTCGACTGCCATGGCGTCTTTGTTATCTGCTTGTTTAGAGTCGTCACTATTTGCTTCTTTATTTTACTGTTGTACTCTCTACCAACGTTTAGCAGTATAGGCAACAAACCTCCCTTTGTGTTATTCTCTTGATTGAATCAGTGTAGTAAGACTTTGGCTTCAACTTACACCCACCTTGTCCCCGTGGATCGACTTATGCTTGCTAGGTGTTGCATATCGACATTGTGCACTTTCAGTTATCATTGTAGGTATTGTTTATAGACCTACCATCCCTTATGCGTCTAAAGGTACACGGACGAACCGGTTTGGGAACCCCGAGAGAGTTGCCAATCGAATCAAGATCACGATCATGGCAAATTTGTCCAATCAAGCAAGGGTAAACCAACATCTTGATGGGTAAAGTTATCGAAGTCATTTGATAAATGATAAAACCACAAATATCGAGACTTTGAACACCCGATTCAAGGAAATAGACTAATTCCGCAAACTCATGACTCCACCAAGAATTCTCAATTATAGAGGGACAAAGATTGGGGATACCAAGTTTCCCAAATGCCAACAACGGAATACTAAAATCATTAGTAGGAAACTTTCCTTGATTCCAAGCTACCTTCTTGCCACAAAGCCCAAGAGAGATTTCATCACATGATGGACGTTCATCACTTGGTCTAGGAAGACGCACGTTCCCCAACGGAATGTTGGTAATCTTTGAAATTGATTCTCTATCAACAAGAAATCTTTCTCTATTTATCATGGATTTGAATTCCATCTTATTAAGATCAACATCATGAATGTTGGCATAGAAAATTCTTGTGAGAGAATCAAAACCTTGACCATAACCATCAAAGATATTCCCAAGCTTGAATTTTTTAAAGCAAGCTAAATCCTCTTCATGCCCACTAAAGATATCCAATTTCTTTTCAAGGATGAAACCTTTAGATGAAATCTTTTAAAAAATTCTAGCACAATAATCATCCACAAACCTAATCCTAAGAGAATTTTGGTCATAAGGAAAATCCAAGCTAGAGGTATTTGAGCTTTTGGAGCTTCTTTTTGAGCCCTTAGAATTCATCATGAGATCTAAGAAATTGAAAGGAAAAGGAATTTACTTACTTGGAGTGAAACTTGAACACCCTTTCTTTTAATTTCTCCAATGAGGCTTCAATGGAGGAAATACACAAAACCCTAGAGGTTCACGTACGCGGACGGGTGATGAAGAAGAGAGTGTGCGAACTTCTTCTTTATAAGACCAAAGATGGGCTTGAACCCGTTTGTGAACCGCGACTCACACAAGGAAAGTGAGATTTTTCTTAACCGTTTGCACATCAAAGGTTATGCATCCCTTGATAACACACTTTGTCAGAGACAATGGATGCATAAGAAATATTTAATTGGTATTCTAAAAGAGAATAACAAACCTGTACACAATTCAAACCAAGAGGCATAATGCGCAGAGGAATTCTCATGCAACATTTATGGATGATATGTGTGAACAGTCCCCGTTGTGTAATCAAAATAATGATGATAGTCAGGGCAATCAGAGCTTTCTCTCCTTTGTTGAACCTGGTTAGAAGGAAAATTCTTCCGATTCCTAGGTTGCACAGTATTATTTGGTTTAACATGTACAGAACCTTTTTAGGAATGATTCTTAGACTTAACATATTTAAGTTTTTCTAAGAATTTAAAAACGCCTTCGAACGCTCTGAATAGATCTTTATCAATTGATCCATTATGATGGTACTCCTCAAAGAGATCAAGATTTGATCTATTGAGGGTCCATATCCTATAGCGTGAGGAACGTTTTCTTAATGTTTCCTTCTTTTTATTTTTTCCTTTAGATTGATACTTATCATCTAAACCTTCCTTTTTAGATGAAGAGAGACTATCATGAGAAACCAGCGGTTTTGACCATAATAATCTTTGAGAAATCTTTAAGGAATTCTGGCGTGCGTTACAGATGCTAAGAGCAAGTTTTCCAAAGAAATTTCCCATGGGACAATTTTTAAGGAACGAACAAACACAAACTTGTTAGGTTTAAGGTGTTTGCCTGCTCTGATACCAATTGAAAAAGCGGGGGTCTAACAACCACACCCAATATTTCGCTTAGTAATCTTTATGGACAAACTCCAATATACTTTCTAGAGAATCAACTAGACAGTCAGACTCAATCTAGAGAAAAGTATATCAAAGAGTTTATATCTCGATCTCTCAATTTGATTACTAAAGAAAAATAGAAATCTGCGAGTCTTTATCAAAGAGAGATAACTTGGATGGTACCAAAGACCAATATCCAAGTGTCAATCAATTTAAATCAACAACCAAAAGGTCGGATATTCTAATTGATTGAACAACGCACAACCTGTGATATTTCAATTATATAAACAAATATAATGCGGAATAGAAATAACACAGACACGAATTTTGTTAACGAGGAAACCGCAAATGCGGAAAAACCCGGGACCTAGTCCAGATTGAACACACACTGTATTAAGCCGCTACAGACACTAGCCTACTCCAAATTAACTTCGGTCTGGACTGTAGTTGAACCCCAACCAATCTCACACTAATCCAAGGTACAGTTATGCTCCTACGTCTCTGATCCCAGCAGGATGCTACGTACTTGATTCCCTTAGCTGATCTCACCCACAACTAAGAGTTCCTACGACCCAAAGTCGAAGACTATAATAAACAAATCTGTATCACACAGAAAAGTCTACAGTAATAGATAAATCCGTCTCCCACGAATATACCTACGAGTTTTTGTTCCGTCTTTTGATAAATCAAGGTGAACAGGAACCAATTGATAATTCAGACTTATATTCCCGAAGAATAGCCTAGTATTATCAATCACCTCACAATAATCTTAATCGACACAGCGAAAAAAGATATTGTGGAATCACAAACGATGAGACGAAGTGTTTGTGATTTCTTTTTATCTTTCCTATCGGAGATATAAATCTCAAGCCAATTATTCCAATTGAACTCGTACGATAGAAACAGCAAGATCAGATCACATAACTACAAGAAAGTAGTATCGGTCTGGCTTCACAATCCCAATGAAGTCCTTAAGTCGTTAACATGGTTTAGAAGAAGAAACCAAAGATTAAAGGAGAATCGAATCTAGCTTAGCACAACTAGTATCACACAGAATGTGTGGGGATTAGGTTTCCCAGTTGCTAGAGTTCTCCCTTACATAGTCTTTCAAATCATAGTTTGCAATCAATGTTAGCTTAGTAACAAAGCATTCAATATTCACTGTTAGATGAAAACCTGATTAGATTCAAGCTAATATTTCTCAACCGTTGGATCAAAACCTTAGCTTGTTATATGATAGACACATTTTTGTGTCTGATTTAATCTCAATTGTATATTTTGTTAGTGCTCGATTTTGTATTTATTATGGCTTTTTGGTGTCTTTGTAGGTGTTTTTGGAGAAATAAACATGTGTGGAAAAATTGGCTCGAAAAGTGGTATTTGCGCTCGTGGGAGAAAATTACTATTCGGACCCCTCATTTGGATAAGGGGAACCTAGTCGATAAGGGGTAACCCATCGTTATTTGTACCCCAAGACACCCCAAGTGTTAAAGGCACCAGCGTGTTGGATATGGGCTATCACCTTCTTCTCCACGTTCAAATGTATTTTTGGCGGGAATCAAAACCAGTAAACTGTGAAACTTGCTGGTTTGGTTTTAAGGAGATTTAATCAAAGTATTACATGCAATTGGATTCGTATAAACTTTGTTAGTACAAGAAAATTTGGTAGTATGTTCGTTTTCGTATAAACTGTTGTTTCACGAGTAAACAGGGGACGGAGGATTTCTCGGAGTCGGTTGTGCTACATAACAAGAGTTCGGGCGAGTTTCTATCTGATACTTTCTTGGACATGGATTAGTATGGTCCTGTGGCGTTGAAACACACATGGTAATTGATTCAAAATCGGAAAAAAAAAATGAAAAGAAGAGATAGTTACCGAAAACAGGGCAATGGAGAGTACGGGATTCTGTTTCTATATTTGGGAAGCTCGTGAGGATTTAGGGAAGGAAATCTTCTTTGCAGGATTCGACTATATCTTGGATAGGAAAGATTCGGATAATCCCAGAGCCGCGTACGAGAAGAATAAAGATAGAAAGGACCGAGACTTGAGAAAGAGGAAAAGAGAGATATCATCGGGATTTCTTTGCCCTGGATGATATAAAAAGAGTTCTTCGAGTCTCACAGAGACCTGTCGAGTATTTGGGGGTCGATTCGGAGGATTGGGAGCAGTTACAGATTCGAAGAAACGAATTGCAGGAAAGCTTCTGCTTCTTTGGAGAAGAAGAAGAAGACGAAGAACAGACCTCCAAAGTGTCATGAGAGGACTGTCGCAAATCTCTTGCAAAAAATAAAAGTATCGCTGAAAGGGCAGTCTTATTTTCTCTCGTAATGTCTTATTTATTCAGCGTTTAAAGGCAGTCTTTTATTCTGTAACACCTCTTTAGCGTTGCGAACTGCCTGATTTATTAGTTTTCTCTTTTTTTTCACCTATTTGAGCTATGAACAATTATTTTGAGCGCGTGAATAATATGAGGAGCTAAACCCCATCACTGGGATTGTTAATTGTTTTATGGTTAATTATTTCGCATGTGGTAATTCTAATAATTCTTTTATGACTTTTTGCATGGATTGTTAATTGTTTTATGGTTTTTATTGAATGGTTGTGATTTCAATTGATGGGTTATACTTAGGTTAAGTCTTTTGATATCCCATGCTTTAGATATACAGTCGTTGCTTTTCAAAAATCTATTTTTGGCAAAGAAAGAGTCAATATCTTATAAGCTATAATTGTCTAGAATTAATAGTTGAACCACATGAATATAAGAATTGGTGGAATCCTGAGTCTCAGTATCTCTCGATTTTTGTGACAAACTTGTGTATATATTTTAGTTTTAAGTCTTAAACCGAGTCTTTACAAGTCTGAGTTGAACGAATCTTTCTTACCACTTTACAACAACTTTCAAAATCACATCAATTTTTGGCGCCGCCGACGCGGACTTGTATTTAGATTTGTTTTAGGTTTTTATTTTTCTTTTTTATTATTTTTGGTCTCTTTTACGCCTTTGGTATTTTTCGATTCTTTTCAGATTTGGAGCGAAGCTACAAGGAAACAAAAGTGCTATAAAAGGAAAGCATCATGAGAGAAGGAAAGAAAAGAGGAGCCAAGGAGTGAAGAAGAAGATTTTGTATATAATTATTTTGTTTTATTTCTAGAAACTGTAAATACGGTTGTATTTTTGTAATTTTTCTTTTTATTTTCGGACACTTTTTGGACTTGGACATTTTTTTTAAAACCCTAAGGAAGGGTTAAAAGTTAAATATAAACTGTTTGCAGGGAAGGACGACAGTTACGATACTGTCTCGGCCCATCTGGTTTGTACACTGACATCGGAGTCGGTGGCCTGAGTCGACTTCAACGGTTCATCGCCCGTCTGGTACGGGAGGTAAGACTCTATCCACCCACGAATCCCCTGTCAGTGGGTTTTATTTTGTGTGACAACTCACACCCCTGCCATAGAATGTCGAACTGGTATTACAATAGCCAACACAATGAATATCCGACTGAGTTTCAAAATGGACGTTACTACTTTGACCATAATGTGAATAGTGGTTGGGAACATCAGCCTTTTCAAGGTTATGGCTCATACCATGATGAGCCCAATTACTATCCATACGCCCACCGGTCATACGAGCAAAATTCCTCTCTACTAGAGTCCGCACGTAAGTTAGCTGAGTCGACACAAAAGTTACTTGAGTCAACACGTAGTTCAGATGAGATGAATGCCTTAGTTATGGACGAAAGCAATACAACATGTGAACTTTCTTTCCTAGATAAAATCAGGAAGTCATGTGAGTCGACTCAGAAAATGTTGTTAGAGGCCCAGGAAAGAAATGCTCAAGATAGTTTTAATTTCCAATATAGTGTTTCCAATAGTACCTTTGAAAATGAAGATAGTTATTTGCATAATCAAGATGACGAGGTTAGAATTGGTAAAACTACTTTAGATGAGGTTCGACCATTTTCATGTTATTACAATGATGATTATGATGAGGATAGTGTTGATGAAGAATTTGAAATGAGTAGGCATAGTGATCAGGAATTTGTTACTCCAATTGAGCTTAACAATGATAATATTATTTCTAGTTTGAATCCAAATAATTTTAATAATTATTCACCTATTCAAAAGGACGAGGATTTGACTAGAGATACCACCGTTTTAGACGATATAGTATTTCCTTATGATTACGAAGCCGATTATGGTTTTGAGGAACGAGTTTATTCTGAGAATATTGTTTTCGAGTCTAGTGATTTAGAAACCTTAGTCTTAGACAAAGAAAATGAACTCGTATAGATGAGTGAGGATGAACCCGACTTAGAAGAATCAATTAACCATTTTCAGGAATCAGATGACCTTGAAATTAGGGAAGTTGTGACTAGTCTTTCTAGAGACACTGAAAACTCTAAGTTTGGGGGCGATTATCATTCTCCATGTGCCTTAACTCTTAAAAAGGTCCCTCACTTGGGACTTGACATTTGTGCCTCAACCATTTTACAAGATTATCTTCATACACGTTTTCCTGAACCTAGTGATGTCCATAGGGAAGTTCAGTTGTTAGAAACCCATCCTCCGGTTGATGTGGTTAGCCCAGGCTATGATACCCAGATTGACTTTGTTTTCCCACCAAATATTTTTCAACCAATTGTGGGAACGTATAAGTTTGAGATGTGTCAATTATTAAGTTTTGAGGGTGAGCCTAAGTACTTTAGGAAATTAGTACCGACACATTTGCATAAGATTGACCGCCGTTTCATCGTGGTCAATTGTGTGAGTCAAAACTGATTGACTTTAAGGATCCGCAATTATTCAGGTTATTATTATGTGCTTCTAAGTTTTTATTTGAGTTTTTACAGACTTTACAACCTGAACCGGATCTTAGCTTTTAGGAAATGCAGACCATGAAAATATTTTATTTGGACCCAGTTATAGAACACGAACACGAACTACGACTAGATGTAGTTGTCTTAAACAGGAAACTAGAAAAGGGTGTGCTTTATTTGTTTATTTTCTTGGCATGTTGCAGATTCCTTTTACTTGTGATAGCTTTATTTGGTTTTGATGACCCACAGAAATTTCGGCTATTACTTTATGATTTTATGAGATGACTAATCCTTTGTTAGTCTGGCTGAAGACTTTAAACTTAGCACTTCTTGGGAGGTAACCCAACATTCATGCGACACGGTAATATCTTTCCTTATCTCTTTTGCTTCAAATGGTAACAGTTTCTCCTTGTTCATGCTTTTAATTTTATCTTTGGAACATTGAGGACAATGTTAGATTTAAGTTTGGGGGTATGGGAGAAACTTTTTAGTTGCATTGATAAACTCCAGAGCCTAGAAATTTATGCGTATTAAGGATGGCACTAACCAATCTAAGTGGAAGGAAGCATTTTGGTTGTAGGAGTTGAGGAACCAATCTGATTAGATGGCAAAATCTAAAGATTCTATTCATAAAAGCATAGAGTTCAGGTGTTAGAATTAAAGAAAAAACATGGTAGTTTCGCCATATCTCGTTGAATCCTTTTCACTTCTATTTCTATTTCGTTTTCTTTAAAATATGTTTGTCTAAGTGATTAGGTGGGGCTCACGATTCAAGTTGTTACCACTGTTAGGGTGAAATAGAGTGATTGAGATACAAAAAAAAAAAGTTGAAAAAAGTTGAAAAAAGTTGAAAAAAAAAGAAAGTGAGACCAGACCATCAGACCAACCGGAATAAATTCAATAAAGTCGACCACTGGAACCCCTGTATATGCCAGTTGTGTTGACCTAGAGTTAGGATTATCGACCACTGGTACCCTTGTATATGTCAGTGTGTTGATATTAGTCTAGACTAGTATCTCAGTCCATTAGGATAGGTTCGTTTTGGCAGTGGCCTTCAGACAGATATGGGAAACACTTTTCACCTTAGTCAACATTAAAACCATCTACGTTTTTCTATATCCATCTCATTATCTATCCATGTGATTGGTCGACTCCGGTTATGATGTCAAGAAACTATCTGAGTAGAGCTCTGTGACTTATATATGAATTTTTAGTATGCTTGAGTGCAAACTCGTGTACAACAATTGGAATTTCGCATCGGGGTACTTCCTCCTGTAGTCAATAAGTATGCCAACCAAGGAGATTCTTTAGTGCCTTCCAAGGTTCTGCGTAGATAGCTAAGGTCCGGAGTAAAGGTTTTGTGGGTACACCTCTGGTAAACCCTCCCGAGACTATAACTCGGCCACTAGGGCCACCTAGGGGTTTAAAGGCTTATTGCATACGCTAAATGCAATCGACGATGCCTGCGACAATGAGTTAGGATTTTATTTTATTTTTGCTCGAGGACTAGCAAATAATAAGTTTGGGGGTATTTGATAGACACATTTTTGTGTCTGATTTAATCTCAATTGTATATTTTGTTAGTGCTCGATTTTGTATTTATTATGGCTTTTTGGTGTCTTTGTAGGTGTTTTTGGAGAAATAAACATGTGTGGAAAAATTGGCTCGAAAAGTGGTATTTGCGCTCGTGGGAGAAAATTACTATTCGGACCCCTCATTTGGATAAGGGGAACCTAGTCGATAAGGGGTAACCCATTGTTATTTGCACCCCAAGACACCCCAAGTGTTAAAGGCACCAGCGTGTTGGATATGGGCTATCACCTTCTTCTCCACGTTCAAATGCATTTTTGGCGGGAATCAAAACCAGTAAACTTTGAAACTTGCTGGTTTGGTTTTTAAGGAGATTTAATCAAAGTATTACATGCTATTGGATTCGTATAAACTCGTTAGTACAAGACAAATTTGGTAGTATGTTCGTTTTTCGTATAAACTTTGTTGTTTCACGAGTAAACGGGGACGGAGGATTTCTCGGAGTCGGTTGTGCTACATAACAAGAGTTCGGGCGAGTTTCTATCTGATACTTTCTTGGACATGGATTAGTATGGTCCTGTGGCGTTGAAACACACATGGTAATTGATTCAAGATCGAAAAAAAAAGGAAAAGAAGAGGTAGTTACCGAAAACAGGGCAATGGAGAGTACGGGATTCTGTTTCTATATTTGGGAAGCTCGTGAGGATTTAGGGAAGGAAATATTCTCTGCAGGATTCGACTATATCTTGGATAGGAAAGATTCGGATAATCCCAGAGCCGCGTACGAGAAGAATAAAGATAGAAAGGACCGAGACTTGAGAAAGAGGAAAAGAGAGATATCATCGGGATTTCTTTGCCCTGGATGATATAAAAAGAGTTGTTCGAGTCTTACAGAGACCTGTCGAGTATTTGGGGGTCGATTCGGAGGATTGGGAGCAGTTACAGATTCGAAGAAACGAATTGCAGGAAAGCTTCCTGCTGCTGCTGGAGAAGAAGAAGAAGACGAAGAACAGACCTCCAAAGTCTGTCGCAGAGGACTGTCGTAAATCTACTGCAAAATAAAAGTATTGCTGAAGGGCAGTCTTATTTTCTCTGTAACAGTCTTATTTATTCAGCGTTTAAAGGCAGTCATTTATTCTGTAACACCTCTTTAGCGTTACGAAGCGCCTGATTTATTAGTTTTCTCTTGTTTTTCACCTATTTGAGCTATGAACAATTATTTTGAGCGCGTGAATAATATGAGGAGCTAAACTCCATCACTGGGATGACGGAGGAAGCCATTCTTTTCGCATGTGGTAATTCTAATAATTCTTTTATGACTTTTTGCATGGATTTTTAATTGTTTTATGGTTTTTATTGAATGGTTGTGATTTCAATTGATGGGTTATACTTAGGTTAAGTCTTTTGAGATCCCATGCTTTAGATATACAGTCGTTGCTTTTCAAAAATCTATTTTTGGCAAAGAAAGAGTCAATATCTTATAAGCTATAATTGTCTAGAATTAATAGTTGAACCACATGAATATAAGAATTGGTGGAATCCTGAGTCTCAGTATCTCTCGATTTTTGTGACAAACTTGTGTATATATTTTAGTTTTATGTCTTAAACCGAGTCTTTACAAGTCTGAGTTGAACGAATCTTTCTTACCACTTTACAACAAATTTCAAAATCACATCATTATACACAAATGAAATGTCCAATTTTCGGTTTATGTAACCGTTCCCAAACATTAACATTTGTTGGTTCAACAATAGTTAACCAAATGGTTAGCCATATGAGCAATTTCATATCAACCATATTCTTCTTCACCATAACTAGTTCAAATGACTCAAATGAACTAGTTAGAGAGTTGTTCAATTGCCTAGATCTTATGTAACTACACAAGACAAAATCGAAGCAAAAACGGTTTGATTCACTCGAATCGGTTCATGAACTTTATAGCCACGGTTTGCAAAAGCATTCCTTAGTTTATATAAATATGAGTTCAAGAACAACCGGTTTTAGATATAACCTACTCAAGTTCGCGGACTGGGTTCCTGGACTTAAGCTCACGGAAGGAGTTCACAAACTCCAGCAGAAATTCTCGGGTCGAGAACTTCCGCCAGTTCGCGGACTTGGCTCACGCCACATTCCGTTTCTCTTGATCAACAAAGTTCGCAAACTTTGGTTCAAGGAATAAGGACTTATACATATATATGTTTCCACAACAATGCTTATATCCTTCCAATGGTTATGTAATCTAAACTCTCATTTCAATCATTGAAACATTCTCAGAGAATGTTATATAGCCGTTATTCACAAACCATTTTTCGTCAAAGCAATTTTCAAAGTGATTGAAACATAACATGACTTTCGTCACTAGGTAAAGATGAATTTGGCCAAAGCGAAAGCTTACCAACACATATTTCGAAAAATATATAGGCGAGTTAAACTCGGCTCGAAATAGCAAATGTGTATAATGAAAGTTTATATATCAAAACGACTTTTGTCTCAAGAGTAGGAGATAAAGTAAATAGACTTTTGAGTGACATATAAGTTCAAATATTCACATACCTTTTAGTCGATGAAGTCCACCAGTTTCTTGAGTAGTCCTTCGTCTTGTATGATGATTGCCATGGAGTCTTGAGCTCAACTACACTTTCGATCCTAGTCCGAGACCTTTAGCTAAAATAGGCTAGAAATCAAGACTTATAGTTTTGATCACTAACATTGACAAACATGCTTGAGATAACGACGCATGCGGGTTCGACCGAGAAATGCTCTAACAGATCTCGAGGTAGGCGTTGCTTGTCATCAAAAGACGTGGGAATTACATTTAACTCTTTTGAAACCATTGTTGTTTCTTTTACAAAGATTTATGTTTATAAACTCATGCATTGTCTGTTTTTGCATCCCATGAATTGTTAGTTTGTGTTATGATTGTTTTGTTGATTCTTTTAATCTTTCCATGATTTGGAAAGGACTTGTAATGTTTTGAATGTCATTATGAATTATTATGGGAAATAATAATTTCCACCTGTGGTATATAGGATACGCTCCTTCACATTTATATCTACATGAATTCGAGCTTTTATGCTTATTATTGGTCATCAGTTTGCGAGTTCGGAATTGGTGACATCAATATCTATTAGGTGTGATTTGCGAGTTCGGAATTACAACCATATTATACATTGTTTGAAGAAGGAGTTTATCCATATACATGTTTGCTTATTACAGTGACTTGGTCACTTTTTAATGTTTGGGAAAACATGTATTGTTTTCCATGTCTTGCCATGATTTCTTGAAAGTTAAATGTTATATTCCTAATGGGCACCCATTTTAGGGATGATGTTCTCACCCATTCCCACTTTTAGTTTCAAAGACATATCAGAGTTGCGTAGAGAAAGCTTCAAGGGTTGATTTCGTTAGTTGGTTAACTTCTGCTATGTTTATTATGTTGTATTTTCTATTTGTAAACCAAATGACTATTGTATAACTATCATTTAGGAGGAGTTCTTGCATATATATATATATATATTCCAGATTTCTTAATTGGGTTAAGTTTTGCGACAGATTTCTTAATTGAAAGTTTAAGTAAATGTTTTAGATCCTTAGTGCCTCTTTATTCGTTAATCTCTTGGATTAGTCAGCTGCTAGCTTTGAGGGCGCTACAAAAACAAAAGATAAACCGCAATTATCTAGTTTCCCACCAACGGTACTAATAGAGCTTCTCAATCCCAAAGAAGACTTTAAACTGAGCAGTCGTAAGAGATTTCGCCTAATTAGGTTACTCTCCTCTCCGAATAGGCGGCTTCACCAGTAACAACACAACTGAGATAGTTCTTGCTGTACGAAGGATTAGTTTGCTTGAAATGCAAACTTTCATATTTATAGATCAAGGAAGTTTGGACACCAAGGAATTTCCAAAACCGAAAATATTCTCAAGATATGCAATATATTCCAGATTCGGTTTCCATAATTCCTGGAAATGCTTTGTCCAAATAATGATCGAAAATCTCTTGGAAAATCTCCAACTAGTAAATGCACATTACTAATTTTTATTTTCCTAAAATAAAATTAAAAACCTTAAATAAAAGATTCTCAATTTATTTTATTCGATCCAGGATTTTCTTCCTTTAGCTGTTAAGGAATAACTTTGAACAATTAAAGATTAGCGTTACTGCACATGTTCAAAGTATGTCGACATCCTTACTTTGTAAGTCCTCTTTCATACCTACAACCTTGAAACCGATTTTCCACACTTCCAAACAAGTTTAGAACTGGTTTATCTAACTTTCAAGAACTATGTGATTGATGAAGAACACTCAATCACAAATCATGGGTTTCACGGGTCTACCAAAACAAGTTTCGGTTCTACCTCCATGTGAGTATTGTTCATAGTCACACTAGCTTTCCAAAAATTCGGTTGACTAGGTACTAGGATCGATTCCCCACATATATATGGTATCTAACTTGTACTTGCTGCACATGTCCGTAGGATCGGTTCCCCTTTGCATAAAAACGTGTTGCACGTGTCCATAGGATCGGTTCCCCTTTCTGCTAAAATTTGTTGCACCTCATACAAGGATTGATTCTCCTTTGTGATGTGTTGCACGTCTTACTAGGATCGGTTCCCTTTTACCCAGAGTCGGTCATACACAAAATCACAAACTCGATCATACTATCTCAGGTGATTACTTAAGATCGGTTTCACTAATAAAAGTCATACGAATACAAAAGTCAGGCCTTTGTGAATAGTTTTACCAAGAACATAAACAAGTCATGAGCGGTTATACTAATCACACATATTGGTTGTTCACAAGATATGCAATGAATAATACCAATAATGCCTGGCGATTTCCTTTTCGATTCACAAAACAAGTTCATGAATTTACTTCCTTAAAACAAATGTAAAACGTTGTTTCCTATGATGAAATCTTCACCTTATACCCATACATAATCACAATAGCATTCAAACGGTTATGTCGATATCTTATCTACAAATTTTAATGGTGAAGCAATAAACCTCGTATTGTATTCCTTAATACTATGTCTAACTAGAGTGTCATCCATGCTTCGCAGTTTTGTTTTCAATATGCATGACTTGAAAGATACGTTAGGGAATGAAACAGTTCAAGTCAAATATCACTAACCTCAAGTGGAAGGATGATGTTGTTGTTGTAGCTCCTTACTTCTTCCATTCTTCAAGTCTTCGCAATACTTGTAATGTCTCATATCCTAATACTTTCAAGCTAACCTATACGAAGTTGACTCTAGTAAATAATCAAGCGACTCTTAAAATGAGTTTTTGCTCACTAAAATATGACAACCAAACTTGGCATACCAACGCTTGGTGGGTTCAACCGAGCTATTCTCTAACAAGTTTTTTATTTTCTAACTGATCAACTGACTCGTCTTAAAGTGACTCATATGACGTTGACTTATTTTAACTGAAGCTGACTCGTTACATCGATCTTACTCAAAAGTTACTGACGTGTGCCCAATATTTCAGGTACAAAATGTTACCTGGCTCAAAATTAGTCGAATCATATTCCGTGTCGGACATCCTTATAATCTAAAATGAAACGATTTGACGTGGACTCATCCGAGTCAGATCCAGACACGAGTATTGATTAGTTTGAATTTGACTTTAATACTATGCACAAAGAAACGAGGAACATTTGTGGTTTCCTATAATAACGAAAGAAATCCTGGAAAAACCCATGAACTCTTTCTGCACTCATGAATAACCCCGATTTGGTTCTCTTTAATTAGGGTTTCATCATCAACCTTGAATTTGAGTTTTTTTAATGAATGATCCCATTTTTGTTAATAGATGATCACGCAGACTGCTACGATGTTAAAGTTCACTCCAACATTTCATCCTCCTCATAGTAGTATAATTAAGAAACCCCAAACTCACTTCACCAATTTTCCCAACATAAACATCACCACCAACAGGCCATTCCACATTACTAGTTTCCCCAAGATATGCATGACCAACAACAAGCTCTTCCATATTTCATCCCGCAGTAAGAAGGATACAAATTAGGTATCCAAAGATGCTGCAAAGTTTATGTTAAAAACCAGTGAAAAGTTGTAATTGCACGTATTTTCTGCTTTCGAGGCAATCCTCCCTATGTTTAAACGGGTACAATCCTTGAATTCTTACATATTTTCTACTGTAAGCTAATGCCAATGATTTTTTTTTTCTCTTTTTTATTCTAGGTGTTTGCATCAGTGATAAAAAAATCCCTATAGATTCATTAAAGAGAATGATCAAATATTGTTTAGGCACAATGGTAAGGAGATTGTCGGGGTTGTTCAACATGTGGTTCGTCATAGTGACTACGGATTATTTAAAATGACCATACAGACTGAACTTGTTTACTAGAGAATTTGAAAATCAGTGGCAATGACGTATACAGTCATACATTCCTCGATGAGGAGGGGAAAGAGAAAATGTGGAGCATTTCTACAACAATGGAATGCAAGGACGGTGATGTGGAGAAGATGAAAAAGGAGATAAAAGATATTCAAAATGCTAATCATGAATTGAAGTATACCACATTTTGGTGAATTCATATTATCCTGCTGAGATAAAGGTATGAGTTATTAGATGTGAATTGCTATTGTTATATGTAGCTTTGAATTAACTTTTTGTTTTTCTTATAAAGTTTTATGTGGGCAGTCGTATTACAGTCTCCAAACTAAAGACTCCCCACTTCGAGCACTACATGGAACTAAGGAAGAAAGTGTTCTCGGAGATTGATGAAATCCGGATCAAACATGAAGGTAGTTTGGAGAGAATCGAATTTGAAGTGTTCCCTTGATAAAATCCGTGAACTGATGAATGCATGTTTATATATGGCTCTAACTGATGAATGTAGTTTTAGTAAGCAGGTTATCTTTGTTTTTCTTCTTTGAAGATATAATTGCATCTTTTGGAGCTACCGCAGTATAAGATTAAGAAATGAAACTTGAGTTTTTATATGTCAATGCCTACCAAAAAAGAGTTTCAATATGTCAAGGGTTTGCAATACAAGACTCATGTTGTTGTTTCCAGTTCTAGGCCACGCAGAGAAATGACCAAATTTGTTTTTCTCTTTCAAATTCTTAGTGCTATCTGATAATTGCCTAAAACATTATCATTCCTTTCCCAAGAATCATAAAATTGGAGTCACCGTACGAAGAAACTGAAACGTAACTAAGCTAGAATTAATCGGTTTCAGTGAGAAATGCCCTCCACATATAAATGTTGTCAAATGGGTGGATTGTGTGTCCTTAATCTTGTTCTTATAACGAGGTCGGGCTTAGTTAGCAAGTGGTGTTGGAAGTATTGAGAATCAAAATCTGTAATATCGAATGACTATGGATGAGTATATATGGGGACAACCATGGTTCATATTGGTACGCCAGCATCAGGGAATTCTTCTTATGGTATATCTTGCTTGAGAACCATAGTCTCAATGTCTCATTTAATTTCTACTAAAAACAACCTCGTAATTTCCTATATCAACAGACTTGAGAAGATTGGAGATGGGAAACACTTAAAGTTCTGGCTGGACCCATGGAATTGTCAAATACCTTTCAGTGTTACTCATAAGAAAACTTTCAAGGAAGCAGTCAACAAGGACGCCAAAGTAACAAATTTGATTCAAAACAGCAGTTGGAGCATTCAGTTAGGTCAACACCTTAGTGCAGTGGTAAGAGCCGATCTTAGAGACACGGTGAATTTCTTTGGGAACCCCACTGACATTAGAGAATGTTGAAGACCATATCAACTTTCAATCTAATACAAAACTACATGACAAAAAACAAGGCTACTAATGGTTAATGCAAATGGCAAAATTTAAATCCTGGAGAAGATTTCAAATATGTCTGGAGAAACAAAGTACCTCCAAAGGCACAACTCATGGTCTGTCTAGCAATACAAAACGCAATTCTTACAATTGATAACCTCACAAGCAGAGGATGTCAGATTCAAGAAGTCATTTGCATTTTCTGCAATGGTGAGATTGAAAGTGTAGCTCACTCGTCGGTGCATTACCAATTCTCCAAAAGTATGTGGAATTATTTCTCCCTCTTAGTGAACTCTGAATGGGTACACCAAACGAATTTTAAAGAACAATTCAAATATTGACATACAAATTTGAAAGGATTAAGAGTGTGTTTGTTTTTTGCTGACTCGACACCTGAATCTGACTCGGTCCCTGACTCGGCTCGTGTCAAACATACTGAGTAAGGTGATATCAGTCAGATTCAGACGACTCAGATGAGTCAGGAAGAAACAAACAACGTGTTAGCCTAAAATACAATAAGTCTGAGTCTCCGGTTCAAACTTCAAAGCCTAGAAGTAGAGAATATAATAAGCCTGAGGTCTCCCGTTCAAACTTCAAAACCGAGCAAGACAATTTAAAAAAAACAAAACAAAGGCAATCCACTCTCTCGTCCTTAATTCAAATATAAAATTGACTAACCCTAATTTCATTTCTTCAAAGTAGAGGAGCAGCAAAGAGATCGACAGAAAAAAGTGGATACTCACGAAATTAGTTGTTTGGTGATGCTCGTTGGAATCTAACAATCAAAATGTCTCAAGAGGTAATCTGGTTCAAACGAAAGGAAATCCTCACTGAATCAGTCGATGAACTCTTTCTGTACTCTTAAAAATATCCCAAATTCATTCTCTCTAATTAGGGTTCTTTTCCTTCTTTCGATCGATCAGAAACCCCAAACTCACTACACCAATTTTCCCAATTTACAACAAACCCTTCCAAATTACTAATTTCCCCAACATACTGAAGATCACCAGCAGCAAGCCCTTCCACATTTCATCCTGCAGTAAGAAAGATAATGCAGAAGCAAATTCGATGTCGAAGGATGCACCAAAGAGCTCTACATTGACCAGTGAGAAGAAGTTGCAGTTCCATGTTTCTTCTGCTTTTGACCCAATTCTTTCAGCTGTTAAATGGGTAAGTCCTTCGAATTTCTTGTATCTTTTTTTAGGAGAAACTTTAAATTTTTATTAGGGAAAAAGGAAAGTAGTGTTACAATAGGCTACACTACACTACACTGCCCCCAATATACTGAGTTCAATCAATAAAGGGAATAGTTCTAAACCACCTGCTCTCCATTGCTCATAAGAAATTGAACTCTTAACTTCGTTAATTATAACACTTACAGATCTTAGATTTTTATTTGGCATTACTCTTCCACTGCAGTCTCTCCATATGAGCCAGTAAATTGCAAAGATGAGCATAAGCCAAACTGTAAAGACCAGACTCGCAAGCCATTAACTTAGTGGTGATGTCCCTGCTTTGCACCCATCTTAAATTGTAATCTGCTAGGAAATAGCTAGTCCCAAATTTTAGCAGAAAATTCACAATTGATCAAGTAGCAAGTGTGGTTCACAGATTCTTCTTCTTCATTACATAAATTGCATATCGCATTTGGCGCGTCCTGTCATTGTTAAGTTGCCTGGTGTGGGAATTACGTTTTGCACTTCAGACGACATAATGGGATTGAGCTTTTGGTGGTACATGCTGACCCTAATACTTTTGTGAGGTAGTCTGTCGGAGCTTTGAGTTGCTTCTTGCTGAGCTGATAACTAGTTGCAACAGGCTTTAGTGGAGAATCTTGTGGAGAGTTTACAAACCAGAAAATCTTTACCAGCATTCAACCCATGCGGACTGCCTAAGAAGGAAAACATTTCAGTTATCTCTGCCATTTCAGCCTCATTTTTAAGTTTCTTTTCATTTAGATATTCCATGCTCCGTTAACCACCTTCTCACCCAGTTTTGCTTATTTCCGAGTTGATTACTTGTAGGACTTTGGAAATTTAGTCTTCAAAATGATGTTCTCTTTCCATTTATGATTTATCCCACCAGAACGTAGTTGAGTATCCACACTTCTTAAGTCAGTCGAAGCAATCTCCTCAATAATGTGTTTCTTTTTCTGAATATTGTATCTTTGACCCACATATCATCAGAATTACCACCCATTTTTTCTTCTTTTCTTCTTATTTATTTTATACTGTTTGCTAATGCTAATGTTTTTTAATTGCAGGTGTTTTCATCTGTGACTGAATTGGTTTCACCCTGTAGAAGTTCATTCGTTCTAGAGGATGATAAGATAATGTTTAAGCTCAATCAGGAGGAGATTGCGGGGGTTGTTCAGCACGTGGTTCATCATCGTGACAGATCAATGGAAACTACTCTACAATCTGAAAATTTTGGTTTGTTAGAGAATTTTAAGATCAGTATTTATGACGTTATCAATTGCACAGATTGCTATGAGGAGAACGAGAAAATGTGGGGGATTCATACATTAGTGGATTGCAAGGATGATGATTTTGAGAAGATGAAGGATGGGATAAGAGATATTCTAAATGCTCATTTTATCCTATAAAGGTATGAATTTAAAGTTATTAGAATTGATGTAAATTCTTTTGTTGAATGGTCTGAATTCACTTATATTATTCTATTTTATTTTAACTATAGATGCTAGTGAAGACTCCTCGCTTCGATCTGTATATGGAAGTAAGGAGGAAAGTGCTCTGGGAGATTTTTGAATCCGATGCAAACATGGTGGAAGTAAGACGGAAAGTGAAGTGCTCGTG